>CM067219.1:107831942-108297593 GCA_034190945.1 Octodonta nipae | reverse complement strand
ATAAATTAATTATTGAAAAGCCAATAATAATTAGGAGATTTTTATTATTATGGACGAGTAATTTAATAATTATATTCATAAAATAAAACTCCTGTTGCAGCAGCCTTCAAAGATTTCCTCATCATTTTTTGAATAAATTTTCATTAATAAGTAACATTCTTAAATATGTCGTTTTCATTTTAAACCGATTTTCAAACTACTCTAACATAACTGTCATCACAAGAATGATTTTTGTCCTGTTATTAATTATATTGTTTCGTGATTCGTCTTTATATTGGGGTAATAAAGAATAGAGTTTATGGTAGTCTATACAACCAGTTAGAAAGGCATTCAGAACTTTGAACCAGGCGTCTTTCTAATGGTATTTTTTTAAATTTTTTATGTTGTAAAAGTTGATGTTCTGACAAAAAGAGTCCAGGGGCTTAAACAGATTCTGTGACTAATTTTCGCGATACAGGGTGTTAAACATCGAAAATATCGCATTTTTCATATGTGATTTCGTATGGTAAACGTGTATTATTTCCGGTTATTGCAGAAATTTTGATTTGTACATTATTGGGCATACATATTTCACAAACAAATCGCCATAAATTTTGCTGGGTTACAGGGTGTTACAACGTTGAAAACATAAGAATATGTTAATATATCGTTAAAGTAATAATTTCTTGGATGTGCTTCATATAATATACAGTGTCAGCCATAAATATGGCTAGAGAGGGCAGATATCACTTTTTCCTGTTAATGAGTCACCCTGTACGAACCATTTATGCTGCAATTTTAATAAGACATTAAACTAATATATGTAAGAAAAGTATTCTTATTTTGAATTGCGCGTGCAATTCACAGTCATTAGTTGAATCAGATGCCGTAACTAACAGGGAAACAATTAAAAGAACACATGGCAAATGAAATGTCAAATGAATTTATTAAAATAAAGGTGTAATTAATAACTTTGAATGTTGTTCTGTGTTATTTAGAGGTAAGAGTTAATTTGTAATAATAATTTAATGTATGCTTCGTATTTGTTATAAATAAACTCTGTTATTTACAGTGAAACAATTCTAGTTATTCTATAACCTAAGAGAGATTATCATATTATAAAACAACATTCTTGTTATGCACAAGATGGATAAGTTGCAGTTTACATTCACGATGCTTGCGGCTGAAGATGAAAAATCAAATATTATGTGTAACTAGAATAACTACACAAGATGATCATACATACAGAATTCCAAACAAATACTACAATGCGTTGCATCACGAGGAGCTAATACAACACCAGTATATAACACCATAAAAAAAAACAAATTTAAAAAGAGATCAATTCAGAAAAGTTTGGATTAATTGACAGATCAATTAAAAAAAGCTTATTTTGATAGTGATGGTAATATGCAATTTCAAAACGAATAGTTGGAAGAAATAAGTGAAAATAAACATAATAAAGATGTATCTATTAGCGTAACAGAACAACCTTTAATACGATTGATAGAGCAGCTACTTAAAAAAAAACAGAAAAATCCGAAGAGACAAATGTAGGAAAAACAGCAAAAGAATTCACAATTGAAAAATTTGATGGAAAAAATTCAATGCAAATCAATGGATGTCTGAGTTTGAAAAAGAATGTGAACGTTTTAAGGTGACAAGGAACGATAAAAAAAATAGAAATTTTGCAATCATTCATGGAAAAAAGTGCTGCAGACTGGTATAGTTGCACACTTATTAAACTCACAATTCAAACAGACTGGGAAGACTGGAAAGAAAATTTTTGTTCTACATTCGCTAGTATAGGTTGGTCGCCAATAAGATATGCAATATCACTCAGATATCAAGCGGTCTCTTTACTACAATATTCAATAAAAATGGAAAAACTTCTGTTACAAATAAGAAAATCTATTGATGAAGGAACACTTATAGACCTTATAGCCACAGGACTGCCGAACTATGTAGCTGACAGAATAGATAGAGAAAAGTTGAAGAAGACTGATGACCTTCATAATGAAATAGGTAAATTAGAACACCTGACAACCAAGAAATAAATAAAAAAAGGTAAGCCAAATAATAATCCAACAAAAAGTGATAAAGCACCTTGTAAAATATGCAAAGATAAAGGAAAAGGAACACGTTACTAATTTTCCCACCATTAATTGAACTTAATGTTAAATTGAATGATACTTTAGACGCAAATGCTATTTATGATCCGGGATCAAATATCTCATTAATCAACTCAAAATTAGTACGTCTTAAGTCTAAAAAAAATAACATACACCAAACTAACTTAAGAACAATTAATGGTGTCTACCACACAGATGGAATGATAAAATTAAAATTAAAAATATTAAACGTTGAAGACTATGTAAATGTGTTCATAATTAATAATGAAAATTTTAAATAAGACTTTCTAATGGGATTAGACTGTATAAAAAAATTTAAATTGATACAGAATGAAAAATTAGAGATAGAGCAAAAATGTTCCGAATCTAATGAAATTATAAAAGGGCATCAAATAAACTTTAATGAACATATTTCAGTAGATACATTCAATGTTTTAATGAATCATTTAAATAATGATGAAAAAAATATAGTAATAGATTTAATAAATAAGTATAAAAACATATTTGCAAAAGACAAATATGATATTGGCACAGTAAAAGATTATGAAGCTAGGATAGATTTGATAATAGATAAATATTGCAGCAAAAGGCCATATAGATGCACAATGGATGACAAAAAATAAATAGAAAAACAAAAAACAGAATTATTAAAAAAAAATCTTATTGAAGAATCTTATAGCCCTGTTGCTGCCCCTGTAACGTTAGCCTATAAAAAGATGAAAATAAAAAATCAAGATTATGTATAGATTTCAGAGACTTAAACGAAATAATAATTCCTCAGTCACAACCATTTCCATTAATAGAGGATTTGGTTGTCAAGACAAGAAATTGCAAATATTTTTCAAAATTAGACATAAATTCAGCATTTTGGTCCATCCCTCTACGAATTGAAGACAGAAGAAAAACAGGCTTTATAACTCAAGAAGGACACTTCCAATGGACTTGTTTACCATTCGGATTGAAAACAGCTCCAGCTATTTTCCAAAGAATCTTAAGTAATATAATAAGAAAACATAAATTATCTGATTTTACAGTAAACTATATAGATGATATTTTGATATTTTCAAAATCTTTCAAAGAACATATTAATCACGTATTACAACTGTTGGAGACAATAATGAAGGAAGGATTTCGATTAAAACTTGCGAAATGCGCATTTGCATTAGACTCAATACAATATTTAGGCCATATAATAAAATATAATTCAATCTCTCCTATTACAGATAACCTAATCTCGATAAAAAACTTCCCAACGCCAAAAAACCAAAAAAATATTCGCCAATTCTTAGGAAAAGTAAATTTTTATAACAAATATGTACCGAAAATTTCACTAGTTTTAGAACTTTTACATAACTTATTAAGAAAAGGACAAAAGTTTATATGGTTAGAAGAATGCCAAATAGCTTCTGAATACATGAAGAATTTTCTTTGCATACAACCAGTTTTGGCCATCTTCGACGCTAATTTTTTACCAATACACATATACACAGATGCAAGCTTACAAGGAATAAGTGCAATATTAAAACAACCTCAACTAAATGATACTCCGATAACTGAAAAACCTTTAGCATACTTTTCAAGAAAATTAAATGACTCACAAAATAAGGAAAAAAGCAATTTACCTAGAATGTATGGCTATAAAAGAAGCAATAAAATATTGGCAACACTGACTCATAGGAAGACATTTTAAGGTGTTTTCGGATCATTAGCCATTACAAAATATGAATATAAAGGCAAGAACAGATGAAGAACTAGGAGACCTCACGTACTACTTATCACAGTTTGATTTCGAACTGATATATTATCCGGGGAAAAATAACTTAGAAGCAGACAGCTTAAGTAGGAATCCCGTATTGGAACCAGTCAACGGCATAATTGAAGGGTTGAAAGATATAAATTTAATAAGATTAGAAGAAATTTTAGAAGACCAATAACAAAACAAAGATATAAATCTTAATAAAAATCGACTGATTTTTGAAAACAATTTATATTACAAGAAAAATAAAAATAGAAATAAAATCATATTATCGGAAAGATTATGTAATAATACAAAAAACACACAGAAACTTTTGTCACATTGGAGTAAGTCAGATGCAAAATAAAAACACTACCATATTATACAGCAATAAATATAATAGAAAATACAAAAAAGATGAGTAAATGCTGTGAAGTTTGTTTAAAAAATAAATTAATGGGACAAGACAAAATCGGCTTAATGTCACATCTTGGCCCAGCAAAAAACCATTCCAAATTGTCTCCATAGACACAATAGGCGGATTTGGTGGGTCACGATCAACACAAAAATATTTACATCTCCTAGTGGATCACTTCACAAGATTCGCCTATATTTTAACGTCTAGAACACAAAATGCAGATGATTTTATTAAATTAACAAAATATGTACTAAAAGATCATAACATTCAAATAATTTTGACGGACCAATACCCAGGTATAAATTCGAAAAATTTCAAAAGATTTTTGGAGGAAAAAAATATTACAATTATATTTACAGGCGTCAATTCACCATTTTCAAACGGCTTAAATGAAAGATTAAACCAAACGTTAGTCAATAAAATAAGATGTGCAATAAATGAAAAAAATAATAACTATACATGGACTACAATAGCTCATGACTGTATTAATAAATACAATGAAACTGAACACACAGTGACTAAATTCAGTCCAAAATATTTATTAAAGGGCGAAGATACATCAGTATTACCAAAGGAATTAAAAAAGAACAAAAACACAAATCGTTTGGAAGAAGATAGAATGATGGCCTTTAAAAACAGCATTAAATACCATGAATATAATAAGAAATTATATGATGAAAACAGAAGACAACATAATTTTAACATAGGGGATGAAGTATATATTGAAAACGGGAATCGACTGAATAGGAAAAAATTAGATGAACTAAGAACAGGGCTATATAAAATTTTACGAAAAATATCAAATTCAATGTATGAAGTTAGGGGCCGTTCAAGTATTACGTAAGCACTATAGGGGGGTGGGGGGGGTCTTTGTTTTGCTTATTTTGGATGACATGGGGGGTAGGGGAGTCCAGATGATGATTACGTCATCGATAGTTATTTACTTTTTTACACGAATGGCAACCCTCACATTGTCTATGCTTGAAAACGAAACGCATTTTCGGGGATTCCCGCAAATATACACGCATACGTTTAGGCACTCGCTTTAGAATCGATTCGGGGAATTACCGCGCTCTGTTCACTTGACTAAATTTCTTCTGTCAGTGTATTGTTTTGTGTGTTGTTTTGTTCGGATACTATAACGAGTAGACGTATTGTAAGCATAGCAAAGCAATTCAACATTTGTGTTACCGTTGATTCCATTAGCCAAAGTTTAACGTTTAAATAAGATGTCGTTTCAAATAGACAAATCCAAGTTATACCAAAAATTGTTTGAAAGTTTTAAAAAATCTCATACAAGTACGAAAGTACAAAATGTACAAAAGTTAGTTAACGAAGTGTGGCGAAATTATAAATTACAAGCAAAGTCCGAGAAGGAACTAGATATCATTGTATCTAAGAGAATTGAAGAAGAATTGCAAGCGGCGACTAAGAATAAATCCAATCTACTACATTTTTTTTCCAAGGTGAGTGACGAAATCATTTTAGGTATCTATGAGTACTAGAAATATTAGAAAGGAGGTCATTAAAAGTGGCCCAAATGATGTACCCTTTGGGGAAAGTTGCCAAATGACGGGCTATGGCTTTAAATAATCTTTAAATGCAGTTTTTATTGCATACTTTGTATTTATGTAGCTTAATAAGAGAATCTTTAGCAGAATCAATAGAAAGTTTTTACTTTTAGGCAACGACTACCTGTAAACCTGCAGAAAAAACACAAATTATACAGCCAGCTTCAAATATTAAAAAACAGGAAGAAGATAAAATAAAACCCGGTAATGAATCACAATAGCAACGCGAAAATAATGAAAATGCAGATAAACAGAGAGCAAAACCTTCTCAGGAAGCTATGAAAAATAAGATTGCTCTACTCGAAAAAAATCTGAACGCTTTGTATTCTGCCAGAGATACTATGCCAAGCCGTGCTGAAGTTGATAAACAGATCATTAAGTTCCGTGAGGAAATAAAAACAGCAAAACAGTCTTTAAACAGGAAGATTCAAAACGCAGTTGCCCAGAAGAAACACAGGGATGGTATGAAAAGAAAGTTAGAAGATATTTGTCATGAAAATCCAGAAATAAAAAAAAGACTATCTCTGAGGGATTCAGTGGGACGTCCTAATCTTGAAAGCAATCAACCATCACTATTGAAAACAATTCGCAGCGTAAAAACTCTTGATGAACTCACACAAGAATTACGTAAAATAGGATTTGACATTAGTCGCAGTGGGACATATCTTTGTTTGATTCCCAGAAAATCTAATTCTGCAGAGGGACGAAGACATGTATCGACAGTCCCTGTTAAGCTCATTCGGGCTCAAACTGATCACCACAAGAGCCACTTAAATAGCAAGTTCGCTGAAACATCAATCCATTATTTAGAGAACATAGCATCCATACTTGGACCAGATCAAGTATTTTTCATATCTCAAGATGATAAAGCTCGAGTCCCTATGGGCGTAACTGCGGCAAATAAGCAAGCACCTCTTCTAATGCATATGGAATATAGAATCAAATTACCTGACCACGATTGGGAAATCGCTGAGCGTCATAAATTAATACCATCTGTTTATGCTGGTATCAAAATCACTTTCAGTATGCTAGGACAACCGCAAGCCGTTGGATATTCTGGACCAACATACATCGCTATTCGAAGTGGAAAGCATAGTTCATCTACTGCTAATACTCATGCTCAGGATTTCGAGACGCTTCTCGAACTTGAAGAGTTTCGACCATTAGCTAAAACTGACCATGGACTAGTAAAACCAGTGGTAATCATGACGGTTGATGGAGCGCCAGATGAAAATCCGCGTTATGAAAAAGTCATAGGGTTTGCTATACAACACTTTAAGCGACATGATCTCGATGCATTGTTTTTAGCTACCAATGCTCCTGGAAGAAGTGCGTACAACAGAGTAAAGCGCAGAATGGCTCCTCTTAGTCGTGAACTGGCTGGTTTAATATTGCCTCATGACCATTTTGGGTCTCATTTGGATGAACGTGGCGTTACAATTGATGAACATTTAAAAAGATCTAATTTCAAATTTGGAGGAAATGTATTAGCTGAAGTATGGAGTTCAATGGAAATTGATGGCTATAATGTTACTGCGAAATATGTTGGGGCAGGTCAACAAGATGTACCTGTATTTCCAGACATTAAATGGTATTCAGAACATGTGCGTGAAAGCCAATACTTGCTTCAAATTGTAAAATGTAAAAATACAGAATGCTGTCGTCCAAGAAGTGGTCTATTCAGATTACTAGATAACAGGTTTCTTCCACCACCTGTAAAAGTAAAACAAACAGTTGATGACTTGGTTTTGGATGAAGGAGGGCAATTCTTGATCTTCCAGTCAATTTAGCTCTACGCTTAAGTGCTTCACTCAAAGATTTCCTGCAAATGCCCTACGATTATTTTTGTCCGACGGTAAAATTGAGGCTATCAAGTCGAACATGCAAAACGTGTGGTCTTTATCATGCTTCCATCAAGTCACTAAATCGTCACATCGAGAAGATCCATAAAAAAGTAAACACGCACACTGATAGGAAAGTTAGACCTGTAAGAGTCGCTGCGCGTCGTGCTAATGAACTGATGTGCATTATTCAAAATTTAGAGCACCATGATGTTGAATGGCTCGATGAGAACGACGTAGATATTCCAAAATCGGATGAAAGTGAGCAGACTCACAACACTGAGCAGCAATCCAAGCAATCCAATGTCATCGAAAACTTAGAATCATGGATTCGGGTTTCATGGACTGAAGACTGTTAATTTGAATTTAATATGTGTACAAAAAATTTAAAATAAGTTTGTTATGTTCGTAAGATTATAATATTTTTGTCCCTTACTCTATGTTGATTACTGCATCAGTAAAATCTAATCTCTATTCTAAATCAATTTTCTTATTTTTAAAATTGTAATTATAACATTGTAATTATAATATAAAAAAAATACATTTTTAATTGAAAAATGTTTACGTAAGCATGGGGGGAGGGGGTAAAAGCTTTGCTTACTTTTGCTGACAAGGGGGATGGGGGGTAAATAATTGTAATAAATCTGTTTACGTAATATTTGAACGGCCCCTTAATACAGGTCATAAAAAGTCGGAAACAAACTTATTTCACGTCTCAAAGCTCACCCCATCTCCAAACATCTCAGATGAGGATATTCTTGTAGACATTTAAGATTCTTGATAAATATTATAAAATATTATAAAAAAAATTGTATCTTGAGGGGGGAGATGTAAGAAAAGTATTCTTATTTTGAATTGCGCGCGCAATTCACAGTCATTAGTTGAATCAGATGTCGTAACTAACAGGGAAACAATTAAAAGGACACATGTCAAATGGAATGTCAATGAATTTATTAAAAATAAAGGTGTAATTAATAACTTTGAATGTTGTTTCTCTGTTATTTACAGGTAAGAGTTAATTTGTAAATAATAATTTAATGTATGCTTCGTATTTGTTAATAAATAAACTGTTATTTACAGTGAAACAATTCTAGTTTTTCCATAACCTAAGAGAGATTATCATATTATATATATATATATATATATATATATATATATATATAACAGGATCGTTGAATGATTGAAAAACTTCTGTACATATTGAGTCAAGGGTAACTTTTAACAACTAGTACTGTAGTTTTAAATTGTCTACGTCAACTTTGAATTTTATTACATTTCTTTACGTTAACAACTGTTCAGTGTTTAACTGGGCAGGAATATATATATATATAATATATATATATTAGTGTTCGAGATATAGGGTGTTTTTAACTACATCACAATATTCATTCTTTTTTTGTCAGAATTTCTTCATTAGTTTTCAGAGACGTGTTATTTTTCCGTGTATTATTCGTCAGAAAAACGTATTTTCACATGATTTGACAAACATATGGAACAAAACAATTACCATTAATTATCTTTGATTACAAGGTGTTTCCAATATATGTAACATGGTTTTTCAGGAACTCATTTTTTTATTACAGCCTTGAATACATAAGATATAATCGCACAATTAATATAATCTTAAAGAAATGAATTCTTGGACCAATTCATATATGTGAGTCCTAAATATTGCTATAGTGGGCATATACCATTTTTTAACATTAATGATTAAAATTACTTTATTTTAATTTGTACAGTTTTTGCAAAGCAGTGGAGTATAGTGCGATGAATCGTAGATTTGTATAATTTAATAAAAAAATTACAGAACGCATGGTTAGAGGGTTATTCAGGGTTACTCATTAATTGAAAAAATTATAGATGCCTACTTTAGCAAAATTTATGACTCACACTGTATAATGTATGAACACGTCCAACAAAAAATCTTTAACATTATATTAATTGAGCAAGTAGATATTCTTATGTATTCAACGTTATAAAAAACATATTACGTATTTGGGAAACACTCTGTAATCAAAAATAATTGATAGTATTTTTTTGTGCAATATTTATTTCAAAGAATCTGCAAATCACGTTTTCTGCAATATACGGATATAAAACACATTTATTATGAGAAATCTGAAAAGATAAATGAGACATTTTCGATGTATAAATTAAAATAAAGTAATTTTACTCATTAATGGTAAAAAATAGAATATGCCCACTATAGCAATATTTACTACTCACATATATGAATTGGTCCAATAATTCATTTCTTTAAGATTTATTAATTGTGTCATTATTACATATTATGTATTCAAGGCTGTAATAAAAATATTAGTTTGTTTAAAAACCATGTTACATATATTGGAAACACATTGTAATCAAAGATAATAAATGGTAATTGTTTTGTTCAATATTTTTGTCAAATCATGTAAAAATTACGTTTTCTGCGATAAACGGAAATAATACACGTCTGTTATGAGAAATCTGACAAAAAAGCAGATATTGGTGATGTTTAACACCCTACATCTCGAAAACTAGTCATTCAATTTTAATAATATTCTGGTCAGTTAAACAATGAACATTTATTAACGTAAAATATGTAATAACATTCAAAGTTGACGAAGACAATTTAAAACTACAGTAGTAGTGTAAATAAGTACCGTTGTTCAATATGTACAGATTTTTCAATCAATTTAACATCCTGTTGAGTACATATATTTGTTTAATGTCTTATTAAAATTGCAGCACAAATGGTTCGTACAGAGTGACTCATTAATAGGAAAAAATGATATGTGCCCTCTCTAGCCATATTTATGGCTGACACCTTATATTATCTGAAGCACATCCAAGAAATTATTACTTTAACAATATATTAACATATTTTTATATTTTCAACGTTGTAATAAATAAATGATTTTTACCAAAAACACATGTTAGGTACGTATTTTGGAAAAACCCTGTAACCCACCAAAATTTATAACGATTTGTTTGTGAAATATTTATGCCCAATAATGTACAAATCACGATTTCTACAATAACCGGAAATAAAACACGTTTATCATGCGAAATCGGATATTGAAAATGCGGTATTTTTAGCACATGGACTTTTTTTGTCAGAACATCAACATCTACAACCTTAGATCGTGTACTTTCTAGATATAGCTTGTCATGCACATAATGGTGCCAACGCTAGAAAGAGAGGGCAATACAGACAGTAAGGCAAGGCGCAAATTGAGACACACATAGCGCGTGTGAGGTGACGTGACACGAGTGGCGCGACCCGATCGTGTCACACACGTCGCGTGATGATCCGCATATTGAGAGGCAGTTCCTAGCTAATTGCGTCAGATATATATATATATATATATATATATATATATATATATATATGATTCACGAACGAATAAATTTGATATTTTAATTTTGTGTTCATATAATTAGTATCTTTTATATTATGGCACTCTTTTTGATATGCTACCGCCTCTATTAACGTCCTTAGCCTTAGGCTAGGCTCAAATTGAGACGCGTATAGCTCGTGTGACATGACACAGCACAGCGCGAACTTTTGTAACGTATAGTATTGAATAGAACAGCGCACATTGGCAACAAAGTGTCGCGAGGCACGACACGCGCCTACTGTCAGTCGCGTCGCGCTGCTGTTGAGACACAGTTTCTAGTGTCGCGCGTGTCAAGTGTAATAGAGCCGGTAGCATATCAAAAAGGGTGCTATGATATAAAAGATACTAATTATATGAATACAAAATTGAATCAAATTTATTGACAATTTTGAATAACCGATTGACATTTCGTAGCCGACAGTTATTTTTCTAGCGGCCACGGCTAATTTGATTTCTCCAAGAAAAATCGACATTATATTTTAAGGGGCGGAAAACGGTTTTTCGTAATTTCATCGAAATTCAATTTTATTGCTAAATACGATCCCGACAAAAAAATTGGAGTTCAAAAGTTGAAAATTTTTAGATTAAAACTTATTGTGAATTTCAGCTTCACTATTTTTTAGGGGTGTTTTTTCAGGGCAGTTAGCTGAATTGAGTCTTCCAATAAGACATATCATAAAACCGTTTCAAAACGGATGCTTGTTTAGCCAAAATATCTTGAGAATGATTATATTTAGAGATAACATGAAGTTACTAAAATTTATCTAAAATTGAACGTAGCAGCCAAATATCCATTTTAGCCACAAATAGGCTTACCTACGTTGCCAAATTTTGAGAATTTTAATATCGATTTTTTATGTGAGTTAAAGGTAACCGCCCACCTTCGTGGGACATTCTTTATATATATATATATATATATATATATATATATATATATATATATATATTTTTTTGTTTTATTTCGCGCCCATTTGTTGTTGTTTTAATTATTATTTTTAATATATTAATTTATTTTATTTTATAAACTTTGTTTGTTTAATTTAACTTCTCAGGGTTTCAAAATTTTTATTTTTATATATAGCATGCATACTCCTATCTCAAGGTGGTTCAACAGGTTCTACTATTTGAACTCAATACTTACATTTTTATTTTCCTTATGGCTGCTCTGCTGCTGTGTTCTTTCACTGGTTCAACATTATTACTCATTTTTGATTTTTTAAAACCTCTTTAATGTTTTAACTTTCTCTGAATTTAATTTAAAAAATATTATTCTTTTTTTTTTATTGAATTTGATTTGATTGAAAAGAATCCAGATGTAATTACTATTCATATTAATATTGGCTTGTAATGAATTCAAACACAACTTTCTATTTCAAATTTCAACCACATCCTTTATTAATAATATATAAATAATTTAAACAAACAATTAACAAATAAACAAACGAAATATTTCCTACCTACTAAATTCTTTAAAAAAAAAAAAATTATTTTACGAGAAATTTCTCTTTCATACTCTTATTTTAAAACTAGAATTTGTCATTATATCCTTATCTATTATACAAATTAATAACGCAATGTTCATTTTATTTACAATTTCAAACAGTTATTATAGCACTAACCTTTTTTTTCTCCTCGTTGTGAAGAATGTCCAAAAGTTCCAAATTTGTTTATTGTCCATACAACACTTTCATTTTATAAACTAATTTTTAATTTTTTTAGTGGTTCCAATTTCACTATTACATGTCCATCCACCTTGTTTACTTCCTTATTCAGGTCAATTAAATTAAATTATTATTTAGAATGTTTATTTGAAGTTCCCACTTAATTGTCATTTTGTCGTTCAAATAGGCACTACACTTTAATTTACCGTCCTAAAAATCTTTAGACACTGCCAACCTTAAATGTCATTAAAATTGTTTGTTTTGACATCATGTCTCACTACTTTTCACAACTTAACCTCGACTTCCGGGAAAATGGCGGGACGGGCCACACGTGTAAATAGCTAGCTAAGTTTGAAAATTAGATTAAAGAAGTTAAAATTAAAGTTTAACGAGAAATAGTATAAGGAAATAGTGATTGTCCGATAAGTGTTTCATTATAAATCCTCAAAAGGTCCCGTGCATGCATAATTGTATAGAATATAGACGCTTTTAGAAGTGAGAGACGCTCATGAAGTGAAAATAGAGTTTAAGTGAATTAGTAAGTACAGACACTAGTTAAGAGGAAGAAGGGAAAGGAAGAAGGAAGATTTTAGTTAACCTGGAAGTCCAGGAGTGGCCGTCCCGGAAGAATAAATTTTTTATTTGATTTTTATTGAAATTGCTAATATAGAGGAGGATGGGTTATCCCAGACGCATTTAATTATGCACCTCTTCTAACTCGAGGCTGGCTAAATGCTTATTGGCGAAGGCCACAAACAAACCAACCAACCAACAACTTAACCTCTATCAACAAGTTCTTAGGTTATTGTAACGAAAACAATTCATCACATGCTCTGAGATTATTATAATCAAACATCAGAAATGAAAAAGACCGTTACTATTCAAACATTGGAAATGAAAGAGACCGTTACAGAGATTGCTTCTGTTCAAAACTTGGAAATCAAAAGAGACCGTTACTATTCAAACATCGGAAATAAAAAAGACCGTCACAGAGATTGCCTCTGCTCAAACTTCAGAAATCAAAAGAGACCGTTGCTATCTAAACGTAAGCTTATATATCTTTTTAAAAACAAGTGCTTGCGATAGCATTAGATCTTGTCCGTCACCCAGTTTGGCTAAGTTATCAATTGTTTTTTTGCGTTTAACGGTTTTGATTTCCCGTCCCCTAAAAATGCTTAGCCCATATGAATCCTCATAAGAGACAAAAATTTTCTTGTATGCTTATTAAATGTTATTTTTCTTATAGTTTATTTTATTTTAAGAATTTTTTTACTCTTGGTAAATTTCATTTAAAAGCTTTGTTTATTTTTTAATTGATCCTAAATTTTTCAAGGTCATACCCTTTTCACAAATTTACCTCATAATTTTGAATAAATTAAATTTGAGTTACAAAATTCTCTTCTTTATCATCTCTAATGTTTACTGAACAATTTTCTTTTATTTCTATTCATTAATTTAAAAGTTCTGCTGGTTGTTTACACTATGCTTCCCTTAATAATTTATTTTGTATTGTTGCTATTGCATGTATTTTTACTAATTAATGGTGTTTCAGGTTTCTAGCATGGATTTAATTATTTTCCTTACAATTTACATTATTATTTTTGAGTATATTTCTCAAAATCTCCTTTGTGGTTGGATGATGACTCATCACGATTTTGAATTACCTTTTTGGATTACTTGTGAGTATTTACAAATTTTATTATTATTAAAATTACCTTAAGTACTTCTTATTATATACATTTTTTCCTTTCTTAAAGTCCAGATAGTTTATTTACAATTTTTCTCCTTTTTACTGTCTCGTTGGAATGGCTTGTTTTCGAAACTGAAATACAAAAGTTGTGCTGACCCTACATTCACCAAATGATTATATTAAGCCTTTTTTTATCTTAACATCTGACTCTTAGTTGATTCTTTTCAACTCTTACCATATATTTCTCAAATAAAAATTTGCTTTATTTTAATAAAAATTTTCCTTTATACATTTAAATTCCCCTGATGGTTATGCAACCAACATTCCTGCTATTTAAACATGCATTTTCTCTACATTGTGTGACTTTATTTAATATTTTCCTTTTATTTTGTTTATGGCTATTTTAATTCCATAACAAACATATATATATATATATATATATATATATATATATGTTATACTAAACAGTGATAAAATATATCGGATGGAAAGCCCTCTGGATATATTTAAATTTCTAGATACTATTGACGTATTTAACCTTAATATTAACAAGCCGTCAGATTAATGAAGGAATATGGAACCAACCGAGGCGGTAGTTCAATTTTCATTAGACAGTCGCAATATGACTTGGAAATTGTGATTAATGTCACATTTAGTTAGTTGCTGAACCTCAAACAATCTAAATTTCATGGCGCTCATAGTTATGTCTAACTGGGGAAAAGATTCAGAAATCGATTCATGCCAGATACTTCCGAAGAACATCGTTATATGTCCGCATACATAAGAACACAATTAGATTATTATGTGCTGAGCCGGATTGTTTTAAAGCTAACTTGAGATATAGTTAGATTTTTGTTAATCTCACTTTGAAATAATTTGTTATCATTTTTCTTCCAAATTTTTTGTCATTTCAAATTAATTACATTCAGTTATTATTCTAACAAAATGTTTTTAGTTCTATTTAATTCATTCAAATCTGTATCTGAAATGAATTTATACTCGTACCTTTTTATGATTAGCTCTTTAATATGCTTTCAGATTGCCCAGCTCTTGTTTGTTAAGCATATAAACTTTTGTTCAAGCCTACCAACTAACATATATACATAACTTGATTTTATTCAAGTAGTTTTAGTCCTATTGTTTTATGAGTTTGATACATTCTATTACTTTTTGCTTAAGTTTGGGCAGTATGGCTCCTGTTGAGGCACGTGGTATCTTTCACTTGCCAGTTATCTTGCTTTTCGTCTGCCTGCACCTCCGAATTTAAGTATTCTTAGGGTAAATATATAGGGGGCACCGCAAAGGTCTGTGCTGTGTTCAGCATTGTATAATACAATGTATAATGCAGTTAGCTTAACAGTAAGAAGTGATAGCTTACGAATTCAAGCCCTGCAGAATATAAGAGAGATTCGTAACAAATGAGCTAATCATGGAGACTAAATGTGTTGTCATATAGAAGGGTTCGCGTACGAGGGAGAGCGTTAAGTTTAAATGGGGAGTACATAATGAATTTGGAGATGGTGTAAGATGAGAATATCATTGGTAATGAACACATTGGAAAACCAACAGAGGGGCCTGAGGAAGGGAGGGGGGCAGAACTATGCCGAACGTGGGCTGGCCGAGTACTGAGCGGAGGAGGGTGCTTGTAGGGGTTGAGGTCGATTTTTAGTAGCGGCTACTTGAGAAAGTGTAAGGAGAAATACAACATATGAGGATGGATGTACGGATTGACAAGAGAACAACTTATACGACTCGCGGGGGAGAAAGGTTGAAAATGTGTACCAAAGATGTTTGGAGAAAGCAAGGAAGGAAAAGCACGAGAAAAGGAAGAGAATGATAGAGGAGCGGCAGACGGAGTGGGAGGGACAGAAAGACAATGGACGAAGATATGCATCGCAGACCTCAGGCTTTGGCTAAGGTACGGCACAGGAACCTAAATTGGTGGTGACACAGTTGCTAACTGGGCTTGGATACTTTATAGCAAAGGTCTATTATATTTCCAACCGTAGAGTCACACTGATTATTTCTGTTATTGGTCAAAAGAGGAAGTAGTACTCTCTCTATACAGTCTACAATTGTCAGGAGTTAGCTGATGACTGTAGTAATACATGATTCCACTTACTTCGAAGACACTCTCTTTGGTGCTTAATAAGACATCTTCGAACTACTGAACTCGCGTAAGTAACTGTATTGTGTTTTCTTACTTTTGCGTGTGACTTACTGTCATGGAAAAGAAGCAAAAAGTGGAGAGTGGGATAAAAGGATAAAAAAATATATATTTCGCAGTCGAGTTCACCAATAAGTTGCTATGTTTAATTTGCAATGAAATCACAGCCGCTCTCAAAGAATGTAATATTACATGTCGTTAGGAAAAGGAACATTATCAAAATAGATGAAAACATACGGGAAAGGTATAATAATACTCTTCCTACTAAAGCTTAACCGTGTGATTAACTTTGATAATGAAGTTGATGACCAGACCGAGTTGAATATTGTATCGAACATAGAAACAAAATATTTTTATGTTTTTTGGTTTTTTGGAGAGACATAAAAAATATGTGTCTGACGCTGTGTTTTGAGTTTTGTCTAAATAGTAAATTTAAAATGTTGTTAATCTTGTAAACTTCGCTAAATTAATTCACTTATTGGTTTAGGAATTGTGTGAGTGATTTTATGTCTATCAAGTGCGAAATTTCCTTTTGTGATTAAAAGTTGATTACAGTTTTCTCTACAAGAAGGTGCACCTTCGTGGAAAAACAACAAATCCTTAGACGATACTATGGTGTTCAACTTAATAGCTATAGATGATCCACCTAAAAGAGCTGTTACATAACACAAACCTTTAGTGGATTATTAACTGCAGTAGAATAACAAAAATAGTTGTTATACCGGTTGTGGGAAAGAACATATGGAAAATATAGCCAAACTGGAAAAAGAAACCTTAATGAGGAAATTCTTGACATAATTATCGATGCAATTTTTTTAATTATTAGAGACATTGTCTTCTAACCGTTGTTTGTGGCATATTCTTGATTACTTTTATGTTTTTTTGGGCAAAATGAAAATTTTCATTTGCAATCTACATCAATAAATATAAAGCCATTGACACAAAGTCAGAATAGACTTTGAAACATTTGGTATTCCTGCAATATACGTCGTTTTATTGCTATTGTGGTGTTATTGCCCAAAAAACACATAAAAGTAATTAGAAACATTAATAACAATCGTCTTTCGTTCATATTTTTGTGAGCAAAACATATTTAAGCTATATTGTTAGGAAATGCCCCAAAACAGCTATTTTCACAAATTTCAGTTTCCAGTCGGCACGGGTTACCATTTTGATCTTGACTAATCCTTCAAGGACATGGTTAAAGTCATAATCAACACCAAAGTCATAAACAGATGGAAATTTTTTGTTCATATCCAGTTCACCCGGAGGAGTTTTTTCTAATTAAGTACTATGCCACATCAAGGAACAATTCCAAAACCTAAAACTTTGTACCAATTTTTTTTACAGCAGTCCCGGTATTTCTGCTACACCCTGTAATTAATCAATAATTTACATGTTAACTTACTAACTTTCCTTCCTTCTCCTTCTACTTCAATCCTTACGACACATACACATTATTCAAAAAACATGTAACAATAGTTTGACTGACATCTTGTTTCTTCAGACAGTGATAGAGATTTTCGAAAAAAAGTAGCAGTTTCCTTTAATTATTAAAATTATAAGCCCCCAGAGGCAGAGAGCATCAAATTACGCGTAGAAGAATTATTTCTAAAACTGGAGAACTAAATTCAAGCTGTTATTACCGGACGCCACAACAATTTTTCTATGATCCTTTATTTCTGTTGAAGTTCTGTAGGCAATGATATAATTTCGTTAGTGGAATTTCCATGAATGACAAACTGCTCGAATTAAATGTTTTTGTGTGTGCTTTCCCAACAGCTTTGAGAATAGGATTTCAACGGATTTAATTTTACTTCAAGCTTTACCGTTTACCAAACAAACTAAAACGGAACTTTCAAAGAAATTAGTTTTCGTAGGAAAGTGAAGTGAAATAAGAGATATCCAATTCGGCTCGAATTTCTTCTCTCCTTCTTTACAAAGGCTATCTGAAGATGATATCGGTTATGGTATTTTTTCAATTTTTCAATATCGAACTATATATAAAACGTTTTTCTTATATAAATAGCTATTTTGAGGCATTTTCTAACAATGTAGTTAGATCACTTCAAATATATATTTCTCAGAAAAATATTACTGAAACACGAATGTTAGTAATTCCAGTAATAATTAAAAATTAAATTAATAATATGTAATTATGTAAAGAATTTTTTCTTTAAGGTTTCTTTTTCCAGTTTAGCCATATTTTCCATATGCTTGTGGATACAGCGGTATAAGAACTATTGTTGTTCTTCGGCAGTGAATAAACCCTGAAAGGTTTGTGTTACTTAACAGCTCTTTCAGGTGGGTCGTTTATAGCTATTAAGTTAAACACCTTCATTTCGACTAAGAATGCGTTGTTTTTCCACGAAGGTACACCTTCTTGTAGAACAAGGATACATTGTGACACAATTACAGTCGTATGTGATGTAAATAGCAAAATTTATGGAAATCGACATTTGCTCCTTACTAACCCGCACTGAGGCAGCGTGGCAAGGTATGCCTCATATCCCCTATAAAATTGTCAAAAATATTTTTCATCTTCTCATCTTTTGAGACAATTCTTCCCACAAAAGACCTTAAGCTCTTCATCTGATCCCTCAAGACTTAAGTGTCTCCGATCAGCCCTTCAGCTTTTCTCTTCATTAATTCATTTCTTCACGCATTTTGTTATTCAATGGCCAATTTCTCAACCTCTAGCCTTGAGTTCCCGATAAAAACTGCCAAGAATATGTGCTTCTTTCATTCCTTTGAGCCAGTTCTGTAATTCCTCAGTTCTACACTTCTTCTTCAGTTCTTCAGTTAGTCAAAATGACCATTTGTCCACCTATTTTAAATTCTGTTCAGTACATTCCTTCAGTCCTTCTCCCAGATCTTAAGCTCTTCTTCTTTCTTTCATCTCAAGACCTTAAATTCTCCATTTCCACAACTCATCCGATTCCTCTGCAATCTGTGAAATCCTCAGGGACCACCATGACAAATTGGTTGAATTCAGCTGCATAGGATGAGGATGATATCAATATAGTTGAAAGGGTAAAGCGATTTGAAATGTTCGATATCACTAGATGCAGCGCAGACTAGCACACAGAATTTCCGAATCAAGAAAAGCGTACTAAATATCTCTAACCAGTGAAGTTAACATGACAATTTTCACATGACATTCTAACCTAGGAATTACCGGATAACAGCAATGATATGGAAAGGCTCCCGATCCGACGTATTTGAACATGTTTCTGCTAGTTTCCCTGAACATAACGTCGCGCTCCAAAGTTAGATTAATATACTGCTAACGGAGTCTAGATAATGTTCGATAATGCATCATTTTTCACTTTTGTCATTATGGTTATGTTTCTCATTGATCTGTGGTTAGTTTCCCATCATATTTACAGTAATTGCAACGCTTGCGCACAACAGAAGAAGAAGAAAAAGGTGATCGGGTAGTTTTTGTAGAAAAATGCACTCAAATGAATGGACATATATAGGGGTGAAACGCAATAAGTAATTACTTTCTTTAACCCCGACAAAACAATAAATTAAGTATAGTATATTAAGTTGTAAAAAATATCCGTAAATGTTAACAGAACAGAAAGTACATAAGAGACTACCTATGTAAAATACCATTGCTCCAAAATACTAAGAAATTGGTAAGCAAAAATTTGCGAATTTTGTAAAAAAATAAACTCATATATGTTTTGAGTTAGGTATTTACTAACATTTGATCCAACAATACAATTAAGTCCTTTGTTATTACTACGACCTAATGCGTGTCATTAATTAATGATGGCCACTTATATCGAGTTGGGTGGCTTTGTCAATCAAAAATGGAAACTCTACAAATATATGAAAAAGAGTTAATGATAAAAAATTAACAACATAAGAAAATTATTACAATTATTACCACCTGTTTCATTGCAAGCATGCAGCCTACCACATAGGGATTTTCGTGTGCGCTTTACTGAAAATGTTGCATTAGTTCTTCTTTTGTATGAAATTAAAACACAATAGATTTATATCAGGGCGACAAGATGGTCTACCAACAGAAACCATACGTTCAACTGCATCTTTAATGAGATAAGCTTGTATATGGGCTGTCAAATGTGTCGACGTGCCACATCATGCTCAAACTTTATTCACTTCATTCATGCAAAGGAATCAATTCCGATAAATCGTAATTTAAATATTGATCGTTGTTAAGCCTTAATTCTAAAGTCATTCTTGTCCAAATGAAAGAAAAATTCCCTTTAACTTCAGGTATATTATGAATATTATTAGATCAGAATCTGTCAATTGAACTTTTCCAAAGCCTACCAATTTGATTATTTTTTTGTGTTTTTGGGAAATAACACCACAAACGAAACAAAAATCTGTATATACAAGGAACCAAACGTTTCCAGGTCTATTCTGACTTCGTTTTCAATGGCTTTCTTTAATATGTATTGATAAAAGAAAATGCAAAATCAAAGTTTGATATATGACATTTAAGTTGACATGAGAAAAATTAGTTGTTTCTAGGTATACAGGAAAAATTCTAAAGAATTATTACAGTTAAACATATACCATGCCTGTGAGTTTTGTCACTTCTAGGCAAATTTTGGTTTTGTTTATTTTTCAAGGAAGATACGAAAGTTATTCAACAGCGATGAAATTGTATTTTCAATGGCATACATATTGTTTAAAACTCTGTATCTAAGAAACCAACGAATCACCACCAAACCGTTGGCAATTATTTTTTAACACCCAATATAGTAATTTTAGAGCAAACCTGAATAAGGTAAATTTTAAAAATTTGCAAAATAATTGTTTTTCAAAGCTTTGCATGGCTGGTCCCTTCCCTTACACCTAGTTAGTTGTACGCACCGTAAATCGCATTAAGTTCTAAAGAACTTTTCACGAAATTGTTTTCTGAAAGATAGTTGTGGCATGTCTTTTTTTATTTTTTCTGCGTTTTTTGGGAATAACGCCATATAAACTTGCCTGTATACTCCATATAGTCCAAACGTTTAGAGGTCTAAATCAGACCCAGGTTTCAATGGTATATAACACAAATGAACAAGAAAATTAAACATTAAAAGGATTCGTAATAACAAATTTAGTAAATCACAATTTGACATCAAGAAAAAACATACGACTAAAAAGTCTTTTCTTTGAAAATAAGTCATAAGATTTTCAAAAAATATTCATATTTTCATTGCAAATTGAATTCACTATTAACTACTTTTATGTTTTTTTGGGCAATAACACCACAATAGAAATAAAACGATTTATATTGCAGGAATACTAAACGTTTCAAAGTCTATTCTGACTTCTTTGTCAATGGCTTTATATTTATTGATGTAGATTGCAAAATGAAAATTTGATTTATGACATTTAAAATTGACATTTTCACTATTAACCTTGAAAGTTTGCTACAGTTATAGTTTGCTTGTTACTTGTGACAAGAGAGAATTACTGCGTAAAGTTACAAGCCTTGTTTATCTAACGAAAAATATTCATACAATATTTTTTATTGCTTCTCATACCGTGTCTGCTGTATATAAATTTCCCATTAACTAACAATTTGGAACAGACTGTGAACTTCAGACGTGATAACTCAATTTTAGTATACCACCAATAACAACTTCACTAACCAATGTACCAATAAGAAGCCAGTTCGGCAAACGTAATATGCAATTTCCTACGCAATTTTCAATCTTGTGGGTAAATCATTAGAAGGGGCGTTGCTGATATATTGCCCCAAGGTAAAATACTTCACAATTGGTGCAGGGATGATTATCATTTAACACACCAATAAAATTGTGTTCATAATATGGATATATGAAAATTTATTCCAATTTTTTAAAAGTAACTGGTATATACCTATTACGCATAGTTCCAACGGAATAAATTTATTGAAATAATATTAATTCTAGAAGTAGACATTTTTTTAAATAATTCTACAATTTTTCATTTCCCCAATAACTGTAATAATATTTTATTTTTAGCAGAAATGTTAAAACGTTATATACCGGTTTGAAAATAGACTACCCGTCTCTAGTTCTCTCTGTCTCTGTTTCTCTTTCTTTGTGTCATTCTTAGTAATGGATATAAATTACCGTGTCCGTCAAAACGAATTAATTTAGGATGGCGCTAATGTCGCAAAAGGGTGGATTTTAAGCAAAAGGTTAAAAGTTTTTAGAACTACTGGTAGATGTTTAGGAAAAATATATATATATATTAACATATCCTTGGTGGAACAACAGACAAAACTGGTGACTTAACAAAATTCATTCTGTCCACTTTTGAACTTTTTCAGTTTAATCTCCACAAACTTGATTTTCATCGTGCAGTATTAATTTTTGTCATCCTTCTCTGTACCATCTATACTTTTTGTGACTTCTGACATATGTCAGTTCTCTATTTTAAAATATCTCAAACAGAGAATCGGAATGTTTGTTAAAAGGAAAAGCAAATTTTGTATTACATATTAGTTGGATGGTATATCTGTTTATTAACTGTAATATGTTGACTTTTTTCTAAAGAAGAGACTCTTGATATCTAGACTGGTTTCTTACTTATTAATGAAATCTGGTGTTATGTGGTAAGTCTCGAAACAAATGCATTTATTGCATTTCACTACCATTGTTATCTATTTTCGTATGTGTAAGTGTAAGACTTCGTTAAGAAGCTTGCCCTTCAATAAAGTTTATTGTTGTTCTTACTAATTTATTATACAATATTGTTGTCCTAGTCTGATTGTCGTACTAAAATATTAAAATTAATTATTTTCAGTTAAAACTACAATATCCTTCCAATTCATATCCTTCAAATAATAAATTGTTAATAAGCTTATCCATTTGTAACATAAAGAAATGAATATGCTGAACTGTTTGTTATATCAAATTCATTATTTAAATCTCAACAAACAATAATTCAGTCTAAAAACATAAAAGATGTGTCGAGAGACTTACACACAAACATACAAGGCCAATGAATTGAAATTTTCTGACATTACAACTATCAGGCCAGTCTCTCAAGGAAATGCTCTAGAGTCAAGAGACATCCAGTCCCATTTTACCTTTGTAATATTTTTCCGAAAATTCTAGATGTTCACCATTACATGTCGCGTCAAGAAAATTTACCATAATTATCAAATATATTGGTCGAGAGAACATTATCCTGAAGGAAGCCAACTGATGAATGCTCCCAAACAGGAACAATTTACATTACATATCGTCTTGTGTTTATAAAAGTGACACCTAGAGGTGATTATTGAAAATCTCTAACAATGAAGCTAAACTGATCATTTTATCTTGAAATTCTTACCTAAGAATTACGGGATAAGAGCAACGAAGTAGAACGTCTCCATAACCGGGACTTCTGCTTGCTGTTTCCCCAGAAGTCTACATTTCGCGTCATAGAGTAGGAAACTTATTTTAATATAATTTTAATATTAACAAAAAATTCAATTCAATTTAAACTTGGGCCATTCATACTGAATATACTGTCATTTGATTTGATGGGGACATATATTTGCATCTATCCTAATCGAAAATTCTGGATTTTCATTTTTTTGCCTTCTCTGCGTTTAATATAGTGTTCAACCGCTGGAAATCGTGATGACTCCATGGATCTTTAATACAGCCAAAACGATGAGACGACCAAAGGTTAATGTGTAAATAAATTACTGTACTAAATTAGGACCTTTAGACACCAACATGGTCAAACATTAGACAAATTCAAATGATTGCTTGCCTAGATAATTTATATAATATAATAATTTGGTCAAGTGCGAGTTGGACTCGCATACTTAGGGTTCCGTACCACCTTCAAGATTCGAATATTCCAGTTTCAGACAAGCAGGGAATGAGTGCATTTTCTTATACATACCCTTATATCTTTTAAAGGAAGCATGTTAAATTTATAAAAAATATACACTTTCCAAACATAGACTTTTTATTTTATCTGCTTTAGGATTCGCTTGATTTTTATCACATTACATATGTATTTAATTTTCGAATTTGGCATTAGAGTTTTATTTTACTAATAAACTTTCAGAAATGCCTTTTATAATCTACTGTCTGCGTTTTGAGGCTCTGTAGATTGGAAGAAAAACGGCAAAATAGGTCAAAGTTTAAATTATAAATTATTAAATCTGTTATTCAAATTATTTAAAAATATAATTAAAATATATTTTTCAAATTTTAAATAGTGTAGTTTCTAAAGTGGGTATTAAGTCCATGTTTAATATTTTTAATATCTTTTATACAAATGATTTAAAAATATGTTATATTTGTAATTCACGTAATGAGCCTTTTATCTGATATCTGATGCGTTTGAAAATTGAATCTTTATTTTCCATTTAATTGTATAATTTGTGCCTAAAATTACTATGGGGGTTTTCTAGTAATTTATTTTCCGTTTAATTCTATTATTTGGAAGCCAAATAATAGAATTAGGGATTTTTTTTAAATATTCATTTAAAAAAAATAAAAAGATATATTTGTAACTATTCGTCATAATGAGCCCTGGGATTTGATATATTACATGACCCGTTAGAAACAATTATAATTTTTTATTTTCAATTTAATTCTATAATTTGCCCCCCAAAATGAATATTAGGGGTTTCTTCTTATTTTTCCAGTAAAGTTCAGGTGAGGGGGTGTAGTTCCAGTTTTTCAAAATTTTTCAGCTTATGGTTTCGGAGATAAGGGGGGAATGGGTAAAATTTTTTATATTTTTGTTAATATCTTTTAATTAATTTATTTAATAAATATGGAAAAATATATTTGTTTTCTTCATCATGAGCCCTTTTATTTGATATATAACATGCTGGGTTAGAAACAATTTTAATTTTATATTTTCCAATTAATTCTATAATTTGCCCCCCAAAAAAATATTAGGGGTTTTTCCTTATTTTTCCAGTAAAGTTCAGGTGAGGGGCTATACCTCCATTTTTTTTTCAAAATTTTCCAGCTTATGGTTTCGGAGATAAGTGGGGGGAATGGGTAAATTTTTTTTATATTTTTGTTAATATCTTTTAATTAATTTATTTTAAAAATATGAAAAAAATATATTTGTTTTCGACATAATGAGCCCTTTCATTTGATATATAACATAATGGGTTAGAGACAATTTTAATTTTAATTTTCCATGTAATTCTATAATTTGCCGCCCAAAATAATTATTAGGGCTTTCTCCTTAATTTTCCAATAAAGTTCAGGTGAGGGGCTATACCTCCATTTTTTTTCAAAATTTTCCAGGTTATGGTTTCGGATATAAGGGGGGGGGAATGGGTAAAATTTTTTTATTTTTTTGTTAATATCTTTTAATTAATTTATTTTAAAAATATGAAAAAAATATATTTGTTTTCGTCATAATGAGCCCTTTCATTTGATATATAACATGATGGGTTAGAAATCATTTTAATTTTAATTTTCCTTTTAATTCTATAATTTGACCCCCCCAAAATAAATATTAGGGGTTTCTCCTTAATTTTCCAGTAAAATTCAGGTGAGGGGCTATACCTCCATTATTTTCAAAATTTTCCAGCTTATGGTTTCGGAGATAAGGGCGGGAGAATGGGTATTTTTTTTTATATTTTTGTTAATAGCTTTTAATTAATTTATTTTAAAAATATGAAAAAATATATTTGTTTTCGACATAATGAGCCCTTTTATTTGATATATAACATAATGGGTTAGAAACAATTTTAATTTTCTATTTAATTCTATAATTTGCCCCCCAAAATAATTATTAGGGCTTTATCCTTAATTTTCCAATAAAGTTCAGGTGAGGGGCTATACCTCCATTTTCTTTCAAAATGTTCCAGCTTATGGTTTCGGAGATAAGGGGGGGAATGGTTAATTTTTTTTATAATTTTGTTAATATCTTTTAATTATTTTATTTTAAAAATTTGAAAAAAATATACTTGTTTTCGACCTAATGAGCCCTCTCATTTGATATATAATATGATGGGTTAGAAACGATTTTAATTTTATATTTTCCATTTAATTCTGTAATTGGCCCCCCAAAAATAAAAGTAGGGGTTTCTCCTTATTTTTCGAGTAAAATTCAGGTCAGAACCTATAAATCTATTTATAGTTTTATAGTTTCGGAGATGGGTAAATTTTGGTATATTTTCGTTAATATCTTTTTAAATAATTTTTTTTTAATATGAAAAAAATATATTTGTGTTCCTCAGAATGAGACCTTTCATTTGATTGTATTCTAAACGTTGTTTGTGGCATGTTCTTGATTATTTTTGTGTTTCTTTGGGGAATAACACCACAATAGAAATAAAACTGCAATTTACATCAATAAATATAAAGCCATTGACAACGAAGTCAGAATAGACTTTGAAACGTTTGGTATTCCTGCAATATACGTAGTTTTATTTCTATTGTGGTGTTATTCCCCAAAGAAACACAAAAATAATCTTACATTTGATATATTACATGATGCGTTTGAAAAAAAAATTATTTTTAAATTTTTATTTAATTCTATAATTTGCCCCTGAAAATTAATACTAATGGTTTCTCCTTAATTTCCCTGTAAAGATCGGGAAACGCTCTATATTTCCCATTTTTTTCAAAATTTTAGGCTAAGTACTTTCGGAGATCAGTTGGGGGAACAGTCGATTTTTTTAGTTTTTCCCCCCAAAAGTACCCCTAAAATCAATTTTTTTTTTTACGATATATACTCCTGATCGGGTCACCAAACTATACATTGATACCAAATTTCAACCTCTTCCGTCCAGTAGTTTAGGAGAAAATGGCTGTGATGTGACAGAGGCAGAAATCCTGAGGGATATTATAAGGGTATCAGTATATTGTACGGAACCCTAAAAATAAACTGAATAATTACATAAAAATGTAATAACAGTTAAAATACAAAAATAATAAAAAAAGAGATTTGCGCATGAGATTCGAACTTGGATCAACATCATAAACACATTTTGATTGCCACCGTTTGTCGTCTCTGGGTTATCAGCAGTTTGACAGTTGGCATGCCATGAATATAAGGGAAAGAATCAAGCCTGTATAAATTTGAACATTTATTTAATTGTATATGAATTATTATTATCCATTCCTTATTACAATCTTCTAATGAAATATAGTGTGTACATAAAAAATATATAAAAAGAGTACTAGTATATTTTTTAGCGCGAAAGTTTTCAAAATTGCAGTACATACAGTAAAATCAGGGGAAGGTATTTCTCCCACCAGTAATATTTGAAGCCAAAGCTTCTAAACGGGGACCCACATTTACATATATAAAAATAGATGAGCAAGGTAATGAATTGGATAACTTGAGATTTCATTTGTTTCTTCTTTAATAGAATATCAAAAATATATAGGAAATAAACTAATATAACACCCAGTTAATATAGAAAACCTGCACAAAATTTGCTTTTCTAATAAAAACTCCAATTCTCTCTTTGGGATATATTGCATTATGGACGTGACATATGTCAGAAGTCAGAAAGAATGCTATTAATTTCATACACCTTGTGTTAAATTTTTACCGCATTTATAATTCATAGGATATGATCTTCAACTAGCAAGTTAATAATTCAACAAATTTAAATAGCAATTAAATTACACTTTAGCATTAATACTTGAGTCATAACAAAATAGTGACAATCATTTTGATTCTCCTGAAATTTATAACCATTACTAATGATAACACAAGGAAATAGAAATAAAGACAGCAGGTAACAAGAAACAGGAAGTATAATTTGTAAGAAGCTTTCGGTTCCATAGTTCAGTCTCAAATGACTGCTGCTATTTTTTGTTCTGATTGCGAATACCAAAATGCAAGTTTTCAAACTGAATTTAAATACAATAAAATAAAACCAAAAGAATATTAATTTATGAGGTATTGTACTGAAAGATTTGGTAATTACATTGTAAGCATTGTAAACTTCACATAAAATCAAAAGCCCTGGAAAAAAATTAGCTGTACAAGAAAACCTTCTAAGCCGTAAAGTTGAGATTTTTGCCAGTTATTTACCTCGTAAAAATTAAACTTTCTGTCGAGTTTCAACATTTCAACGTTTTTTGAGCAATAACTATGAACGACTGAAAAATGTGTAATCTTTAGATATTTTTTTTAGTAGCTATTGAATATACGTATACTAATATACAACAAACTTACTTTTGACACTAGAACTTTTCGTTCTATTGCTGAAAAGTTACAAATACTGCCAAAATTGCGATTTTTTGCACCTTTAAACCCCCTGTACAATTAGTTAAAGAATAATAATTTGTTAATAACAATTTTTATGTGTTATCATATGTACATTCTTCAAGAAAAGCTAATTAAAAAAATGCAATTGAAAATACTCACTTCTATAGAGTATAATCTGAATAGTTTGCTTGCGTTATGAGGAAAATAACATTTGCCATTGATAGTAAATTGTATCAATAGATGACGGTAGAAAATTGATGAAATTCAGTAGTAAGAAATGACAATTCAGATTAAGCTGTAAATTTGCAAATTATGCTAAAAATATTAAATAAACATATTAGACTAATTTCAGTTTATTCGGAAAATTACACAATGACGAGTAAATTTTGGTACTGATGTTACAAAGAGCTAACAAACTAAAATAAGAACTGAAAAAAAAATTATAGAAAAATATTTCGAGGAATTCATCTTTAAATTTTCTGGTCACTAAACTAGTTCTGCACTTTACTAATGAGCGCATATTCGAGCTTGCGAATGTTAAAACTTTTACAAAAGTAGTTCATTATATGTTTGGTAAATTAAGTTCTTCAAAGAACGAACAGTACAGTACAGACGGCAACTCCAACACTTTCAAAATATGGAATGAATTATTTAATGAAGTCATTAGGAGGGCGCTGAAGCAAATAACGACAGAGATTAAATTGAATTGGTTGTATTTTTTGCTGCAAATTACTTGCTGAGAGTTGAACTACAGAGCGAAGCCCTATTGTTGTGAAGAAGGAATTTGCTAATTTTACAGAAAGTTGTAGAATAGCTCCGGCAATTTACATAGTTTAAACGTCACGCGTAACATAGAATTTATTATATAATTTGCTGTATTGTTCCTGCTAATATAGAATTGCTCTCTGGGTGTCGCAATCCCAATGTTCATGTTAGTAGTCCAAATTGGTAATTGTATAGTAAATTAATAAATAACCTGACAAACGCATAGTTTTTAACAGTTTATCTACGGGTACACGGGTACACACTAAGTTAATTATACAATTTTATCCAGGTTTTAAATAATGTGATTCTTCATAAGCATATAATCCGAAATTTGTCGATACTCTAACACTTAATACGAAGAGAGTACAAAATCAATCTTATAATGCATCTCTCTTGTCTTAAATGACATGGATTTACAAAATACCATTGTGTCGTACTCTATAACATGTTCAGGTTAAATTGGTACGTGGTAACGCACAAAATTGAAGTCTGTTATGAGCTATGATATGTAATTTCATGTTATTAAATATAACAATAAAATTATGAAAAAACACTTGTAGATTACGAAAACCTACCTCTGTTCTAAAGTGTATGACGTTGGAAAAATTATTGATATTATCGACTAACGACAAGTGGAGGTGTCAATTGTCGAGGTTACTTACTAAAGAATAAGCAAACAACATCCTACATAATACAAATTGAAGAATTGTACAGTAAAATCTATTTTTGATATTTTTTGGAAATAGGGTTAGTGAGAATGTTGCGAAGTTTGTGATTACAATGTGGGAATGTAAATTTTCAAAAACAACAAGTGCCCGAGCAGTCATGCTTTAGATTTTTAGAACGCCAATAGGAAAATAAAAGCAACGTATATGAAACACACAGATTTATTATTACTGAATTATGTAGGAGACTTTAAAATAATTTTTGATCAAAAAGATGCAATGTTTACAGCAGTTTCTCCCATTTTTACAGTAAATAGTTTTTTAGTGGTAATAATAAAGTGGCAGATTCTCCTTTGTTATTGTTTATTATCATCAAATGGAGATAGAGATACTATACAAATCACAGTTTATTACTTCAGTGAAATATGTACTTGATTTTTTGGTGTAGAAAATGTAATATTTTTAATAGTTATTTTGCAACTGTCAATTAACTTTTATTATTTTATTGAAAATCCAATGAAACCAGAACAGTCTGTAACTTTTGATCACCTTATATATAAATAGCCCAGCCAAAGAATATACAGCCACACAAAAAAAATGATCTGGGACCCCCCTATGTGTACGCTATGTTTTTGAGCTCGCTGAGTCTCAATTCGGGATCATTATCATCCCAGAACTTTTCGGCGTAACTTCAAAAAACCCTCTGAAAGGACAACGCACTATTGTGATTGAAAATGGCTTTAGCAACATTTTTTAAAACTTTGCCATTTGATAGTTCTGTACTTGTGGATCAAAAGTCTCCATGGGTCACATATAAAGTCCCCCAAAATTGATATTTTTTTAATTATGAGGTACAGCGAAAAGTGACTTTTGGGTCAATGTTTTTGAAACTTTGCCATTTAATAGTTCTGAACTGGTGGATCAAAAGTCTTCCTGTGCTCAAACCCTGAAAGTCTTTTGTTTTCGTGATACAGCCCCCAATGTTGATTTTTACCTGAGTTAGTCGCGTGATATGGCAGAAAATATTCCTTTAGTTTATCGAAACGAAAATTTGTCGGCAAACTCTTCTATATGGTATGGATTGTTAGACCAATCAAAGAGATTTTTTCGTGCAAAAAATAAAATATCAGGATACTGCCTGTGCCATCACATTAAGAATGATTTGTAGTGAAATTTTGCTACCTTTTCCACTCGCAACTATGGTTTTTTACTTTATTATAAACAATTGAAACAAGAAAATTGCGTTTTTTTTTTCGTTGCATGTTTATAAAATGAAAAAATAATAAACTAATCTCAATGGTGTCAACAGCTGAATTGTAAATAATGGAAATACCAATAAAATGATCCGATAAGATCTTTAGTAACAGAGAAAAACAAAAAATACTGGAAAATTTAACGGTTATTTTTATATTATTATAACTCCGTCACTACAGAAGTTGTAGAACTGGGCTTGTGGGAACTGATAGTAATTGATATCTACCTTATGCGTGACTAAACCAGGCGCTATCGGTTTATTAGTTTTTGAATAATTGCGATCTGAAGTTTTTAGTCGACTATTCTTGCAGTGTGTCTATGCGACATGGATCGCCAAATATCAATTCAGAATAGAGATGTTGAAAGTAGAGGTATCATTCTACAACGCCTCTATTTTCATTAAATATCTGTGAAATATACGAAAAATGTTAGCAAAAATGACCAAAATTTGGTGAGCGTATGTATGTGATCGAGTAGTGGGGGAACACGGTTGTTGAGGGGAACTGCTAACAATAATTATTATCGATAGTAACTGTCACTCTGACAGATGGTGAAAGAATTTAATCGTTAAAAAAACTTCTATACAGAGTGATTTGTTCGATTTTATTATATCAAATGAGAACTGTTATTAATATATTTATATGTAATTGGTTTCTCGCAAACGTTTTTGCTTTAATATGTGGATTTTGAGTTTACGGAGAGCGGTCATTAAAAAATTCTTACTTGTGAGGATTTTAAATATTTAAACGATCTATGTATGTGCCTCTACTATATGTTACTATACGCTTCCCCTCAACAACCGTGTTTCCCCCACTCCTTGGATACATTCATACGCTCGCCCATTTTTTGTCATGTCTTCTAACATTTTTCAGAAATTTCACAGACATTTGGTGAAAAATGAGGATAGAGGCTTTATAGAATGATACCTCTACTTTCAACAACCTTTTTCAAAATTGAAATTTGATTATCTATGACGCATGGGAGCACAATGCAAAAATAGTGAACAGAAAACTTTATATCACAATTGTTCAAAAACGAATAAACCGGTAGCCCCTGGTTTTTGCTTACATAAAATAGATGTAAATTAATATCAGTTCCTACCAGCCCAGTTCTACAGCTTCTAAAGTGACGAAGATACGATTTTTTTAAAAAAATCCTACATTTTTCAGTATTTTTTCTTTTTCCTTGTTACTAATGATCCAATCGGATCGAGCCTGAGCTCATTTCATTGGTATTTTCATGCTTTACAATTGACCTGTTGACACCATTGAGATTAATTTATTATTTTTGATTTTATAAACATTCTAAGAAAAAAACGTTATTTTCTTGCTTCAATTGTTTATAACAAAGTAAAAAACCATAGTTGCGAGTGGAAAACATAGCAAACTATCGCTAGGAATCTTTGATAATATGATGGCACAGTCGGTATTCTGATAGTATTTTTTACACATTATCAGTTAATTTTTTCTCTATTGATTGGTCTATGTAGGTGTGTGCGTGTGTGCATGTGATATTAGGTGGTACATAAGCAGTTGTATACTTGTGATGGTTGAAATATAAGTTGAAATTGAATTAGTTATACCTGGTGGTTCTAAAAATATTGTATTGGGTGGCACATAAGTAGTTGCGCATAGAAGGTAGTTGAAATAACAGTGGAGCAAAAGCAAAGTTATATAGAAGGGATATTTGCGTTATAGGACAGAGAATAATTACAGTTAAGCACAAGGTTTTAAAAATTGTCACAAGCAGTTGAATATATAGGATGGTTGAAATATAAGGTGGAACAGAATTACAGTTACACAGGGCGATTTAAAAATAATTATATAGTTTGAAACATAAGTAGCTTATACAAGGTGTGAAATAGGAGTGGTGTAAAATTATTGTTACTCAGGGAGTTTCAAAAATTTGTTATACGAGTATAAGCATAAGCAGTTAGTATATTAGAATTATAGTACGTAGGCGGGTTTAATTACAGATATGGGTTCAAAAAATTTTAAAAGCAGTTGCATAACCGGGTGGTTGAAATTAATGGTAGATTAAAATTGTAGTCATAAAATGTGGTTCAAAAAGGTGAATTTTGTGATATGGAGTAGACCATGAGCAGTAGCATTAATGGAATACTAGACATATGGGGAGAAGTAAAATCATTGGTATACAGGAATAATTTAAACAATAGAAAAATAGAAAGGGTAATTAGTGTGGAGAGGATTTATACTTATACAGGGTGGTTTTAAAGATATCAGGACCGTTGTAATATTGCGTTCAGTTGAATTCTAGTTATACAGGGTAATTCAAAAAATGAAAAATTAGTTAGTTGGGGGTGACAAATACACAGAAGCATATACAATATATGCAATATAGGGATACATTTATAGAAAGCGGTCCAAATAATACAACAAATAAAAAAAAAATGTATTAGGAAAATATAGACAAAGAATAAAAATTAGAGAGGGAGAAAAGGAGAAAGAGATACGAATACGAATAGTATCTTAAATTAGATAAAAAAGAAGATATATCTAACAATAGTGATTGATTGCCCACGGTTTCAAACGGTCTTTATTTTAAGTCAGCTGAAGTCGGTTCTTTTTTGGGTTCCGTATATACAATATACGGATACCCTTATAATATCACTCAGGATTTCTGCCTCTGTCACATCATAGCCATTTTCTCCTATACTACTGGACGGAAGAGGTTGAAATTTGGTATCAATGTATAGCTTGGTGACCCGATCAGGTGTACATATCGTAAAAGAAAAATTTTTGATTTTAGGGGTACTTCTGGGGGGAAAAACTAAAAAAATCTACCGTTCCCCCCCTGATCTCCGAAACTACTGAGCCTAAAATTTTGAAAAAAATAGGAAATATAGAACGTTGCCCGAGCTTTACAGGAAAATTAAGGAGAACAATTAATATTAATTTTGGGGGAAAAATTATAGAATTTAATAAAAATAAAAAAAATTTCAAACTCATCATGTAATATATCAAATGAAAGGTCTCTTTCTGAGGAACACAAATATATTTTTTTTTCATATTTTAAAAAAAAATTATTTAAAAAGACATTAACGAAAATATACCAAAATTTACCCATCCCCTCCCTTATCCCCGAAACTATAAAACGTAATGTTTTGAAAAAAAAAGATTTATAGGTTCTGACCTGAAGTTTACTGGAAAAATAAGGAGAAACCTCTACTTTTAATTTTGGGCGGGCCAACTACAGAATTAAATGGAAAATATAAAATTAAAATTGTTTCTAACCCATCATGTTATATGTCAAATGAAAGGGCTCATTACGACGAAAACAAATATATTTTTTTCATATTTTTAAAATAAATTAATTAAAAAATATAACAAAAATATAAAAAAAAAATTACCAATCCCCCCCCTTAACTCCGAAACCATAAGCTGGAAAATTTTTTAAAAAAATTGAGGTATAGCCACTCACCTGAACTTTACTGGAAAATTAAGGAGAAACCCCTAATATTTATTTTAGGGAGGCAAATTATAGAATTAAATGGAAAATTAAAATTAAAATTGTTTCTAACCCATCATGTTATATATCAAATGAAAGGGCTCATTATGACGAAAACAAATATATTTTTTCCATATTTTTAAAATAAATTAATTAAAAGATATTAACAAAAATTTTAAAAAAATTACCCATACACCCCCCACCCCCCATCTCCGAAACCATAAGCTGGAAAAATTTGAAAAAACAATATATATTTTTAATTTTTTTTAAATGAATAATTTAAAATATATTAAAAATATATGTTAAAAAAATTACCCATTCTCCCCGTTATTCCCCAAACTCAAGGACCTATTTTTTTGTTTATAGGAAAAATATGAAAAAAATACCTAATTCTATTATTTGGCCTCCATATAATAGAATTAAACGGAAAATAAATTACTAGAAAACCCCCATAGTAATTTTAGGGACAAATTATACAATTAAATGGAAAATAAAGATTCAATTTTCAAACGCATCATGTAATATATTAGATAAAAGGCTCATTATGTGAATTACAAATATATCATATTTTTTAATCATTTGTTTAAAAGATATTAAAAATATTAAACGACTTAATTCCCATTTTAGAAACTACACTATTTAAAATTTGAAAAATATATTTTATTTATATTTTTAAATAATCTGAATAACAGATTTAATAATTTATAATTTAAACTTTGACCTATTTTGCCGTTTTTCTTCCAATCTACAGAGACTCAAAACTCAGACAGTAGATTATAAAAGGTATTCCTGAAAGTTTATTAGTAAAATAAAACTCTAATGTTACTTTTTGGGGGCCAAATTAGAAAATTAAATACATATGTATTGTGATAAAAATCAAGCGAATCCTAAAGCAGATAAAATAAAAAGTCTATGTGTGGAAAATCAAAGTGTATATTTTTTATAAATTTAAAACGCTTCCTTGAAAAGATATAAGGGTAAATATAAGAAAATGCACTCATTCCCTGCTTGTCTGAAACTGGAATATTCGAATCTTGAAGGTGGTACGGAACCCTAAGTATGCGAGTCCAACTCGCACTTGACCAAATTATTTAAATATATATTCTAGGAGCATTGAGTAATTACAGTATGCAATATTGTGGCTGTACGGACGCTGGTATAAATACATGATATTACTTTTTTTATGTTTTCAATTAATGAGCTGGTACAGTATCATTGAGAAGAAGTCAGTTACTGTTTGACCAAAAATGTGACTGCTTTCTTCTAAGTGCAAAATATAATCCTTAAAGAACTCTATCATAATATTCTTTATTGCTTGTTGATTCTCTTAGTAAATTTATTATATACAATACCTTTAAAATCGAAATAAAAAACCTGTTAACATACACTTGCTGTTAGATTGGCTTTGATGTGCGGTTTTTAGTCCTATAGAAGTTGCATGCTTCCACTGCAAAGACTGTTGTTTGGGTTCGAAATCATAACAATAAACCTATGAGTGTTTTCCAGTTGTTATAACTGGAAACAGTCTTGATAATTTTATTTTGAAGTGTATTTTCATAATTGGAGACAATTCCCAAGTTGTCCACAGCAACTTCAAGGGGAAAAGTCTTCTGCTTTGCCATTATGCCATTAGTAATTTTGGAATTTATTGCATACATATGAGCAAATTCGCAGTTAAAATTCTATGTAGAGTGCTTTTCTAATTCACTTAATTAGTTACGCTCAACACTGTTTCAAGAACTAACCAATGAATTGACTCATGGACTAAATCAAAACACACATTTATGTTTTTCAAGATTCAGTATCGTGGTAGCTAAAATTGCACCACTCAAATTTAGAGCCGGAATATTACCGGTAAAATATGTTCTAAAGAAGAATAAAAAAATGCACAGTTATGCGAAATTTCATATGGAGTCTTCGGATCGATCTGGTATTCTATAATGAAGTTTGAACTGTGTACAATATAAATTTCAAATCGATGTATCAACTACAAAAAAGTCCGATTCCTTTAAGGCTAAAATTGATATTTATATTTTGAAATTAGGAAGTGCCCATCACTCTTTTTATATGTCTTTGTGAATTTTTCGTTAACTTCGGCCTGCTACTGAATTAAGTATATTTACCTACATATATTTTTTCAGCTTCCACTTACGTGAAGAAAACGATAATTAAAGTCAACGAACCTTGAATACCCTATTTCTTATTTTGATCAGAAGGATTTCCGTCAAAATTATACAAGTTAGAATTGCATTAAATACATTTCTGAAGATATTTTACTGTTCCGTTTTAGGTGAGACTTGTGGATGTAAAAGTAATTTGGTCAAGTGCGAGTTGGACTCGCATACTAAGGGTTCAATAACACCTTTAAGATTTGATACAATGTACGTAAATTAAGGTATATATATTTTCCCATCACACACTAGCAAAATACATTAATCGATTGCCGCTTACATCGTTATCTGGACTCACAAATACCACCTGAGTCAGCAGGCTTTTTGAAGGGAAGAGGAATACGAGACCAAATTTTCAATAATAGACAACTTATCGAAAAATCAAATAAGAAGAAATAACAAGGCATATGGCAATGGCACGAACATGCATGATCAACCTTATGAGAACATGGAAAGATCGTCATATTACAAGAAACACGAAGATCAGCTCAAATCTTTCGTATTCTCAATCTTTCTGTATGGAGCGGAATCCTGGACGGTGAGAACATAAGACATACGACGCGGTCGAAATATGGTGCTTTTGAAAGTTGTTACGGATTTTACGGACAGAGAAACGCAAAAATGCTTCTATATTTGATATTTGAAGGTCAAAGACAGACTGTTCACAATATGTTACCGACCAATCCTAAAATATTTTGGGCACACTACTAGATGAGAGGAAGACAATCCAGAAAAATTATTAGTACAAGAACTGGTGGAAAATAAACGACCAATGGACAGTCCACCTATTCGATGAGTAGACCAAGTAAAGAAAAACATAAATACACCACTACAAAACGTAGACATTAAAAACAATGGACCGCCAAACATGGAAAACTAAAGTAAATAGATGTGCTTTATCTCATAAGATATCAAACGTGAGAATACAACTAAGAAGATTTGTCTAATTGTTCAATAACGGAGTATAATATCAGTATTCATCCATATACCACTTTCAGATATTAATTTTCATAGCGTTTCAGTGAATTCCTCCAACTTTACTGAACTAAAATTGTCTTATATTATTCCTACTAAACAATTTAATTAATTTTTCCCCACTAAAAGTGTTTCAAACTTTCAAACAATAATTCCTTATTCACCAGCATCAAATAACTCCTGAACTTATGATAAACTACTTAAGAAGCTCAAGTTCTCTTACGGATAAATCCGAATATGTGTATTCAGCTGTAAGCTGTCATCTCTAGATGAATCTGACGGCAATAGAATGAGTTCTTAATCCCATTGGCTTTGCAGAAGCTGAAATTATCTACTGTATAATTACGAAGGAGCGACTTTGTTTCCAGATATTTCTTGTTACACATCAGTCTACTTGAATCTGGAGTCGGTGGCTTCATGTTAGGGACTTGTGACTCGACTTGCACCATACAAATGTTAAATCACTTAGAGTGCAATTCACTTAACACATCCTTCATTATTATTCTAATATAAACTGTCACAATGTTTGAAACATGCTATAACCTGTTTATTTTGTAATATTTTTGTAAACATTTATACTTGTAATTTATTAATAGTCATCTAGTTTTATGTCGAAGCAAAGAGTAACGTTAGACATCTAAAGCTTTCGTAGAAACATAGGTTTCAGAATCTGCAGGCCCTCGAAAAGGTAGTTTAATATATGTTCGTAAATTGGAAATAATGTAAAGGAATTTGTCTCAATAGGCGTGAAATGGCAAAACGCTTAGAAATAGTTTACTAAGGTTGTGACGTGACTCTGACACTGTAATGTCATGAAGCCAATAACGTCTTTGTAGTGTAAAAATTAAAAAATCCAGAGCGTTTAGAAGTAAGTGAACAGCGACTGCTTTGTTGGCAGTTTATAATACTTTATAAAGATGGTATATGAGGATGAAGCACAAAATAACTAAAATCAACTGATTTTTGTCATCAGATCAAACAGGCATAAAAACTCAAAAAGTCAAATCATAGTAATATGAATCAGCAAGGAAATATGACCCTTGAATAAATATCATCGAGTAAAGCAATATATCCAGAAAACGGAAGCAAGAAAAATTAATTTTACAATAGAATTCTAAATAAATAAATATAATCATCATTTCCATAACATTAATAGAATATTACGAACATTTCTTATTATCTTTGTTACATGTGATACAACTGGTATTTTATAATCAACCTGCTGGCCCGTTTAACTCAAATCTAAATAATGTATAAAAATTCTAAAACCCGATCTCAGAGTACCACTATCAGGTACTATGTGCATTTAGGTCTCCCAGGTACTATGTGAAATTAGGTCTCCCAGGTACCCTTTCAAACTCAGACAACAATTTTTCTACAACCCGATGGCAGGGCAAGCTACCGGGTTAAATTATAAATCTAACCTACCCAAACATACACAAAAAAAACCCTCATTATCAACCGTTTAGGAGTTCGAAGTATTTTCCTACAATCCGATCGCAACACTATCTACCGGGTCTAAGTGAGATTTTTTTAACCGACCCGCTTACACTGAAATATAAACAAGATCTTCACATTATAAGCAATACGCTATAGCCAACTGAGCTAATGTGCTCTCTCAAGTAACGGCCGCCCAGCGAGAACAACACGTTGATTGAACAATTATCGTCAGATTTAAGTAAATCCTTTTGAAAACTATTGATCTATTGATGGAAAGCGCATTACAATCCGTTGTGTAATTTATAAGATAGAAGCGTACAGAGAGTCCAATCTCGGGAAGCGACTAAATTATTTTTTACGTATTTAATAATAATATTCACCTAATAAGCTTTTCAATTATCGCAATGTACTAGACCATTTTTAACTTAAATGTTAGATATACGTTATCACGCACTTTTTTGTAGATAAATAAAAGGGGAATATCCTACCGCGCATTGCTTTGTTATATCTTAAGGGGCAGCGTTTTAGATGAAAGCTCTCAAACGGATTGACTTTTTCCTACATTTCCAACATTTAGTGTTATTTTTCAACCAATTTACACCAAATCTTGACAAATTATATTCCAACATCGCATGAATACCCGTTCAGTAGTTTTTGAATTTATCACGAACACATAGACAGACGCGGCGGACGACTTTGTTTTATAATATATCATGATAGTTAATATGATGTTTGGTATGACATGTAAGTAAAATCAACTATCTATACATTATGATAAATAATATGATAAATAATACTAAAACTAAATTTGACTAATTTGATTTAATATAATGTTATATTTTTAATCAATCAACAATTCGTCAATAATTTATAAACATATAAACTTATAAAATTTGCGGCTTTATTTTCTTTCAATTATCCATTTTAATTTAGCAAATGTTCTTTTCTTTGTATCTATAACTATAAAATAAAGTTAGTCAATATGTATTTCATATTTCATTTTGAAGTTTTAAATTCGCCCAAATATCCTTGTAGGCTAAACGTCTTATTCTCTCCCTAAACTCTAGTTTGAGTTTTTTCATTCACTGTGCTAGGTTTCCACGGCTAGTTGTGTAAGAGATAGAGCCGGATTTAGCTTCTGGTACCGCATTAAGTTCAATTCTTAAAGTACATCACGTTTCTGTGCAGGCACCAGTGGCGGATCCAAGATGCCTAAATTTTTGAAAAAATCAACCAATTAACGCACAACCAATTTACGTTATTCAGTGGTCTTAATGCTGATCCGAAGGATGGCTGTTTAAAACAGTGTATTCCAAATTAAAAAAACAAATTTGACCTTGAATTTGTCAGCCATCTCGTCGAAAACTCCGGTATACCGAAAGTTTGATCTTGGAATGACCTTGAAGGTCAAGTTCAAGGTCAAAGTCATACTCGGACGTAAAATTTTCCTCTCTTTCCGAATCCGTAATAACATACAGACCATACACTGATAAAGTCATGAGAAATCTATTTATGTCCAAATTTGCGCATAATTAAGTTAAGTTTGACGAGGTCAACGTTTAGAAACCTTATCCTGTACCTCTTTTTGAATCTACATTTTCTCGATAAAGAGCGTTAACCAGGTGAGTCCCCATTTCAAGGTCTTTCGTCAGCACTTAGATATATATATGGCGTTTTGGATTATGATTCCTTATGTTTAAACAAAAAACTGGTGCAAATGGCGTCTATTTTCTCAATGGTGGGGTTCACCCCTATTTTTGACAACTTTACTCCTGATGGTAACGCTCCAGCAGACGCCCCTAGGGAATTAGCATAAATACGTTATAATCTTGTGTGTAGCCAATTTCGATACGTTTGCTCAATTAAGTTTAAGGTCTCTAAATTAATTCTAGCACTTACTGTTCTGCCTGTAATAAGGGTTATTGCTTACCTGAAACAGAAAAATAATTTCTTATATAACTTTTAATAGAGATTGGTAGATATTCGATCTTTCATGCATATTTTTAGGGTTCCGTATATACAATATACGGATACCCTTATAATATCACTCCGGATTTCTGCCTCGGTCACATCATAGCAATTTTCTCCTAAACTACTTGATCTCCGAAACTACTGAGCCTAAAATTGTGAAAAAAAAAATAGAAAATATAGAATGCTGCCCGAACTGTACCGGAAAAATAAGGAGAAATTATTAGTGTTAATTTTGGGGAGCAAATTATAGGCTTAAATGAACAGTTAAAAATAAAATTTTTTTCAAACGCATCATGTAATACATCAAATGAAAGGTCCCATTCTGAGAAACACAAATATATTTTTTTCATATTTAAAAAAATTGTTTAAAAGATATTAACGAAAATATAAAAAAAATTTACCCATACATACCCCCCTTATTTCCGAAATTATAAAACGTCAAGTAAAAAATTAGAGATATAGAGTCTGACCTAAAGTTTACTGGAAAAAATAAGGAGAAACCTCTACTTTTAATCCATTAAAATTGTTTCTAACGCATCATGTTATATATCAAATGAAAGGGCTCATTATGTAGAAAACAAATATATTTTTTTCATATTTTTAAAATAAATAAATTAAAAGGTATTAACAAAAATATAAAAAAATTTACCCATTCTTCCCCCCCCCCCTTATCTCCGTAACCATAAGCTTTGAAATTTTGAAAAATAATAGAGTTATAGGGCCTCATCTGAACTTACTGAATACAAATATATCTTTTTTTAATTTTTTTAAAGTAAATATTTTAAAATACATTTAAAAAATATTTAAAAAATACCCATTCCCTCCTTTATTCCCCAAACTATAAGACCTATTTTTTTTGTTTACAGGAAAAATACGAATATTGGGGGCCAAAGTATAAAATTAACCGAGAAATAAAAAAAAATAAGGCATCATGCAATACATCAAATGATAGGGCTCATTATGTGGAATACAAATATGTATTTTTCATATTTTTAAAATAAATTGTTTATACGATATTAACATAAAGATATAAAAAATTCTCATTTTTCGCTTTATTTCCGAAACCATACTACCTAAGATTTTGAAAATAATTAGGGGTACTGGGGCTCACCTGAAATTTATAAGAAAAATTATTAGAAAACTCCCATGGTAATTTTAGAGACAAATTATACAATTAAATGGAAAATAAAAATTCAATTTTCAAACACTTCATGTAATATATCAGATAAAAGGCTCATTATGTGAATTATTTATATATCATATTTTCAAATCATTTGTTCAAAAGATATTAACAAAAATATTAAACATCGACTTAATACCCACTTTAGAAACTACACTATTTAAATTTTGAAAAATATATTTTATTTGTATTTTTAAATAATTTGAATAACAGATTTAATAATTTATAATTTAAAGCTTGACCTATTTTGCCCTTTATCTTCCAATCTACAGAGCCTGAGAATTTAAATTATAAAAGGCTTCCCTGAAAGTTTATTAGTAAAATAATGATAATTTTTGGGGACCAAATTAGAAAATTAATTACGTATGCATTCTTATAAAAATTAAGCGAATCCTGAAGCCGATAAAATAAAAAGTCTATGTGTTGAAAATGAAAGTGTATATTTTTTACAAATTGAAAACGCTTCATTTAATAAAAGATATTAGGGTAAATATAATAAAATGCACTCATTCTCTGCTTGTCTGAAACTGAAATATTAGAATCTTGAAATTGATATGGAACCCTTAGTATGCGAGTCCAACTCGCACTTGACTAAATTATTTATTAAGAATACTACCATGTGTTTTGATTTAATTTTCCGCAAATCAATCACAGACTATCGCCATTCTTTTTGGGTCTCTGAAAAATTAAGATAATTTGATCAAATGCAATCTGAACTCGCATGCTGTGGGTTCCGTACTACTTTTAGACTTATTATAATATAGGTGAATCGTAATTATATCTTTTCTAATTATCCTGATTGAGAAAAGCACAGAGTAATTAGATTTTTTTATGTATTCCTTAATATCTTTAAAACAATGCGTTTTAAATTTATAAAAAATATTCTTCTTTATGGCTCACAACGAATCATTTCATTTGATCTACAATGTGATGGGCTAAAAATCTTTATTTAATTTTTTAATTTGTCCCACAAAATTCGCTTTATCTTACCCAATTAACTTTTACTGAAGCCCTATATAATCTTCTTTTGAATTATAAGCTTAGTAGTTTGGATGATAAAGGGGAAAATAGGTCAAATTTTCAATAATAAATTAACTTTTAACGTAACTCGAACAAAAATAATATTTTATTTTCCATGTAAGTTTATAAGTTACTTCCCCCTTCCCAATAATATTAGAATTTACAATTTATAATTTTTGTTGTAAATTTTACGGGAGGCTCTATAATCTTGTTTTTTTTTTAAATCTAGAACGAATAGTTTGGTGATAAAGGAGAGAATGCGTCGAATTTTGTGAATTTTTCTTAATATATTTTAAAAAATTGTTTAGCCAAAACCTTGAATTTCTTCGAATTACGGGTATCAGCCAGAGACTAAATCAGTGTACTCTTTTTTATATGAGAGTTTTCGAAATTGTTTTATTCCTTCGTCAGTCAAATAATAAAAAAGTTACTAATATTGTTGTTACTATAAGTACTATAAATGAAATTAAATGGTAACTTACTAAAGTTGAGGTTCACAAAATAACATTAGCTTGTCTAGAGAATTATTACTATTACTTCGTTATGGTTTCTTTTCTGCTTTTCTGAATTTTAGTTTTTGGGATTATGTGTCCCGTCATTTGATTCTGCCTTCTTTTATATAGATCGCTATTTTTTAATGTTTGCAAGGGACACCTGTTTTCCATTTTTTGTTTCATGCATGCCTATCCATGATATTACCATAATGACTTCGCGTTCTGCCATGTCCTCAAAAAGTTCAAGTGCCTATCATTGACCTAATTTTTAAAAAATTATATATACTAGATTCTTTTCTTGTAACCCCTTGCTGTAAATGTATTTACCTATACCCCTTTCTCCTTTATAGAAATGTTCGTTTGTAATTTTATTAAAAAAGATTATTAAAATACTTTGAAACGTTTGGGTTTTTTCGAATATAGAAACTTTTTTCTCATGTGAGCTGTTGTTTATCGACGACACTATTAGAAGAAACTAAAGGATGCCACAATTATGCTTCAGAAAACAATTATTATACGAATTTAATTGGATACTCGCTCTGGGGTATTTCAATTGAGAAAGCTATCACCATTTTGTCCGAGAATGAGTATAGTCCGTGTTTGCATAACGAAATAGAGAAACACAATTTTATGCGTTTTTCACAAAACACTCTACCGTGGCAGTTTTTATACAGTTTACAAATTGCACCTCATACCATTCGTTTGAATTAATTTTCAGGAGAGTTACACAGTTTAGCGACCATGACTCTGACTCGATTTATGAGTTCGCCATATTTTTGTCAAATTTGCGCTTCATCCAAATGAACAGAATTCATTTTCATTTGTAAATATGTACCTTTGAAATATGAAAACTCACCACGCGTTGACCGTTTTATTTATCTAACATAATTATATAGTGAGACTTTACTTGACTGCAGTTTGTGGTAGCTAATTTCATATTTATTGGAATCTGTAGGATATTATTTAATTTAGAACTCTGTTGTTTTGTCGTTGGTTATAAAAAACATGAACATGTTTCATAATTTAATATGATCAAGCTGAACTTCAATAAACTTCCACCATGATGTCAGAATCTGAAAGACTTTTGAAATAAGCTTTCACGGTTGCTATTACCCCTTGTTTTGATAAAAGTCGATATTTACGCATCCATGTGAGGAAGCCCAATCGGGCAAATAAGGTGGATCCTACAACAATTCATAACATATTTCACTGATTTTCTGTAAACCAGAAGGTTACAATAATAATGTTGATATATTGCTTTACCAATTGTTAGGTGTCCAAGAATAAAATTCCTATTACATCCCAAAGCACCGATACTAACCTAACCTAACCTAACCTAACTTGCTCGGATCCGAAGTATCTCTTGTTTTCATTTATAAACATTGTGGTCTCGTCTATAGTTTTGAAATCACGCACAATATGTTAAAATGTTTGTTATTCTCTCTGAACCGCTCCAAATGTTTCTGAGAACAACGTATTGGGATGTATTTTTGTCTATTTGTTAGTGAATGTGGTATTGTGCACACAACTGAAACCCAAAGCTTCAACCGAAATATTGCCAACACTTTATAATTAGTTCTTAGGATTTCTTCTCAATTTCTTCGTGTTAACAGAGGCTCTTCCAGGATTATGTTTTGCAAATTTGATACAACTTCTGAGGTTGTTGCCCTTTTTGTATCATTTTGAAGATTAGTACGATCTCATTTAAATTTAGCAACCCATCTTTTTTCTAATAAGAGTTATTTACCTTACAATAGTTCATGAATTTGTTTTGGTGCTAATCTCAAACAGCTTTTATGGTCTATTTAGACACATCAGTGACGTCACGTCGCATCAGTCACAAAAAATATCGGTTTTTAAAGGTAATTGGCGATACCACGGTGTAAGTTACACCGTGGTCGATACAGTCACAAATCAAAACCGTTAGTCAAACTGCAGTTTCCTAACCGCCAAAGCAGATTCCTTCTCAACAATGCTTTTATTTTTGACTGAAGAGTTTTTTTTTAATTTTAAGTGATAAAAATAGTTGTGGGTGAAATTTTCTACTTTATTGTTTAGTATGTTATAATAGATTTTATTCGAGAATTCAATCAATTGAGAGAGGGGCAACTGATGAAGGTTGTCGACTAGAAATAATATGTTGTCTTGCGTTCAATGGATTAAAAAATCTCGAAAACTTAGTATCGTAGTTTTCAGGTATTTTAAAATTCTTTGTGTAATGCTATAAATACCGTATTTTGTGCTTTTTGATGATTTATTTATCAATTTTCTTTTCTGGGGTTATTTCTCATATTTATCCAAAATTAATGCTATAAATAGTCAAGCCATTACAAAATTTTAGTTACAGGACTAGAGAACCTTATGGGAATGGAGAAAAAATATAGGGCATTTTCCTACAGAGTAGTTATTAATTGAAAGCAGTGGTCTAGTATCTATACAGGGTGTTTCTAAAATAAAGTTCCAAATTTCTGCTCTGTATAGAACTTATTAAAATAATCCAAATAGTTCCAATTAATATGTGGCCTAAAACGCACCATTAGGAAGTTATATGCCCTTAACAAGTTTCAAACAAAACTTTTTTTCTGTTATTGACACAACGGTTTTCAAAATAAATAGAAAAAAATGCATACATACCTTTTTACGTTAAATATGGCCTACTTCGTTTTTCGACATGCAAATCATGAGCGTCCTCTTTAGATTGGTGAAGAGAGTTATCGGCCCGTATTTTTTTATTTCTTTTTTTTACAATTTTCTCTAAATATTGATAACATCTTAACAATTTTACGTAAAATATATTATGTTTGTCCAAATCGATATTTCCAATGATTTTGAGTAAATTGAACTTGAAAAAATACGTACCGAAAACCCCCTTCACCAACCTAAATAGGGCGCTGATGATTTACTTGTCGAAAAACAGTGTAGCACATGTAACTTAATCTAAAAAGTTATGTAATTTCCATAATTTTTTTTTTATTAATTTTCAACCGGTTTGTCAATAACGAAAAAAATCAGTTTGTTTGAGTCCTTTTAAGGGCATATAACTTCCTAAGGGTGCGGTTTAGGGCACATGTTAATAGGGACTTTTTAGCTTATTTTAATGAGTTCTATACACAAAAGTTGGGAATTATTATCAAAAACACAACACAAGTATACAAGCATTTATGTAGATTTGTAGATCTGTAGATAGTACAGTTGTTGGGCATACATTACGTAATTAATACAAACGAGTACACTAGCAAAACCGTAATAGATTTCAACATGTCGAGAATGCAAATAGAACAATTTTCCTGAAGAAAAATGGATACCTCCTTTAAGCTGAGATATCCGGAATTTTGACACGATTGCCAATTGAAATTTCTGAGTAAAATTCTATTTTTTGTGATTGAGAGTAGTTGGAATTTAGTTCAAGAATTGAATTTGTCAGTTCAACATATACTACGGGTAGAACCTGAAGCCAAGCAGATTCGCATCTGCTAAACATCAGCAGCAAAATAATATAATAATAACGGACTTTTATTAATAAAATTAAAGAAATTCAATTACAATACAGTATAAATTGAACGGGTATCACCTGCAGGTTACCCTCCTAGGTTTTCATACAACTAACATAACACGATCTTTCAAACATTTCAACTGCAGGCAAAATTAAATCACGAAATATGCCATATTTTTTGCAAGATCTTCCGTATTTTCTACAACTTCGACTACACTAACCCAAATGGCATACAATTTAAAACATAGGCGGATCCAAGGGGACAGCCTCAAAGTTGGTAAATTAAATATTATAACGAGGTAATCCTAACTCTAAGAGCGTAGAACAAGGTAACTTCTATGGGTTTAAACCTCAGAACAACCGTTTTTATAATAATAAAAATAAATAACAGAAAAAATCTGGCTTTAAAATTTTATTTAGTCCAAATGGTAAATATAGCCATGCATTTTGAATACAATTACTTATGTAAATTTGTTCACATTTGTGGACGGCAGTTTTTCATCGGGAATATTTTTGTGTGGCGGATATAAATATTTATGAGACAAGAAAGAATTTACTTATAAGATACCATATAGTTTAACTGACAAATCAGATACGAAATATTATTCTTTGGTGGGTAACGAAAATTCAAGTAACCGAATTTATCCCAAATAAGTCTTTTGAAAGGTAAAATACTTCATTATTCCAACTCATCGCTTATTTGGTGGCGTTTATGGGAAAATTGCTAATACCTAGCCTGCTACATAAAGAATACCATCAGCAAGCTCTTGCTCCCCATTTACGTCAAAGTATAAGCGAATTGAAAGGAACATATATTTACATATCTCTCATAGAAATCTGGCGATGTCTGAGAAGGAAAATCTAATCTCCTATCTTCGACCCGAAAAATAGTGGATATATTGACAATTAATATGCATTTATGTTTCAATTTATTTTGCCGTTCGTTACAATTAACACATTAAAATGAAGTATTTACTATTTTTAGAGGAAGACCCTTCCCAAAACAGAAGCGCATAAAATTATCAACAAGCCTGTTGGCTTAAAGTTAAAATATACAAAATTAAATAGGTGATTTACTAAATGATCCAAAAACTGCTATGCTTCAGTGAATATGAATCACCCTACGAAACTATATCTATCCCTTGGCTAGAATACATTTTTTGAGTTTAATACCGAAGACTTTAATTTAATAGTGATGTACTATATTAACAAGATATTTTCGGTTGCTTTTAAAAAAGGTTAGTGTTGACCTGTAGTATAGTTGACGAAGCTGCACCACATAGGATTCTTCAGAGATAATAACCATAAATTTAATGAGACAAATGGTATTAAGATTCTACACCGAGCGAATAAGGGATTGTACCTAATAATTTAGAACAACTGGAAATTTTGAGATCACACAAAAATCATACCACAGGCATTTTTAAATGCATAACTCAACCTTGATATTTGTCCCATATATTCAATTACAATTTAAAACGTGATAGGCCATCTCTGTGCGATGTACATGATTATTAAATACTGTCTAAGTAAATATGTAATTATGTTTATACAACTTTTAAGATTATAATAGAGATGTCAGTATTAACCTGAAGTTTAACAAAAATTTTCCATTTGTAGTTTCTATGGTTTTTTAATTTATTTTTTTAAATAAAAAATTTTCTCTTCCGGCTAAAATAATTGTGAATTATTTGAAAGCCTTGACACATAACCTTTCGAGAACTGATTGTATTTTCAACTATTAACGTGTATTAGTTTTAGTAATTTTATTTTTTGTGACTTGAATGTATATGTGAGAATATGTTACTTTGTTAGTCTTGTATGTAAGTTATCATATAATGTTTAATGTATGTTTGTCTTATTTTAATTATTATTTGTAGCTTTTTTACTTGATAATGGGGTGGAAGTTGTAGACCCCGGAACTAGTCGTATACAATAAATTGTTAAAAGATTGTGGGTTTTGGGACCTTTGATTTCCTATTATCATGATGGTAAGGACCCCACACATACCAATATTTCAGACTAATCTTCCAATTATTATGTCGAATATTATGTCAGGAGCGGTTCCAGGCAAAAATTTGAGGGGTCATTCATTTGTCAAAAATATTTCGAATACCGATATTTGATTACGTTTTTATTTTCTTTTAATTTCAATAGATTTGTCAATATGAGTGAACAATTTTGGTCATTACATCTACTTATCCGATTTCTCCACAATCTGTTTCTTATAAAAATATACTTTTTACAATTTCATGGAATAGGGTCGAATTTCGACCACTGGGCGACCACTAGTAAAAGTAAATATGTTTTATAATTTTAAAATGCATAGGTTAAAGGGTATTAGGAATAAATTAAGAAAATAAGATTTTTAAGTTAAACTGTTTTATTTAAACTTAAGACATATTGATGTTAATAATCTACTGAAAGCTAAAAAAATGCGGTAGGTAATTGGTACCACTCATCACACCATTCTCCTCATCAATCTAGTGCATTAATCAGACAAAAAAAATAAAATTGTTGCGAGTAACGTAACCCAAGTGAATATGTAGGTAAATAGCATCTAGAATGATATAGCGGTTGACTTGATAGAAATTTCAGGCGTCCAACGATTTTATTTTATTGTCTGATTAATGCCCTAGATTGATTAGGAGAGTAATGTGACGAACGGTACCTAGGACTTACCGAATTATTTTTTAGCTTTTAGTACATTATAAACATGAATATTGTCTTTAGTTTAAATAAAATCGTTAAACTTAATTTTTTTTTTACTTAAGTTATTTTCAACTTTTTATTTTTTAGTTTGTTAGATTATACTCCTCATTCTATATAATTCCTTGAGTACGTCATGATTAAAAGGTTTTGTTGCCATCTAGCTCCTCAATACATAATCCTTCCAAAGATAATACCCGACTCAAAGCAACTATGTCTGTCTTTCTTCAAACAATTTCGAACCTAAATATACAACTGCGTGGTCAACAGTGCTACCTTGCATTTTGTGGACAATGACATGACGAAATTAAAGGCAACATCCTTCTTGCAGCCTTCTCATAATTGAATTTTGCTGGAAATTGTATGTCTTTAGGGTGAATGAGGTATCCGCCGTCTCTTCCAAAGTCTATCCCAACTGATGGTATGACGAAACTGAGACCGATACTTCAATATTGGACAACGACAGGTAAGCCTATGGTGTTGTTTATATCGTCGGTATTATATTAGCTAAATACAAGTTATCTGTATTTCTTGTTGGGTCACTTTGCTGGTCATGTGCTTTTGTTTAGTAAATTCCACCACCCTTGTTTCGAAACAAATTCAAACAGTACTGTTGTGGACATTTAATTGCTAATTGATGGGATAGACCCTTAAACTAGGTCCTTCGTAGGGGTTGACCCCCACAGAGATCTAATAGAGGGATAAGACTATCTACAACAAGATGCGGCCAAGTCTTGAGGGGAGCACGCTAATCCTTTCATTTGATAGATATCATTTTTATCCATCCTAATGCCAAACAGTCCTCGAAACGTTTTAACCTTTTACCTTAACTACGATCCTAACGACGTATAGTTTTTCTCCACAGTAACGCCACACACAGTCCTCCACACGATACAAAATCTTTACTTGGGTGGGAGATCCATGCTTGTATCAAAGCTCTTTGATTTGATAGCCATAATAAAGGGTTGAGAAAAAGTATATACTTAATACGCCATTTTGATAGTGGCCATATTGGTTTTTGTTTTTTTTTTTAATTTTCTATTTCATCGTGAACTTTATTCTTGTATTCCAACTTTTTCATTGATACCCATATTGAACGGGTTTGAAAAAATATATACTTAACTCCCCATTTTGTTGGCGGTCATATTGGGTTTTCTTCTTATTTATAGTGAACTTTATTCTTCTATTCTAGTTCTTTCATTTGATACCTATATTGAAGAGGTGTGAAAAAATATTTAATTATTTCGCCATTTTGTTGGCGGCCATATTGGATTATTTCTTTTACATAGTGAACTTTATTCTTCTATTGTAACTCTTTCATTTGATACCCATTTTCATAGAGTGTGAAAAAATATTTTCTTAATCCGCCATATTGGATGATTTTTCATAGTGAACATTTTTTCTTCTATTCTAGCCCTTTCATTTGATACCCATATTGAGTTAGTTGTGAAAGAATACGTAATTTGCCATTTTGTAATGTCGGCCATTTTGGATTTACAATTATGTAAAAGATGTAGATGCCGTTCTCTTCTAATATTCATGCATATGAATTAAACCAAGAATACTTCATCTAGGAGCTGCTTACAAGATTTGTGCACTATATTGTTAAATGTGCCACAAAAGTTACAATATTCTATAATTATTGATATATAGATATTTTCGTTATCTTTTAGACAATCTACAAATTCATATCGGTTCTAATAATTTCAAACTGAAACACAATATAAAATTGCTGCTTTTAAGGTAATGACATCACATGAAACAAAATTTATTAAGATCAGACTGTTGGTTTTAGATTCACAATGTGTTCATGAAAACATTCGACATATAATTTCGTAAACGCAAGGGATCGTTAAAAGCTTTTATCGCAAATTAAGTCAGGATTATTCCTTTGAAAGCTCCATTTCCGCGAAATCTACATTAGGACTACTAAAATTGTTTAGGGATAAACAACTAAAATACAAGGAATTATTAAAGAAGTAAAAATATACTGAAACTATTTTATTTAATTAAAGAATAGAGGTATAGTGGTTTAAAAATCTTATATTTCTTTTATTACAGGCTGGCAACTTTAAATATCCCAAACATGTTCTCACCAATAGACTCACGCCAGAGCTACGTTTCAATTTCATGGGCCATTACGAGCGGGACAATTAATTCGAGAACTTACGGATCTATGAAACGTTGTACAATTTAGTATATTCTACCATTCGTTCTGCGCCTCCGTACTTTAAGGGTACATTTGGTTGCATGATATCGTCGAGTTTTTGTTTGCCGAAGTGAAATTATTTTACGACTTTGAAAGTGTTGCTTTTCAGTCCCGTCATGGTGTCTATGAGAATCTCGCTTGTCTGAAGATTCTCCCAATAAAACACCACCCCAATCCTGCAAAAGTACTTGGAACTATTTAAACTGGGTGCCCTGCTTGATTTGGCCCCTTCCTGACTCACCTATATTCCTTAAGTCATCCATTTCTCGCTACTCCATCTTCTTATCCTTCCATTTCACGTTAGCACCTATCATATTCCTACACATTTACACCGTCCGTACCTTCCCAAACATATCTTACACGTTAGCTCCATCTTAGAGTTAAAGTGACTAATAGAATTCAACTTCAAAGCTAACTGAACTGTAGAATATACAGCAACGATGAACAGATTTTTAAATTACCTGAAAGACATTTTTTCAAAAATTTTTAATTATGTCTGCAAACAGTTGCACACTGCATTCATTATATTTGAATTTATTTTTGTTCTAGTCTCTAAAAATTTTGGTATAATTGATAATGCATTAGGTATGTAACTCTAATGGAATTACAGTTAAATTCAAATTCATCAAAATTAAATTTTAAATGCCTCATTTTAGCAAATAGCCCATAGTCATATCGCATCATTTCAACGTATGAAACTTGACAGGGATTCTATTGAAATTATACCTATACATGTTATTCAAGAAAATAAAAGATGAAAGCTCTGCAGCTGAAATGTTTGCATATGTTAAACAAAGTGTAGATGTCTACACAAAGCCGAGTTGTATTTCCTTAATTAAGTAACTCGAGTGATGCGATAAGCGCATATACATTTCACTTTATTTAAATTAGTGTAAACGTTTAAATTAATAAAGGCATGTCGGAAATAATGAAAATTCTACTGGGAGACACAGCTAATTTCTACGGAATACACACAATCGATATATTCCTTTCTCTAGAGAGGAAGGAAACAGAAAATTCGGCATTCTGGTAAATTCCTAGAAAGTCAATTTAAATTTATCAGCAATCTTTCAGTTTTCTGAAATAAAATCTGATTTAATTCTGTAAACATAAAGTGTAGAGAATCTACAAACAATTAGATTCGCTATGTATATAATATTTGCTATAAATAATTTTTTACGAGAATTAAGTTTTAATATGTCAGCTTAACCACTAAAAAGCTGCTGAGAACTATTTTCTTCGTTTCATGACGATTTTAAGTTAATGGGTCAAGGTTTTATTCAGAGCTTGAAAAAACACAAACAAGTACCTAATTACATAAGTTTATAGGCCGGGAGATCTGAGTTTGAAGTTCAACCACGATTTTCTGAGTCCTGCCATCTGGAGTACTGAAAAGTTCTATGAGGTACTTCCTGTGAAAATTAGATTTTCCAAACAAAAAAAGTAGGTGCTGCGACGATTTTCCGAGTACTGCCATTTTAATAAAACAATACGTTTCCATCGATTTTACCCAACAAATTTTTTTGGCAGGAGGGTAAGGGTTAAGGGCATGGGTCTAAGGGTTAAAATCGATATATATATATATATATATATATATATATATATATATATATATATGTTACACCCGGTGGTGTTAGATAAATTCATTTTTTTAGTAATTATTTAATCAGTCTCAAATAATAATTATTTCATACGTTAGTTGCATTAGAAAATTAATCGTAAAGTGGAAATTTGTCGCTATGCGCAAAATAAATAGTTTTGTACTAAAATAGCTCTTTTTTAAATAGAAAGGAAGTGTAAACATCAAATACACATTTCGAAATTTAACACTCAGGCGAAAATATGCTATCTTATTTTAAACAATGTTGAATAGTTTCTGCATTGCTGTTGCCATTTCGAACTTCTTGTCGAGTCAAGTTGTTGTTTGCTAGTTGAAATTGTAATAATGTACTTGCGGCAAAGTAGCAAAAATCAAAGATGGCTGAAAGGTCAAAAACTCGAAAAAACCTAGTCCAGTCTATTTGGATCGAGTTAAGAAACTATTCTAAAGAGGGATTTTAAAATGCCGTCTCAGAAACGAACCAATGCGGGAAATCGACAAATAGAGGAAATTTGTTTAAATTAATTCATCTACGGGGGAAATCTAAATTTCCCGGGGACATGATATCAAGAAAAAAAATAGTCTTTTTCCAGATTCGGGACTAGGTAGATTTTGGGGCCGGAACTCAAGAAAACGAGTCGTATGTGGCGCGACGGCTATAGGGGACATAAAAAGGGTGGAAACCACACTCCTAAGGGAGGGACATTTCACCTGTCCAAGTAGGGCTCTAGGGAAAGCCAATTAAAGAATTGGTTATACAGTTATCGCCGAGGGGCGGGAAACAGGAGAGTCGCCAGTGTGTTTTATTTTGGTACAGCTTTAGGAAGTTATATTCGTTTATTTCTTGTTTCACAGGTAAACCTTTTTGGGATTAACGGATAATTCGCATCCGTTGAGTATCTTTATCTTTTTCTTAGGAGTTTTAGTGCAAAAAAAACCTGTGAGTTTTTCCGTAGAGTTGTAGGTTCAAATTCTGGACCCAAGGTAGAGATTTCTTAGACCAGCAAACGCCCAGGAAGAAACCTCGCGATAGGGAAGAAGTAGCGTCGGAGTAGGCAAAACTAGAATGTGAAATTTTAAAGATTCCATCAGACTCCCTGACTCGATAAAAGGAACGAACAGCAAAAAATTATTTTCTTGTCTTGATATATTATTTAAATTTGGTTTTGTTTTTTTTTATATTCCCTTGGGATATACTCACAAATTCGTTGGATAAACTGGCTCAGCAACGTTTGCCGATACAAGGGAAGACATATTGTAGTAGGGACGTATATGACTTAACTACGGTTGAATTACCCCTTTACTTCCCAGTATTAGTGGGAATAATTACATTGTAGTATTGTGGTTCCATAAATTTATAGTTTTATTTTGGGTTGGTTAAAAGCCATAATTTTGTGGGGTTACATTTTTTGTGTTGTATTGTTTACTAACAGTAGTCAAAAATTTTCATTTGTCTTTTATTTGCATTGTGGGTATGCATTATTGCCTCCAATTTTATAAAAAATCCTTTTGTACATTATTCAATGCTCTACAAAACTCATTGGATGTACTCTGATGGAGTATATATTTTTTAGATATAACGAAAAAGATCAGCAGGCATTAGACTGAACGATGGCAGCGTCTTTCTTATAAGTGCACATGTATTTCAGGGGAAAAAATGTTCTTAAGAAATGCTTGTAAATGAGTTTTGTTCATAACTGTATATTTTGAGATTAGGTTAGATTATTAGAAATATTTTGAGGTTAAGTCGACATTAACTTTTCACACTCGGATATTCAAAAATTTAATAATAGGTCACTAAATTGGGGTGGCGTTTATGTAGCAAGAGGGTGGATTTTAAAATGCACGCCAAAAGCTGATAGAAAATCATTTAGATATTTAGGAAAAAGAAATATATTTTACATATTCTTGGTTGAAAAAAAGGCAAAACTGGTGATTAAACATTAATATTATTTTATATTTAGCAATTCACATCCTACTTCTTCGATACCAGTGCAATTCTGGTCACTTCTTCAACAATTATTTAATGATTTCAGCAGGACACTTTTTAGGTTTAATCCCCATATAAGTTTGTAGTTCTTGTCTCTACCATTCATATACTTGGTAACATTGTTTAACTTTATTGTCGTGTTCTAATTTGACATATCGTGTTTACCATCCATAGGCTTGGTAATGTTGCTCCTTTTCGTACTGTTAGGCTGCCGGTACACATCGTCCGCAAAACATGACCACACACGTTGGGTTCGTACCCTTCTTTAAAATGCGTTTTTTATGAATGAATATATTCATTCTATTCCCTCAACGACGCAAACATTTTGCGAGGATAAAAGATATTTCGACCAATATGTACCCTTTTTTGCTTGCCTTCGGCATTAATTTTATTCATGTAGGTGTTTTTCGATCCGTTAGTCCTATCCGCCAAACGTCGGTAACTACAACTACAACGTTGGTGGTGGTCGTCTTCTCGGACGACGGACGTGTAGGGACGTGTGTATGTGTGTGTTAAAAAATGGTGCTCGCGATACGTTTTTTATGTAAGCGGAATTTTACCTGGCATCTTGCGGACAACGGACGTGTGTACCGGCAGCCTTATAGTTTGTCATCCTGTTTATTACACAAAGAAATAAGTTGTATGGGTATTTCAAGGTCAAAGAACTGTCATGTTGATCGGAGCGAAGCCTTGAAACAAAGGTAATGTTTGCATCTCACTATCATACTCATCTATTTTTATATGCGTAGGTGTGGTCCTATGTTAAAAAGCTCTCGCTTAAAAAATATTTTTCTAATGGACTATTCAGAAATAAAGCTTTAATTGTTAGACTAAAAATTTAAAACAAATTAAAATTAAAAATGTTCTGGTAACTGCTGTGAGGATAATGATTTATTTCTCTACAGATGTACACCTGAGTATAGCTTATTCCGGTTTCCCCGTCTTGTAGACCAGCATCAACCACCAAATTTAATGAAAATTTTACATAAGTTTGAAGCTCAAAAATGCATTCCTCCAATATAATAAGACCCTTGCTTTCAACACAAACAGACGCGGTGTATGGCTCTAATAAATTAAGATAAACAACCGCTGTGTAGTTGTGTTATGCTACAAACAATGCGAGTGTATTTATTTTCCTAATAAATTACATTAATAGCAAGTCCTATTTGTGTTTCTTGAAATATAAAGCCAGGGTACTGAGATACGGCGAAGGAATTTCCTAAAACAACTATGAAACAGCAATATGGAAATGATAAAATGATGAACGACGGTCACGGGAGGGTACCTTTATTGAACCTGAAAGCACGAATGTCGGGCCTTCGTTCGCTTTGACGTGAATGACAAAAGCCATTCATAATATCAAATCAAAAGAAACAAATAACAAAAGAAGTCCATTAGTAAAATTGTTGTGTACTCGTAGACTTTGGGAAGAGACGCGACCCAATGTAAATATTTGATGAAGATTTTTTATGACATGTTCGTTACAAGTGTTGTTAAGTATATTAAGAAAACCGACTCCAACGTGTGATGAAAATGTTTAGGAAAATTTTAAATATTTATATTAAAATATGTAGTCGTGAGTTGAAATAAAGATATCCTTTCAAGGAATTCTCTAGAAATTATGTTACTCTTTTTGATACATTTCTTTTTGATGGAAAAAACAGTATTCAGTGTAATCTTTGCATGCTGTTTTAGAAAGTGACAGTTAAAAATTGGTGACCCTAAGAATTATTTAATAATGGTGATATTCAATGTATAAACAAAAAATGGAAAGCACATGTAGAGAAAAATCTAATGGAAAATATAAAAACGAATATCAAAAACAAGCAGATTTTAAGTGCAAGCTTTCAGACCTTCTTCTTCGTCTTCTTTGATGCCTATCCTCTTTTGTTGGCATTTATGATTTTGTTCATAACAGGTCGAAATAACTCTGAGAACGTTATCCCTTACCTTGTTTCAAGATTCTACAGCCATCAGATTCTTGAACTACCTAGTCTTCTTTTTCTTTTGAATTTCCCTTATAGAATAGACTTAAGTAGTGAATGTATGTACTGATTCCACACGACATCTCCCAGGTACTGGAGTTACCTGTGTTTGACAGTGTATATGATTTCTAGTCCTTTCTTCACTATTCTTAGCACGTCCTTATTCGTCAAGCGAGATGTCTAAGGGCACATTATATTGAACCCGTAATTCTCCCGATTCAAGCCGATCCAATTTCGGGTGAGATCGGTCAAAAACCGATGTTGAACCTAATGCACGTGCCTACAATGAAGCCAGGCCCCCCCGAACCAATAAATTCCACCCAAATACCAGAATTGGATCGGATGAATTACGGATCCAATTTAGGTGCGCTCTAAGGTGTTTGAGTATTTTCTTGTGCAGACACAGCTCAAATGCTCCTAGTCTTTTAGTAGTGCCTGATCTCAACGTTTAAATTATACGACCAGTAGCAATCTGGGGAGGACATAGCCTATTAGATAACTTCCGTTTCAGGGGATATCAGTGGCTTTGAGGAATTTGACGATTATGTTAAAAAATGTTCCCAATGAGGCATTTTATTTCTTCTACAAATTCCCATCGTTCCTTTTTTACCGTCCAAAGTTACAATACTGTTTTATGCGGTTTTTCGAGTTGCATCCATATAGGGAAGAACTCTGCTGAAGTCTACTGTACTGATTGTCAAGTGCTTTGTATTTTGCACAATAATGTTCACATTCTTTCTTGTAATAGGTGAGGGAGTCCATAAATGTTTGTAGTGGTTCTAAACTATTTGGTGCCACCATAGTGTCGTGGACGTATCTGATATATTATTTAGCGTAACTGCCAGATGTAGTATTTTCAAATGACGGGTTGTTTTTCGACAATTCTTATCCATGCAGTGTTTTCTAGTAGAGGGTGGAAATTAATTTAAGATTTTTTTTGACCAGACTACCATGTTTAAAACTATTGGTCATTGTTCAATGCTAAACTCGATCGGAAACTTTTCCGTTGTCGATCTACATGTTTGGATTAATTCTTGGAGTCCAAAAGTGCTTCTCTATTGACGAGGGCTTTTATGACTGTTATTCTGTTATGAACGACTTTGAGAAACACACTAATTTTTGTTTCCTTATGTTTTTTAGAAAGTCGTTTTTGTTTCCTGCAACATTTTTTCAAATTTATTAGTTTACTCCTGTATATAGTCTTCTTCTTTTGTTTCTAATTATGGTTTTATGTTGTTAGTACTTTTGCTGGACTAGACGGTGTTTTAAACCGCCATATCTTTATTCGCTGCAGTTTTCTTTTGCTTTTTACATTCTCACTTCTCCCAGGAGAAGTGTATCATCCGATTTTACCTATTCTTGGAAGGTTCTGATAAATGTCAAGCATCTTTTGTATCTTCTATTAAACAACATGACTTCATGATATTTCCAGGTTTGCATTAATTTTCTAGGCGGGATTTTAGAAAACTTGTGTAATAAATTGTTCGCTGAAAATATCTCCAGTCTGTCGCCTCACCCATTCCTTTTTTTTAGTTCTAATAGTTCAAACGGGCCAGTCAGGATTACATTCAGTGCCAATCCCTGTGTAGTATTAAACGTCAGTCTTCATGTACCAGTACTGGCGTATAATTCTATTCTATATTTTTAATGGGTTGTCTTTAGTTGGAGTAGATTGATTCGTAAAATTAGTCACACACGTACCTATCTTTCTTGTTGTTATCACTCCTATCACATAGTAGAATACTTTGTACCCCTTTTTGTCCATTCTTCCTGCTCCTGACCACCTTATGTTCATTCATCATTTTTTGAATTCCGTTTTCTAATTTCCTCCTCTTGCAAATGGACTTCACGTTCTAAGTGCATATTTTTACTACTTCTGACTGCTCTCATAACTGCCTCACCGGAGAACTATTTGGGAGTATACTATAGAATGATACTTAGTCCAGTAGGTTTCTTTAAAGTTGTTGGCTTCCTCTACCGTGTAAATATTTGTATGCCTTTGAGCGTACTCAGCGAATCGTCCGCCTCGAGAATCAACTTCCAGGCAAAGAGCAAAGGAGTTTTATTATCCTTTCGTCTCTTGGATACTTATATTTGATCTTTACTTAGATTTTTTCACTTAATTTTTACTAAAACTATTTTTTTTTTTTTTAAATAATAGAGTGCTCCCAATATCTTCGAAATTATTGCAGACATTTTTAACATGAGCGTTGATGACACAGGTGTTTCCCAATGCAAAAAATTAAATCATTTACTTTAGGCGTATATTCATTCTCATGTGATATCCACACAATTTCTAAATAGAGTCTATTCCGTTTTTTGTTGTGTTATGGAAAGCTTATAATACATAACTTCTTATTACCAGAATCGGCATCTTTCTGTTTGTAATCTATTTTTTATGCAAACTTAAGACCAATGCCATGCACACTTCCAAGATTTATTTTACTGTATAAAGGCCTAAAGTATTAATGCCCGATGACATATAGACAACGGACAGTTTTATAATTTGTAGAAAACAACTCTTCTCTTGGACCTCGGCAAGCTACAGTGTCAAGTCGTAATACCATATTTTGACGGTTTAGTGTTTTTTAATTATCAGGTACATATGTTAAAGAAAAGCCTCATCCTCTAAAAAAAGTCGACGTCAAGATGGATACGAATAAAACATAAGCCGTGTACCTGTGAGAAAGAATTCATATTTTGTTATTAAACTGCACCTTTACGGTGACCTAGCAGGAGAATATAAGAAACTATCGACAAAGTCAGTACCACGATGTCAATACGCAATTTTTAATTCTTTAAATCCGATTATACATACTTATAATGTTTTGTTATTAAACTGCACCTTTGCGGTGACCTAGGAGCTGAGTGCAAGAGACTATTTACAAAGAGACTACCACGATTTCAATACGAAATTCTTAATTCAATAAATCCGATTATACTGCTTATAGTGAGCCAAGAGGTCTATTAGAGTTGTTTTGATAAATACACAAGATTTTTAAGAGGTATCTGAAAATTCTTGAAATAACAACGAGTAAACTCTGTGTTGTGACCCTGATACAGATCTAGTGAATCATTCTCTTGTTCTTCTAGAATAGCGGATTGCTCCCTGACGCCTCAGACCTACAGCTACAATCGCATTTTGGTGTAACCATTCCTCAGTCAATCTAAGCTTTTCACTCCATAATCAGGATTTCCTGAACCACCATACTCAACAAATACAAACTCCACCATGGTTATAGAAATATTTACATTTCTCAAATGAAAATAATTTTTCAGGTTGCCGTTTCCTTTTCGTGATAGCAACCAAAATTATTGATAGTTTCTCAAAATTTCAAGACTTAATTGAACCATAGACTTACTAACTTTTTCTAAGTATTCTGGAAAATATGTACTAATAAAATAGATCAAATCACCTTACTATTATACGAGGGTGAATCAAATATGAACCGGACTTTTCTGTTTCTCGCCCTGTAGGTAATTCGAGTGGCGTGATGTCTCGATATATGTTAGGTAGGGATGTTAAGAAGAGGGGAGTTCGTCGGTTTGGCGAGGCGTAGTCGATGCGCTGGTAGTAGCATCATGCCAGAGCAAGAGGTGCATACGTCTGTTGCGCAACGTGTTGTTAACAAATTTTTGGCGCGGGAGGGCCTCAGACCGTCTGAAATTTTGCGTCGACTATCTGCTTGAAGTTCGGCAATGAAACACTTTCAAGGACCCAAGTGTACGACTGGCATAAAAAGCTAATTGAAGGTGACCGCCATTTTACAGTATTGGCAATTGCTGAACACGTTGGAATATCATACGGGAGTGCACAATCAACCATTTCAGATGAGTTGGGTTACCGAAAAGTGTGTGCAAGATGGGTTCCTCGCCTTCTAAGGGAAGATCAGAAAGCAAACCGTCTTGCCGTATGTGAAAGGCTGTTAGCAAGATATCGAGCAGAGGGGGATGAGTTTTTGAGACATATTGTCACCTGTGATGAGACATGGGTGCATCATTATACCCCGGAGTCCAAACGTGCAAGCATGTAGTGGCGAAAACCTGGAGAGGCAGCACCGCGGAAAGCGAAGACCCGTCTTTCTGCAGGGAAAATTCTTGCAACAGTTTTTTGGGATTCGAAAGGCGTACTGCTGATCGATTTTCTGCACGAACGCCGTATAATTAATGCTGAGTTTTACTGCGAACTACTCCAACAAGTGAAACTTGCCTATCGGCAATAGAGGCGGGATATGTCTATCCGAAGTGTGATTCTGTTGCATGACAACGCTCGGCCACATACAGATGCATTGACTCAAGGAAAATTGAACAAAATGCATTGGGAAACACTTGAACACCCGCCTTACAGTCCTGATTTGTCGCCATGTGACTACCATATGTTTGGGCCACTTAAAGAAGAACTGGGAGGCCACCACTTTGAGGACAACGAAGGTGTAGAAACGTTTGTGCGCAATTGGTTATCGACACGACCAGTTTCATTCTTTGAGAAAGGTATTAAAAAACTTCCGATTCGGTGGGAAAAATGTATACATAAGAGAGGAGACTATCTAGAAAAATAATATGTATTAAAATTTGTATTGATCGTACCAATAAAATTTTTAAAACAAAAGTCCGGTTCATATTTGATTCACCCTCGTATAGTTCTTGTCACAGAAATAGAGAGACCAATTGGCAAGTCAACATTACGGTCCCAATGAACACATTTTTAGACTACAACTAAAAAATACGTTGAATTACACGAAATTCTTGTTATTTACAAGATGGTGCTACGGTGCACACATTCAATAAAATTCGTGAGGAAATGTTCCCTGGACATTTCGCAAGACGTGCACTGGGGCCCTAAAGCGCCTAAATGGTTCAGTTATGAGTGTGAGTGAGTAGTTATGGGTACTTAAAGCAACGTGTTTATTTTTACCCATTACTACCATTGGGGGAGGATTAGTTAATGGAGTAGAAGTGCGTATGACTGAATGATACATATTAGCCGGTGTAGACTTCAAATGTGTCCATAGCTAAATTGAACTTGGATGTTGATTGTTCGAGGTATAAAATTATATAAAAATTCAGTAAAAATCGACTTAGTATACTTACATTTGAAGATCATCCGATACTGATATGCCACCCTGATGTTATCAAAAATCGGTATATTTGCATATTTAGAATAATTTGCTAACAACTGAAAGGAGGAGGTTTAGCGTTGAAATTAATTAACTACTTAGCAAAGCAAATTTCAGAAGCTTTGTGTATGTTATGATTGAAAGTGACTCGTCCCTTACTCCATTAATCAAGGTATATAACTGCCGATGGATATTTCTTCTTCATCCTACGCACTTAATTCCGGTACATATCAAGGGTTTTAAGCCTAGCCCTTTTCCCTAAAACGGTAATATAAATCTTTCGTATTAAATCTCAAACAAAACCCTTTTTACTTGCTGACATGGCAGGACCCCACTTTATTATAGGATCTTGTGAGTATATAAAGTGTGAAAATTGCAATCTGCTTTTAGTTTTCTGAAATGTCGGTAATTGATGTTGGGCACTGGAATGGAAAATGCGTGTGGCCAGGTAAGTAGAGCATTGCGAGTATACACTAAATTGAGGTTTATATTCACTGACGCCACATGACATGGGTATATATTTAACACATTGACAGTTATCACGAAAAAGAGACTGTTCTACCATTAAGGTCCATTGGCAGGTATTAAGCTTTGTAGGAGATTCGAATAGAACATCACTTTAAAAACAGTTAGATACTGGACTTTTGACTTAATGTTGAATGAATAACTTGTGCTGAATGACCACACAGGTGTTCTTGATAACATGTCAAATAAATTGGGTTCTCTGTCAAAAGCACGGTTATCAATTACATGTGAAAAAATTTGCTATTTCAAAAATGTTCAATAAAGTAAACACACATCAACGAGATCAACTCTTGGAAAAGAATCGCTAAGTTTTTTTAAGTTTTCTTTAAAAACTTGTGAAGGTGAAGATAGAACAACTTGGCAAGAAATAAATGGTACAACACAGATCATACTATTATGTTAACTGTTAAAGAAACAAAAAAATGGGACAGGAAAATGTTGGAGCTATGACGTCATGGGAGAGAGTTCAGTAAGTCACAGCAATACGAACGCATTAATATTGATAATCCTTTCCATTATTCCTCGCAGCTCATCAGATATAATGATTAGGGCGATATGTTTGTTCTATAGCTGCAGTTCACAAATCAGGTAAAGCCTCTTGCTCAAAGTGCAATAATGCCACGTAATAATAATGGCCAACAACACCAACATACTGATAATTATATTGATTGTCAAATACTCAACAGAATGCTTACAACTTTGACATGATACTTTCGTTGAAGTCCCTTATACTCCATAAACAAGTATTATAAAATAAACACTAAAACAAAGAAAGAGCGGCAGTCATTTGAGACTGGGCGATGGAAGCCAAAGCTTCTTACGAAATATTCTTCCCTTCTCTCGTTATTTCACTGTCTCTATTTTTCTTTCTTTGTGTCACTCTTGGTAATAGATATAAATATCAGGTAAATTAAAATAATTCACTATTGTGTTACGACTCAAGTATTAATCCTAATGCAATTCTTAATTTAAATATATCCACAAAGAAATTTAATTTTAGATATTGAGTAAGTGTTTCATCTGAATAAGTATTTGAAGACAAGTTGTCAAAGAAATGTTCATTTTGTTCTTAGCTAAAATTATTACTAACACAACATTTATACAAAACAATAAGTTATATACTTATGTATTCAACGGTAGCAACAATTTAAAATTTTTAAGTTATAATTCTATGTAATAATAAAATGATAAAGTTAATTAATAATGACATAATATTAAAAAAAGTATAAGTGTTCTCGATTTCGCTCCCAAAAATTTGTATTCGCAGCCGTGCGCCTTAGAGTGTGGACCACTTGTCGTTTCGTCATCAGTCCATCTATTGAGTGGTAAACGTATTTTGTTTATTAAAATAACAGAACGATGTAATCAACGAACATGTTTTGCTTAATGTGTATCCTTTTATAAGTCTATATTGGTTGAAAATATAAAAGTTAATGCAAGTTGCCTTTTTGTGTGATATTATTTTGAACTTCTGACTTATGTCATGTGTTCCAATTTAATATATCACAATGAGACAATTGGATTGTTTATTGGAACGAATGTGCAAGTATTCTAAATTATTTGGATGTTATATTGGTTTAATTCTATTTATTATTGATTTTCTATGAAAGAAGAGACTCTTAATATATTACCAGGTCTTAATATATTACCTGGTGTATTTCATGATTTGAAGCAGTGTGTAGTGTCGGTCGGTCGTCGGTCGAAACAAATGTTATGTATTTCATTCCATTGCTCACCTATTTTCATATGTGTAAGAGTGGCCTCTGTTAAGAAGCTTTCGCTTCAAAAACCAAATAAAAATTAACCTCACGGGATTGGATGACTAATGACTAAAGCATATAGTAGAAAGAAGTGGGGATTTCCCCCTGTACCGTACCGGGAATATTACTTACATGCCCTGTAGTTTTTTTATGATAAACATTTCAACTGACCCACACTGGGTGATGCATCTTATTAATTATTCCTAATAAGGTTATATGTTTAGTTTGCTACTACTGTATACAATAAACGTCTAATGTCACTAAACTCTATTAAACGTTTCTATTATGCGCTTTAGTGTAATAAAACAACACTTTTAATAAAAATTTCTGTATAATAAGTATTTGAAAAGTTTCAAGGTTCCAATTTATGCTCGTGTCTATGGCATTATACACTGTGTTAATCTTATTAATATTGTTGTAGATTATTCCTTGGATTCAATTACAAAATTTATTTACTGACTAAAAACGTCTTTAATTGACCAAAACAATCCACAATAACAACGATGACTAATCCCTACAGATGTGCACTGCATTGCTGTCCACTAAACTTTAACCTCTCCCATAAGGCAATCGAGTCTTTATATCAAGGTCAGTTCTGGATGCTTTGGTTGTCACTTTTGCTATTCCAAAGTGTATGGTTTCCAATTCAGGAATGAACTCGAATGCTATTTTTTTCTTTTTTTTGTAGTCAGCATTATTAATTTGACTTGTTTTTATCGTTCTTCGCAAGTTTAATTTTTATTTGGCATAATTGATTTCTCAAATATTTCTTATATCGGTACCGTAAAACGAAATAATATAATAATATTCGCCCTGAATCACTCTATCTATTAATGAAAACTGTTCTAAAATCTTAGTTTGAAAGATCTAAGCGTACAGAGGGATAGATGGGGAACGTCTTAGGTATATAATATGTAAACCTGTGAAGCGACTCAACGGATTTGGATTATGCTTCGCACACAGTTAGTCTGTAACCTTGATAAATATACATGATTCTTTTTACCCAGGACAATGACACAGTGAGCATACCCATCCTTTGTCGACAGTTGTGTCTTTTAGCTATCCGTAAATTTTACAAAATATATGCATATTTGATTTATGTTAAATAAGCAAACCTTCATCCAGCAGAGTCAAATAATTATGGTCGTCTATGTTCTTCTACACTTCTACCGTTTCAACATTTAGTCTATAGTAACAACTTTAGACACATCTGACAAGCTCTCATATCCGCCAGATTTCTGTGACACTGTTTTGCATCTTTTCTAGTAAATTTCTATTTAATGATAATGAATGAAACAATTTAACTTAGTATTTTATCACTTCTATTTACACTTTTCATGTGACTAGTTCCGGCAAAAGGCTATGCCTATTGAAATGTGAAATCAGTCATCTCAAGAAGATGAACGTCCAAGGAAACTTCGAGGTTATACATATGTATTAGGTATCATCACAGTCTTCTCCAAAGTTCCCGACCCAGGGAAGTTCCATTCTCTGGTCTGCTTCTACTTTTAATATCTTGAATTTCTCCGATGAATACAATTTCTCCTTAAAATGTGTCTAATTTTTTTACATTCCTTATTCTTATATTTTGTGTTAGTGATGTATCTCCCTTTACTCTTCTCAAAAAAACGCCCTATGGTATCGAGAGATCCTCCTCCTTTCCTAAAACAAAACTGATATTCTCCTACGTTTTCTTCAATTCTATTTTCAGTTCTTTCCAAATGTATTTTTGTTATTACATTGGTGGGATGGCAGATAATGCTTTTGGTTCTATAATGTTTGGATTGATTTGCCTTTGTTTTCTTAGGTAAGGGAACTAGTATCTTTTTTAAAAGATCGTCAGCCTATATTCCTGAATCTAGATTTTGTTTATAAGGTTCGTGAGTCTTGAGATAACTTAAGGTCCTAGTACATTAAGTGCTTCAGAAGGTATACTATCACTACCCACGGCTTTGTTGTATTTTAGTTTTTTTATTGTCCTTTCTATTTCATGATCTTCAATTCTAGATATAAGTTTATTTGTGTCACCCTGCTCTTCTGGCTCTATATTATTCTTATTTTCGGTCGGAGTATTATTAAAAAGATCTTTTACATTCTTCTTTCAACATTTTCTGTTGTCCTAAGAGATATTACAGAAAAGACAAACTAGCTAACCGCAAATTATTGTAACCAATTGGCGCATAGATAGTACGCAAACACTTGACCTATTATTACTTTCTATGTAGGCTTATATCTATTTATTATAAATATTTGATTTTATTTTAAGATTAACCACTTTTCTTTGAAAGGAGTGAAATAAATTTTATTTGCCCAAACAACGTAAACAATTCCGTATTTTCTTGTAGAGTGTTCTTTTGGCAGTTTGAATATAAACCACAATTTAAGGAATTCCAAAAGCTCATTACACAAAAGGCCACAGCCAGGAAGGCCGGCAAAGCTGTGAACAAAAGGAACTTCCAATAAATAGCTCTCTTTTATTCTTGCATTAGAGTTCATTTATGAGAAAGCCAAGCGCCTTCTACCTTCCTGAACTAAAATGAATAGAATGATTTATAAAGAAATATGACGCTGATAAGTAAGGCTGTAACATCCTGTTTTTATTGTGGTTTTTATTACAACAGCGGTGAGTTCTATCAGCAAAAACTCTGAGGGGCTTTGATTTATACATGTATTCCACTGAAAAGGAAGGGTGGACGTAAATTACTCGGAGATATATATCGTCGAGACATTTTGCGCAAAAATAAACACGATATTTCTTCCAGGATGAGAATCTTGAATGGAATGTGTAGAGAAAAAGGACGATAATTTTTCTGGTGTAAGTGATAAAATCGAAGATAATAGATGCTGAAGGATTCTTGTAAATTATGTGTTTATTTACATGTGTTAAGTAAAAAATGTCGTTCACTTTTACGATACATACAGTGTGGAACATCCAAATGGAATAAATTCGATAACGAATGAAAGGGGGTGTTGGGAAAATCGCTTGGACACGTCGATTTGTATTTTAAAAAGCGCTTTTTTAACAACAAAAAAATTCTATAGGGTGTGTCATGTGACAGTGGCCAATACCAACTTTCTTATTTTAAGTGCAAGCCCCTGTATATTATTTATTTTTGGATTCTCCAGAAAATTCTAGACATAATTAATGTACAATGTCCTACACTTATCTTCAACTGTTTCGGAAAAAATAGTGTTTTCAGATTTATTACAAAAATTAACATTTGCCGCCTGTATCCCAAGGAATAATTAACAAAATAGAAAAGCAGTTTCGCGAGCTTGCTCATGTAAGACAGATAAAAACAGTAGCTGCAAATGCTCTAATTGATAATACGAAATTGGATATTATGGGTGAGTTTCAAAGAAAATCCACATAATTCTTTGTGGTCAAAAAGCAGCTCCACTGTTCAACGTTAGCCACACATAAAGTTTTCGAGTATTAAGCAAAGTAAAATGCATCCCTATAAAATGCAGACTCAGGAGCTCATGTAAGACGATTCGGTAGGAGAACGTATTTCGTGAACAAATGATATTAACGTTGATAACAATGTGATCCCTTTAGAAGATGTTTAGTTTTCTGACGAGAGCACATTTACACTTCACGGTTAATGTTAATCGTCAAAATTGTCGATATTGATCTTACGAGAATCCTTACTGAATGACAGGAATTGTTGTCATACCGGAGGTCCCTTTTTCATTAATGGCAACTTGAGTGGAGATAAATATTTAGAGCTGCTCCAAAATAATGTCGTGCCAACTTTGACAAACTAATATCCTGAGCCAGTAAACCCACAAGGTCCTGTCAATACAATATGGTTTCAGCAAGATGGAGCACCGCACCATTACGAAACCAAATTTTTCCAAATCGGTGGATTGGGAGGCGCTAATCGATCTCCTGATTTGACGAAATTGGACTACTTTTTGTCGGGATATGTCAAAAGTACTGTATACAAAACTAAACCCCTCAACATAGATGACATAGAAAGACGAATCACAAACAAAGTCGCTTCCTGCCCTCTGCCCTTCTGTACGCTTTGAGCTTTTAAACTACACAACGAATTTTAGTGCGGTTTTCAGCAGTAGATGGAGAGATTCCAGAGGAAAGTGTACGTATAGTTTAATATTTTTTGTGTCAATTTGTGTAAATTTGACCTTAATTGATCACAACGCGTCGCTGCTGTTTACTCGGCAACACAGATTGTTATTTAATACCGATTTGTTTACACCCTGTGAAACGGGCGCGATCTGCTAGTATGATATTGCTGGTAACCAAAAAATCCTCAAATTTATTTAGAGACTCATACCGCGGGATGACCTAAGCTAAAGCCAAAAGGTTAAATATTTTTTATATAAATAATTTTCAAAATTCAGATACATTAGTAATGAGAAATTTTGATACTTTCGGCATGTATATCTCTAGAAGAATTTTATTAAATTCTAGAAAATTAGATGTTGGGAGATTGCCAAGGTTGTTTGGAACAAATGAAAATATGACCGGTTTTGCTTAACCATCTGTGAAACTATTGGATGCATATCGCATATTAATAATTGGAGCAATATTGTAAGTTGAGAAATTTATGAAATTATTTCAGTAACCATTTTAAATAATTTAAATGACAAAAGATATTTAAGTCTTTTTAAATAACTAGTTACCACAATCTGTAGAAATTAGTCGAAACATATTTTTCAATCATGTTGGCGATGTTGGGTGCCTAAAATATCTGGAATTATTGAAAAAAAGCATATTTTGAAAAGTGATTCGTTGGTTTTATTTGTGTGGGACAAGCGGTATAGTGTTTGAAGACAGCTCAGCAACACGAGATGAAATGATATTGAAAAGTCCGTACATACTGCCAACATTTCTGTTATATTGCTGCTCTTGTTGATGCATTTGTAGTCAGTGCTGTTTCTCCTAATTGGTATGTAAATATATTATATCTAATTTGATCTAATGGCGAAATGAATCTACTGACATTTACACAACCCTAGCTAACTGTAAACGAAACCAGATAAATTTTGTCGAACGAAACAAGTTTTTCCAAATATACTAGCGGTCAACCAGAGGTCGAAATTCAACCAAAATCATTGTTAAAAATTTGATAATATACCTATATGAATAGTTGCATATTTCCAACATATTTTTTCTACTATTATAAACTTTTTTTGTGTACATATACAAAATAGTTCACTACCATTATAATTTAGTAAAAAATTATTTTGCAAAGGATAAAATTTTTAAATTTGTTCCAGTTCATCTACATGTACAACTCTAAGGCATACTGAATAAGCAAAATCAAATAACGTTGTGTTCCTGAATAAAAAAGAATATACCTAATTTCATGCCATTATACTATTATTGAATAAATTAAAAATACAAGTACACTTCGAAAGTTTAAGAGGTCTATAAAAATAAACAATTTATAAAAAGCCTTGTTTATTTGAAAATATATGAAATCATTTCGTCCCCTAGCGGTGGAAAGTTTAATGGCACTAGTTCAGCTATTCTGGAATAGATGGGCAATAACTGTTATTAATGGAATATTAGGTTTCCACTTTATAAGCAGCAAATGCAAGAAACCAACTCATAAGTAACTATGAAAATACAGTATAAATAACTACGATACATAAGTACTTACATACATACACCTTAAACTGCAATGCATGTATAATCTCAATTATAAAAATTTAACACACAAAGTTAGCGAACACTATTTCTGTATTATATCAAAAATATAAAGAAATAAAATGCACCTGCTGTTAATTTATGTTAAATAATACTTCTTATGTTGACAATTAAAATTGAAATATTTCAAATAATAAATTAATAATTTTCACATTGAATTGAAAAGGTACATTAACCTAACAGCTAAGAATGTTATGATATGTAACAAACTGAAATCAGAATAGTCAAATTCGCTAAGACAAAGCAGGCCGTCAACATTAAAATTATTGCCATGATGTCAGATATAACTATTTAACTTAAATTTCACTAATTGTAATCATATAATGGGCTTTGTAATCTTAGTTAATTTCTATGAAACAAGAATCACTTAATTAATCTTTAATAATAGAAACTACGTATATAAATTATAAAATATAATTGATTAAAAAAATAAAATTTGATTTATGACATATTGACATCGGACAACACATCTTTGAAACATTATATACGTAGTTTTATTTCTATGCCATACAATTTTTAGTTGACAAACCAAACACATATTATTTGCCATAGACAAGAAAGAAATGGAAGGTTCAAACTAGCGAGTAGCATATAAATGGTAATTATATTATAATATAAAAAAAATTAGAGATATCTGCATAGCGGGATAATGCGAAATAACTTTCGGAACAGATCAAAATTTGTTAGTTGTTTGTTTAATTAAGTTTAGTTTTCGAGTAAATCAATCTTACGATTTTCTCTCCAACAATCTGGCGGAACTGTTTGGCATGCATTAACAGTCTGGTCGTAAATTATGAAATTTTTATTTGATTTTAATTAATGAATGGAGGCAATATTATAAAAAATTTAAACATTCTGCACTGATGTCATCAATAGCTACTAAACGAAACAGAAATAAAGAAAACTGGTTGAGGGAAGAGAAGAAAATGGTACCGAACCGTTTTGTCTTTGCCTATTTATACATAGATTGAAAGAAACCGGAGTAACTGATATATAAACGAAATGTTCGACTATTTAAACGTTTCTTAAGATTTTTGTTGATTAAAAACGATACACATACCCAGTTTTTTGGCCGATTTGCTTCTTATTTATTAATTATTAAGTAGTTCAAATAGGATTTTTTAGCTTTTAAGTTACTACTAATGGCCAAAATTCATTGCCTTTGTACAGGGTCCAAATTCCTCTCATCATAGAATCTCGGAAACTACAGTTGGTACGTCGTAGTTTAAATGTAGGCAAAATTTCGTAATTTAGTTATTAGAGAAATGCCGTTCTTTAATTTAAATTTTCTGAACACTACCCGAAAAAGTAGAAAATTGGAGGTTTCATTTATTTTTTTGTAGGTTTATTTTCCGAGGAAATGAAATATCATAAATCTAAACAAAATTAAACAACAATTAAACATTTTCTTGCTAAGGCTTTCAGAAATATACGAACCCTTCAAAACGGCTTATCAAGTTTCGTTAGTTACGGGTGTGCCACAGGCTAGCGTCTAAAGGGTTTAAAATGTTACAAAATACATATTTCCTAAAAACTATATACACGTGACCTTAATAGAGAAATGGAGCTTTGCAATTGACTCCTAAATAGGGATGATACTCGAGAATTTTTGACAACCATCATTTGGACTAAAGAAAGCACTTCTGCAAACTATGGTGTCTTCAATAGGAATAATGGACATATTTGTAGTCAAAATTACCCATGACAATTTAAGAAAGTTACGCCGCCAGTTCGTTTTCGTTTAAAGTGACTGGAATTGAAATTAACAAATAGTCAGACCTTATTTTTTCAAAGGAACTTTAAATGGTGAAACATATCTTAACTTCTTAAGAACCTAAATTAAAGAATATGTCGATGAACTGCTCCTTGTCGGTTATAATAGTTTGTGGTTTTAGCATGATGGGACTTCTCCGCATAATACTAGAGCTGTGTGAGACTACTTAGATCAAACATTCCCACATAGGTGGATAGGAAATCCGGGGCTGGTAAGGTGAGCGGCAAAGTCTCTCGACCTTACTGTTCTGGATATTGTTTTGTGGTGAACTTTGGAAAATAGAGAACATGGGGAACGACAGTATAACACCATAGAAGAACTTAGAGAAAACGTCATTACACAATTCAGATCTATTACAGGAAGAGTTGTTATTAGGGCTGTCCCAATTTTAGATCCACAGGTCCACATGTTCGTTTATAAATATTGTTCTTATCGTTCAACCAAAACTTTAAATTATGTTTTAAGCAGATGTTGCCTGTTCAGATATAACTCAAAACAGATTTAAACTATTTTTGTACCGTTTCTATCAAACTTATAATAAATTGTTAACATATCTCATTTTTCTTCATTTGTGCAATTCATTTTATTTTGAAAATATGTGTACTGTAATCAAACCTATGTTAGCGCCCTAAACTCTCTACTCACCAAGCAACTGAAAGTTTTAATTCTCACCATATACCTACGATGTTATGTAATATCGCCGCACTTTATGACGATTTGAAATAACTATTAAAAATTGTAACATCCCATGGATAAGGTGACTGCATCATGTCATTCAGAACCGTTCTTAATAATGTATCTCTATCCATGTGCGTGGTTTGCAATTTTGCCCACAATAGCAGTTTTAAAAATGCATGTGTTTCATACAACTAAATAATAGAACAGTAGTGAGACAAGCTTTCAATGTGGGAGGCAATTAGTAGTTTTGTATTCCACATACTAGTAGGTATAATTTCTATAACAACTAGGAGGTAGTTTCAGTATTATATGATATTTATATATTCGATTTGTGTAGGAAAGTTCATCACGGACTATAATTCTTTTACAATTTTTCTGATACACGGTAAGTGATAAAAGTCTTGTAAGTTTGACATTAATTTGCACATTTAGAACGTAATTAAGGTTAATAACCAAATGGTAATTTTGAATCTTCATTTGGGATTTTCACTCCTTACAATGCTTCCTGAAAAATACAGATAAGTTCAGTAATTGAAAATCTAGGTGTAGTATCTGGGAGCGGTTGGTGGAGACTGATCCGGAACACTAGTAGAGTTCTTATAGAACAAATTCACTCGCAGTATTAACTGTGAGAAAGTAGGTTTACGGATTTGTCAACTAGTTTTCCTGTATAATATGTTAGGATGTATTTTGTGTTATACATATCTGTTTGATGTGAAATACTTTTATTCGTTAAATAATAGTTGTTAGAAATGTCGCGCCTTAATCAAAATTGACTTAAATACGCCTATAACAACGCAACTTTGTTGTAATACAACTATAATCAAAAAATGTTTTGTTGTTATGTGAGTATGCTAACTCATATATAGTTATAAACTGAATTATCAAGATGGACAAAATTAATTCCAAAACCAACCATTACTTGGTGACTCTCATCGCTTAACAGGTCGAATTGTTACCAAATGCATATTCATACTTTTCTTCTATAACTATATTTTTGTAGAACATTTACAATTTGGTCAGTCAAACCAGTAAGGAATCATGTGGTTTCATTGTCTTACAATTATTAATGATTTCGGCGAGCCCATAAAACCGACATGTTTCGCGTGTAGGACTAGGAAAACATACCATTTAACTTGTAGGACAAAGATGCCATTCGGTTATTATAATAATTACCAAGCAATAGTGAAAAAATTAGTCTGAGTAAATATTTTTCTCACGTTAAATTGACATGTTTAGAGCCGGGGACGCGGCAGCCATAGCAGCGAGGGTGTAGGACAAAAGTGTTTTCTCTTTTTTATGAAATTATTAAAAGATTTAACTAAAAGACTAACTGATAATAATTGCTTTTTATTTTTTCTGAGTTCTTTGGGAATAACACCACATAAACTTGAAAGTCTGTATATTTCAAAAGCCCAAACGTTTCAAGGTCTAATTCAGTCCCGTTTTCAATGGTATTAACATATTGTCGGTCAACACCTGATAGCTCTCTTAGCTACCTGTTTCAAAAATTTTCGAAGAAGATAAAGTGGGCGTCTCGGCGAAATTAATCCACTCAAAAATTTGTAGCCTTCTATTAATGAAAAAAAAAAACGTGGGCTTCCGGTCTATAAGAATGCAATTAGTGTTCCGGGCAGTCTCCACAAATTGCTCCTAGATACTACATCTTGATTTTCAATTACTTAACTTATCTGTACTTTTGAGTAACCATTGTGAGGAGTGAAAATCCCAAATGAACATTCAGAATAACTATTTGCCTCCTCAATCATTCAGAAACTACTTAACCAAATGGTAATCAAACATAGGTTAAAAACCTTTAAATTAAGACAAGAGAAATATTTATTGCAATTTAAAATATCAAATGATCCTAAACTATCAAGAATGACGAATTTGGAAGAATCTTAGCTATTTGGATAAAGATTAAATTAAATTAAAGTTTCTCAACAAAATGTATCCAATAAATAACATTTTTAATCAAATCTCGGTACATAATATAAATTATCAATTCATATAAATATTGTAATTGCAAGTTCTTGAGTTAGTCTCCTAACTGAAACAAAAACGAGGAAACCAATTTCATTGTTCGCAACACTGAGAGTCACGTAAAATTAAAAAAATATTTATTTCCGACAAATGATTGTCAAGTTGAACAAGCCTTTAACAATGTTGACTTCCCCTAGATCAGGACGAAATAAATAATTAATATCATCTCTTATATATAAGACCGTTTCGTAACTTGTTTAAACATTTTCGCAATATATTACTGTTAATATCGCACTTTGTCTCTAAGATGTTAGTCATCAATTTCAGGTTTCAGACACAAAAGGAGTTTTTACTACAGCGAGGACGCGTGGGAACAAATTCATTTAAAATTCAGGTGTTGGTTTTTTGGAAAAACGCTAGGACACGTCGGTATTTTTTTGGACTACGGTTTTTGTGATAAGAAACTCATTTATACAGGGTGGGCCAAAAATAAATTGCAACCATCAACTTCATTTTTTCAAAGGGAAACATTTGTTTTTTATTTTATTTTTGAATTATGCATTGAATTCTAAATATTCTTCATGAACAATGTCCTATACCGAAAATTAACAGTTATTAATAAAATTACATTTATTTCAAAATTGAAAAAACCATAACATCAACATATCAAATTAAATGTTTAAATTGTTGAACATTGAGTTCCTGACAATACCTAAGACGGTTTTCAAATTCTTGTAAAACTTCATTTTGTGGCAGGGTTCGTTGTATTTCGGCCCAAATTCTATTCTTTTATTAATTTCAATTTCACGTAACACCAGAGATAAACATCTAACGGGCTTAGATCTGGAAACCTAGCTGGCCATTCGATATTACCTCCGATTCCGATCCATCTATTTGGGAAAATATTTGTCAAGATAATCTCGCACTGTTCGCGAATAGTGCGGAGGCGCTCCATCCTGTTGAAACCATACCGAATCTGCCAGTATATTGGGGTTTTCACCAATCGGGTAAAGTTCGGTTAAACAGGGTATTACGTCATTTGGTAATAGGTCTAAATACTTTTCCGTGTTAAGTGTTCCCTCAATAAAAAAAGGACCTACAATTGAAGTACCCACAATTCCGGCCCATGCGTTAATTTTCTTGGAAAACTGTCTATGACTTTCCATATATCCAATGTGGGTTTTCTGATGCCCAATATCGAAAATTTTGCCTGTTTACTGAACCATTTAAACAACATGTTGCCTCGTCCGAAAAACTATCTTACTTGAAAAGTGTGGGTTGGCATTGCATCTATTCATCATTATTTCGCAAAATTCTACTCTCCGGTACAAATCATTTTCAGTAAGTTCCTGAACTACATAAACTTTGTATGAGAGAAGAAGATTTACTTATTGACTGTTCTGCGGCTATTTTTCTAGTGCATTTGTGAGGATTTTCTTGCAAATCGAGCAAAACAATTAATTGTGTGTCTTCTGGAAGATGTTTTGTTTTGTAATTGTCTCTTACGTGGCCACATTCTAGAAACTTTTTTTCTATTTTACTAACTATTAATCGTGTAATAGGCCGCTCCGGGTACTTCACATTAAACAACTCGTAAACTTCAGTTTATGTTCGAGTTCTGTCACCATATCGTACCATCGTTAAAATTTCTATTCGCTGCTTTTCAGTTAAACGCGCCATACTTTAGAACTTTGCACTTAACAACTACTATTTGAAGTAAAATTATAGTACAGTTTCTATGGAAATAAATAAGTGTTAAAATTTCCAGCATTAAAAAAAGGGTTTCCATTCATGCGACTAAAATACCGCCAACAATCATCAAAACCAGACGTATATAAAGAGGTGCAAACCAACAAACACCTTATTGTTACCGTTGTTCTCTTAACTTTAGACAGAAATGTAATTTTCTTAATAACTGTTAATTTTCGGTATAGGACTTTGTACATGAAAAATACTTAGAATTCAATGCAGAATTCAAAAATAAAATAAATAACGAATGTTTCCATTTGAAAAAATGAAGTTGATGGTCGCAATTTATTTCTGACCCACTCTGTATAAATGAGTTTATCATCACAAAAACTGCAGCCCCAAAAAAACCGACGTGCCCGAGCGTTTTTCCAAAAATCAACACCTTAATTTTAAATGAACCCACTCATCCTCACTGTATAAAACCCAAAAGTCGTATATGACACTGACAGATAACAATAATAACATATTTTTATTCATTGTACTGGCTAAATGTAAAAAAACAAATGTCTTATTCCTAAGTGTGGCGAAAGTATTAAAATATTTATTTATTTATTCTTATACGGGTAACCCCATTTACATAAAATAACAAAAAACAAAAACAATTAGTGTAAATAACATTAAATCTAAAAAACATATAAACCTAAAGTTGACATGTCTAACATTGGACTAAAATCTTAGAAAAAATACATAATACAGAATAAAATATAGTTAATTAAAATAAATTAAAATTAAAATACATGTTGTCGCGAAGAAAAGAAAAGAACACATGAAAACAACACAAAAGGCAGCATTAAATATTATAATATAAGGAGCGCTTGATTACATTGAGGGATTTATAAAACATCAATATGCGAGGAGTACAGATTGGCTGTACGCATTAACCTAGACATTGCTGAACAAATTACATAGTTATTTCTATGAAATGAAACATGGAAGAGTTCTGAAGAACGAGTTCTCATTGTCGTATTCAAAGAAATTCTATCTAGTAAGGAAGGGCAGTCAAGTTCACCTGACAAACAAACAAATATCAGCTATGTAACGCCGATTTTGCAAAGATTGTAAATGCATTTGTAATAAAATATCACTATATTGATAATTGTCCCTGCTTATACCCATGTTAAATGCTACTAAACGAAGAAATTTATTTGGAACTTTCTCAAAATATTAGCTATATGTGTGTTATAGTGTGGGTTCCATATAACAGAAAAGTACTCGAGAATATATCAGTATTAGTGAGCAATATAGAAAACGAATCGTATTATGGGAAAATGTTTTAGATGAACGATTGATAAAACCCAAAACCTTGTAACTCTTGGAAACAACTAGATCGATATGTCTACGAAAAATCAGAGAACTGTCGAAAACGACACCAAGGTAATGAATTTCATTTACTCGCTGTATCGGATTATAAGTTGAAATTCAACATAGACATTTATTTGAAGACGCGAGATGTAAGACCGACATCTAGGATTTTCAAGAGAACCAGTACACAGAGGTTCCGAATCTGGAACCGTTCCGTGTAATTGCAGTTCTCCCTTAACTCCTAGGACAGAATGTCACGAAAAAATTTTTCAGGTTACTTCACCTGTCAGAGATATTGAATACTCTCTTCGAGGTGTCATTCCTTTGTACGCAAGATAATATATATTGTATATAATATATATTGTTTCTGGTCGGGAACCTTCATCAGTTGCGCTTCCCACAATTGAATGTCCTCTCGAACACTTCTTTATGCATTTGATGAATTTAGTTAAATTTGAAGACGCGAGATGTAAGACCGACATCTAGGATTTTCAAGAGAATCAGTTAAGGGAGAACAGTAATTACACGGAACGGTTCCAGATTCGGAACCTCTGTGTACTGATTCTCTTGAAAATCCTATATGTCGGTCTTACATCTCGCGTCTTCAAATTTAACTAAATGCATCAAATGCATAAAGAAGTGTTCGAGAGGACATTCAATTGTGGGAAGCGCAACTGATGAAGGTTCCCGACCAGAAACAATATATATTATATATAATATACATTGTCATGCGTACAAAGGAATGACACCTCGAAGAGAGTATTCAATATCTCTGACAGGTGAAGTAACCTGAAAAATTTTATCGTGACATTCTGTCCTACGAGTTAAGGGAGAACAGTAATTACACGGAACGGTTCCAGATTCGGAACCTCTGTGTACTGATTCTCTTGAAAATTCTATGTCGGTCTTACATCTCGCGTCTTCAAATTTAACTAAATGCATCAAATGCATAAAGAAGTGTTCGAGAGGACATTCAATTGTGGGAAGCGCAACTGATGAAGGTTCCCGACCAGAAACAATATATATTATATATAATATATATTGTCTTGCGTACAAAGGAATGACACCTCGAACAGAGTAGTCATTTATTCTATTGATACATTGATAAAATTTCACTAAAATTTTCCTCTAATGATTGAAATTTAACAAAATAGAGATTTTACCCAGAAGTTCTAGCATCCGTCACCACCAGTCTTTATACGCAAAGAAACAGAAAGATATGAAGAGAAAACTACTTCCACATTATGTATCAATAGTCTCTAAGGAAATATCTTTGAAAGTCATTTGGTGCTGCTGTACAGCCTATCAAAGTTGAATTTTATGCCTCTAGCGCGGCATAAGAAGCAAACAAAAAGTTCTTTGTTTTCGAGTTATAGTCACTTAACATTAAATTTACTCAGCGAAGTGTGCCAACTAATTAATATGAAATAGAAACATGGTTTGTTTATTAGGATGGGGATACCGATGTCGATACACATTTCGTAAACGATTCAGTGTATCAATATTTAAATGGAAGAATGACTAAACCCAAGTCCTGATATGTACATTTAGAAGAAAAGCCCCATTTTGGGCCTGCATGGAGAGCAGACCAGAAAATGACAATATAAAAATATAGATATTAACAGATTGCTTATAAAAAAATTTGGACAAGTGCGAGTTGGACTCGCATACTATGGGTTCCGCACCAGCTTCAAGATTATAATATTCCAGTTTCAGACAAGCAGGAAATGAGTGCATTTTCTTATATTTACCCTAATATCTTTTAATGAAGCGTTTTAAATTTACATAGACTTTTTATTTTATCTGCTACATGATTCGCTTGATTTTTATAAAAATATGTAATTAATTTTCTAATTTGGCCCATAAAAATAACATTCTATTTACTTTACTAATAAACTTTCAGGGAAGCCTTTTATAATCTACTGCCTGAATTTTAGGCTCTGCAGATAAAGGAAGAAATAGGTCAAGTTTTAAATAATATATTATTAAATCTTTTAGGCAAATTATTTAAAAATACAAATAAAATATATTTTTCAAAATTTCAGATAGTTTAGTTTCTAAAGTGGGAATTAAGTCGATGTTAAATATTTTTATTAATATTTTTTAAACAATTAAAAATATGATATATTTGTAATTCACTTCACATCATATCAAATAAAAGGCTTATTGCCTTTTATTTGATATGATGCGTTTGAAAGTTTAATTTTTATTTTCCATCTAATTCTATAATTTGTCCCCAAAATTAATATTGGAGTTTTCTACTAATTTTTCTTATAAATTTCACTTGAGCCCCAGTACCCCTAATTATTTTCAAAAATTTAGATAGTATTGTTTCGGAGATAAAGCCGGAATTGTTAATATCTTGTAAACAATTAATTTAAGAAAATAAGAAGAAAATATATTTGTATTTCTCATAATGAGCCCTTTCATTTGATGTATTGCAAGATTAGAGTTTTCTTCGTATTTTTTCCTGTAAGCAAAAAATTTTAGGTCTTATAGTTTTGGGAATAAAGGGGGAATAGGTATTATTTTTATTTTCGTTAAAATATTTTAATATTCATTTTAAAAATATGAAAAAAATATATTTGTATTCGTCATAATGAGCCCTTTTATTTGATACTTATAAAGCCATTGCCAACGAAGTCAGAATCAACTTTGAAAGGTTTGGTTTTTCTTTCAATATACAGCTTTTTATTTCAATTGTAGTGTTATTCCCAAAAAAAAAACATAAAAATAATCAAAAGCATGCCAGAAATAACATTTAGAAGACAATACCTGGTCACTGGAATAGAATACTGACTATTTGCTATTGGTTAGTTACAGAAATTTATCATCAGAAACGAGACAACAGTTTAGTGAAAGACAACACGCACACTGAATTATATTTCAACTACACCTCCAAACATCCAACGGCAAGTTAAACAGGAATCTTCAAAACTCTACCCAAAGGCACCCACACCAACCGCAGTACAACAGGGGCCTTCAGGACGTATTGCTAGACGGATAACCCTGAACTATTATAAAACAACCACTTGAGCAACTCGACAAATCTAGTATAAACTACTATAACTACTCCGATATTTTCATATGTAATAGTAATCATAATTCATTTCAGAGACGGTAACACTTTAAAGAAATTAGATACAAATATATGGCCCTCCTGGGGTACCTCCACATTGCATTTATGGTATACCTTATAAGTGTGGATATCTCCACCTGGTGGAGGAACACCGCCTTAGAACACAAGGATTATGGAGCACCCTATGGTTACTCAAAACGTGGAGACACATTTTGATAATAAAAGCTCAATTTAGTACATAAGAAAGGTGATTTTCCCTTGAAGGGATAATTTTAGAATCCTAGGAATTTCATTTTACGAATACTTCGATAATTTTAAAATAATACATTATGCAATTCACTACATCTAATATTTTCAAAAAGTGCGAGAAAAATACTTACTGTTTTATGAAACCTCTATCGCAGTTTTAAGAATATACCTCCCCACGCGAACAGGAGAAGGTTCAATTTACCGTTCTGAAAACTTTTCAAATATTGCTTTTAAATTATGCATTCTTCGAGACGTCAAACCTAGAGAAAAGGAAGTACAACGAATCCGAGAATTTATTATTCGATTCTAACGAGATATAATCAATAACCTATTTGCATATTCATACTTTTAATTACGAATGAGAAATACGATAATGGAAAACTTTCTGTGGAATTATTACTAGGAAGAAAAAGAAAAGAAAATATTGTTTGCACGTATATTACTTTTTAAAATTTCTTTGCAAATTGTAAATCTAATTCAAAATGTTAAAATGTCACTTTCGATTTCCAAGTGCTATCTAATTATCTTTGAGTTGATAGAAACAAATACACATAATTTCTTTTGTATATTGGGTGATAGAAGGCGCCACTCATTAAAGGTCGCTCTTTAAGATATATATTCTTAAGCTACTCTAAATTCAAAGTTTTAGAGTGATATCTTGAAGCTACAGGGAATTATCAAAGTACTCAAGGCATTCCAACAATGAAATTTAATTGCGTTTACACATGGTTATCGCAGAACCGGTGGTCGCAAAAAACGAAATTTTTGGCAACCCAGTTTTATTTCCATATGGTGCGCAATATCTCGACTGAGCTTCGCGAAGCAGGCTAAGCAGTCGTCAAAAAATAACATAAATAGGATATAAAACATTAAAAAATATATATAACCGACTTCTAACCTATAACTGAAAAGTTAAAAATAATTATAACAAAATACAACTCTAGCAAATATATAACACATTCAATGTTGTTAGGTACCTAACCAGGAAGTAAAAAATGTAAACATTAAAGTGTGCTCATTCTGTACAAATTAATTGGATACCAATCTAGTATATATTGAAGCCGGTGCCAAGCAAATATAAACTCCTTCATTGCGTATTTATCTACTAATTTTATATTATCGCCCTGTGTAACATTAATTCCTCTCCACACTTTATGCAACTTCTTATGCGCTATAAAAGAAATAATTTTTTAATTACACTATATAAATATACTTCAACTCCAGCATATATTTCAACCATCCTGTATATGATTTGCTTATGTCACACATCATATAACAGTTTTTTAATCACAATATATAATTTTAATTTCACATTTTCTCCAACATTTTTATACCACCAAACGTCCAATCCACCCTATATTCCAACCATCCTGTATATACGGCTGCCTACGGACCACTATCATTCTAGTCCGTCCTATATTTCAATCATCATATAAATGCAACTCCTTCTATCACTTTACTTTGTGATTTTGGTTGCTATAACTAAACACCCTGTCTATAAACGCACCAAATAGCAGTTTAAAGTTTGACATGTGTTGTCACTGAATTTTTTATTAGGCCGGGAGAATGTGACAACTAAAAGCACCGTCCTCGAAAAATGGAAAAATTTGCATTTAAATAGGTATTTACCTGGTATACAAACAAAACGAGATTGGTACTCATTGATTTAAGGAGCCGAAAATACTATGCTTTACTACCTATATGCTTGAGATGTACATAGAAAATTTTCAAATTCGCAATTAAAACTTCCAGTGCCTAAAATTACCGTACTATTACGTTGGAATTAAAATATTTATGAGAAAATACCCGTTATGTCATTTCGATGAAATTTTTGATAAGAATTTTGGAATTTTCGGCGATTTTCTGCAAAACTGCAAGTTGCACGTCGCAGAAAATATATGAGATCACCTAAGGATCTTCCTTAATAGATTAAACGTTAAAAAACTATACACATCCATAAGAAGTTATCGAAAAATCGACTAAAATATTAGGGATATTGGTCGATTTCCATGCACGCATTTGATCATTCACAAATTTTATCACTTTACCAATATAATCAGGTAAATACATAAAAAAAAAACAGAAAAAAATACGCGATGAATTGATAACCTCCTCCTTTTTGGAAGTCGGTTAAAAATAACTCTACCACACGAAACGGCAGTCTGTTTTTTAACTATGTATGATTAGGTGTACTAGAACTAGGAATACAGAAGATCCGTCTAGCTACAAAAACCATTTTCGAATGACAAAACCAAATTTTCATACTCCTTCCATGCCACGTCTTATAAAAATGAATACTAATATGAAAGACTGGATAACAACAAAATTAAAGTTGAAAGTTATATATCTTTCAGTAGAAGAATATGCATTATTTATATTCTGCCCCTAAAAGCACAATTTTATAGTGTATCCCTGACGTTTGTGAAGCCATTTGTATTGAAAGTTGGCAATGATTGTTGAGGAAGTCTTTGATTATTTTGCCTGTACATTTGGGTTTTGTGTCCTTAGTGTTACCTTGCAACCGGTAAGTATTTGAAATTTATAAATGCATTTATAAATGCAGGACCACCGTTAGTGGTAATGTTTAATTGTTTTACTCATACAAACCCGAAAATAAACTAAAATAAAAAGGTCTGTTTAGCTGTTCCAAAATATAAAAAGCTTGATACATATGGAAATACCTAACAACTTGGTAGCGTCCTGTAGCAATGTTCCTTTACACAATCAAAGAGCTGTTATGCTGCATGAGTCATAACCTCCATTTGTTTACCATCGCTGAACCAAAATCAATACCAAACGATAAATCTTCTTCTGCAATGGAATTGGAAGTTCTCTCACAGTCTCGACCTAAACTCTAACGGTTGTTTTACCGTTCTGAGAATAAAGAACAAAAGTTGACGTCCTCAAAGTAAATACTAGCGTTTTACAACGATGGGTACAAAAATCTCCTTAAGTTCTGTAAGACAGAAATTATCTATGCAGGCATAAAGAGGCACCCCTATTGTAAAATTATTCTTAAAAATACAAAAAGCCCTGAGAGATGTAGATTGGCCTAGTTGTCGAATTGACCTTATAAAAGAAATTTATACTATGTACAGAGAAATTTGAGCAAAATAAGTAAACCGCATTAGCAGATGAACTGATTCAAGCTGTTCAAGATTCTTGAGTTAAATAAAACTGACTATTTAATTAACTTGAAACTATATCACAGTATTATTTGCAAGCATATGCATTTACCCTCTTTTTGGTATTGTAAAACTTTTTATTTCTATTTTTTTTCCTCAGATATCGACTGAGGCTTTAAGTCTTAGGGACAGTTTCAACGGTTCCTAATCAAGTTTCAGATAATTATGTGACACTTAACGGTAGTTAACAAGTAAATGTTGCTGATATGTGTTTTCTGTTGTATCTAACCAGTAGATAAGTTTATCTGCCAGTTATTATTTCATAGTACAGCAATATCGAGTATTTTTGTTTCATACAATAAAATAAATTATCGTTAGTTTAAATAATATACTTTTCGTAGTATTTAGTCTCTAGTATGATTTAATTATTTTATATTGGGAAATAATATGATTCGCCTTATTGCATGTTTGTGTTCCAGATGTGTTTTATGTGGTTTTGTGTTTGTTTATTTTGTGTTGTCCGCATTGTGGCTAATTATTGGTTTTAGTGACTTGTGTTTATTTAACATGGAAATACTCAAGCTTGAAAGTAGTGTTAATTTTAGTCACGAAGAATCGGACATTCTAGTGCCGCTTGCGAAAAGACATATTTATTGAAAATAAAAAACTGCACTCCCACTTGGCATGACCAAGAAAAAGCCTGGCGGGATAGTGAGAAAGCAATTAATTGTGCAGCTGGTTCGATATTTTGGGACAACTAACACTTCAAATTAAAGTATGAGGCAATAAAAGGGTACTCTAGAGAGAAAAGTGCTGCAATTCGACCTGAACGCTAGAAAACTGGTAGCGGTACGAGCACAGCTCCATTGTTTACATCAACAGAACAGTGGAGAAAACAAATGAAAATTGTTTTGATTCTAATTTCATTTCCCCAATTAAGTGCCATTTTTATATTTACTGTTTGTATTAGGTGTTAATTAATTAATGATTAAAAACCAACTCATCTAATTTTAAGGTACCTCAAATTCGAATGTAATAACCTGGTTGATGGCTGCACAACTAAATGAACAACCAGCCACTGAGCAAACATTAAGAGATGGTATGAAAAATTTACACTACACCACATTATTCTGATTTGGTTTATTTACTTTCTAGTCTCTTTATATGAATTTCTATTAACGTGACAATATTAATAACAGCCCTTTTGGTGAGAATTTTAAAATCCTCATCGTCGAGAGTTTCAAAATAATTGGCCTTGGACAAATTGCTCAGATCCTACGGGGTCGTGTAATATATTCATAATATTCTTCAAAATCCACTTCAAAAAATAAATCCATGCTAGGACATGTACTTAGTTTGAACAGAACTACCATTGCTATAAATCTCCATCCTGAAGAATTTCCCATAAGATATTACTTTTCCAACTTGGCTTCTACTCAATATTTCCAATGTCGTTTCTTTGTTACTTTAAAAAGGGAGACCTGGTCTGGAACCCTGAACTCACCACGCTTTGCTAGCTGCCATCTTCAGCAGTCGAATGATCCAAAATTTGTCTGTCCTCTCTGATCATACTCTAAGATCCTAAGAGCGTGATGGTGGTTATTTTCTAATTTTAAGGGCAATAGTATATGGTCAAATTATGAATACCATCTCCAGAAACTTTCTTTTGCAACAGTGCCCCTCCTTGTGGATGACCTTGTCCTGGTCCTCACTTCGTCAAAGGCCGCCTGGTGTTCCCAATATAGGGATATCCCTCTGTACACTGCTGCTCTTGAAGATAACCGTGATTCCATATCGGGGCCCAACTATTTTGAGTGATTTCGCCTGTTTCGGTTTCTTCTTTTTGTCTGGTTGGAATTTCAGTAGGTTTTCTATTTCTGTTGTGTTTCACAGATTTTTGACTCAGTTGATATCTGTATTTCGTTTTGTGGTACAGTTTCAATTTAAATTCAGATACAACTTCATAAAAATAGCCTTTCGTGTTTGTTGTGTGAGTTTTTGGTCCCCGTTCTCTGGCAAGGCACATAGACGAAATATAAATAAACACCCTCTTGTTGATCTTATCTTCAACTGAACTATTTAAGTAGCTGATTCTGCTTTTTCTGAATTTAGACGTAATTTTTTTGAATTAATTTATTTATATATCTGAACCCGCACATAAACAACGTTTTCCGACGTTTCGCCTACACTTATAAGGGGAAAATGCTCTAAAATTATTTCCATTCCATTCTTTTTATCTTCCACATAAAGACTTTAACAATCCCTCAAAACCGCTGATAAGTAACCAGCGACTTTATTTGCCAGATATTTCTACTAGAGATCTGTGAAACCAAAAGTTGTATTTTATCTGGCATATAAGTTGCTAATGGGTTATCAGGGACTTTTAACAGCAAGTGGTGAAGCCGGCCCTTATTGTCTCAAATTATGGTTAATAACAATACACAAACATAGTTATAATTACGAAGTTCATACAAGTTTAATTTTTGAAGTAATTTTGTTGGTGAGTACTAGATTATTACAACATCTTTGGAAATAATTTAATTTTTCAAATAATTTGGTCAAGTGCAAGTTGGACTCGCATACTTAGGGTTCCGTACCACCTTCAAGATTCGAATATTCCAGTTTCAGACAAGCAGGGAATGAGTGCATTTTATTATACTTATCCTTATATCTTTTAAAGGAAGCGTTTTATATCTATAAAAAATATACACTTTGATTTTCCACACATAGACTTTTTATTTTATCTGCTTTAGGATTTGATTTTTATCACAATACATATGTATTTAATTTTCTAATTTGGCCCCCAAAAAGTAACATTAGAGTTTTATTTTACTAATAAACTTTCAGAAATGCCTTTTATAATCTACTGTCTGAGTTTTGAGGCTCTGTAGATTGGAAGAAAATCGGCAAAATAGGTCAAAGTTTAAATTATCAATTATTAAATCTGTTATTCAAATTATTTAAAAATATAAATAAAATATATTTTTCAAATTTTAAATAGTGTAGTTTCTAAAGTGGAAATTAAGTCGATGTTTAATATTTTTAATATCTTTTATACAAATGATTTAAAAATATGACATATTTGTAATTCACATAATGAGCCTTTTATCTGATATATTACATGACCCGTTAGAAACAATTATAATTTTTTATTTCCATTTAATTCTATAATTTGCCCCCCAAAATGAATATTAGGGGTTTCTTCTTATTTTTCCAGTAAAGTTCAGGTGAGGGGCTATATCTCCATTTTTTTCAAATTTTTTCCAGCTTATTCGGAGTTAGGGGTAAATTTTTTTATATTTTTGTTACTATCTTTTAATTAATTTATTTTAAAAATATGAAAAAAATATATTTGTTTTCGTCATAATGAGCCCTTTTATTTGATATATAACATGATGGGTTAGAAACAATTTTAATTTTCCATTTAATTCTATAATTTGCCTCCCCCAAAATAAATATTAGGGGTTTCTCCTTAATTTTCCAGTAAAGTTCAGGTGAGGGGCTATACCTCCATTTTTTTCAAAATTTTCCAGCTTATCGTTTTGGAGATAAGGGGGGGATGGGTACATTTTGGTTAATATCTTTTAATTAATTTATTTAAAAAATATGAAAAAAATATATTTGTTTTCGTCATAATGAGCTTTTTCATTTGATATATAACATGATGGGTTAGAAATAATTTTAATTTTATTTTCCATTTATTTCTATAATTTGCCCCCCTAAAATAAATATTAGGGCTTTCTCCTTAATTTTCCAGTATAGTTCAGGTGAGGAGCTATACCTCCATTTTTTTTTCAAAATTTTCGAGCTTATGGTTTCGGAGATAAGTGGGGGGATGAGTAAATTTTTTAATATTTTTGTTAATATCTTTTATTTAATTTATTTTAAAAATATGAAAAAAATATATTTGTTTTCGTCGTAATGAGCCCTTTCATTTGATATATAACATGATGGGTTAGAAACAATTTTAATTTTATATTTTCTATTTAATTCTGTAATTGGCCCCCCAAAATTATAAGTAGAGGTTTCTCCTTATTTTTCCAGTAAACTTCAGGTCAGAACCTATAAATCTATTTTTTTCAAAACTTTTTGTTTTATAGTTTTGGAGATAGGGGGGGAATGGGTAAATTTTGGTATATTTTCGTTAACATCTTTTTAAATAATTTTTTTAAATATGAAAAAAATATATTTGTGTTCCTCAGAATGAGACCTTTCATTTGATATATTATATGATGCGTTTGAAAAATTTTTATTTTTAAATTTTTATTTAATTCTATAATTTGCCTCCCAAAATTAACATTAATGGTTTCTCCTTAATTTTCCTGTAAAGTTGGGGAAACGCTCTATATTTCCTTTTTTTTAATTTTAGGCACAGTAGTTTCGGAGAACAAGGGGGGGAACGGTCGATTTTTTTAGTTTTTCCCCCCAGAAGTACCCCTAAAATCAATTTTTTTTCTTTTACGATATGTACTCCTGATCGGGTCACCAAACTATGCATTGATACCAAATTTCAACCTCTTCCGTCCAGTAGTTTAGGAGAAAATGGCTGTGATGTGACAGAGGCAGAGTGATATTATAAGGGTATCCGTATATTGTATATACGGAACCCTAAAAATATAGAATTGAGGCAGTTTATATTGTTTATAGAGAATTGCGGAGCGCACATTCTTATTAATCTTATGAGCCACTCTCTTCAAATATTCCTAAAAATAATACACCAGCGAATATATAAAAAAGGAGACAACTCCCGATTTAGTTTTTGATAATTCCTAAAAATATTATATTTATTTTTAGAGGATAAAAGAGAAAATTTATTCATTACAAAATAAAATTTTCTTTCCATTAAACTTATTGGTTGATATATTATATAGTAATACAATATACGCATTTTTACAATAAAATACACATACGTCCTTAAATTTTGAGTCTGAGTTTTTCGAAACTTCAGCACTACACTAGAATTTCCTAGACTAAATTTAATTCTATTATTTACTTTAATTTGTGCTTATCAGAATTATTTCACTAATTACGACTAATTATTTTAATCAGAAATATTGAAAACCCATAAATGTTCTTTAACTATGTTACATTCTAGCGATTGTGTGTAATTGTCAAGCAATCATTGCCATAATGTGTAATCAATGTTACTGTCTGGTTCATTTGGATATAAAACGTTCCATCAGCATAGAGATTCGATTACAAATGTTCACCCTAATCAGAGTTGATGAATATCTAGTAATGATGAATAATATAGTTCAGTGTGCGAATGCTTTAGTGAATTTCGAATAAGGTATACCAAATGAAACGTTAATGAAACTGTAATATTTCGGCAGTCTAATGTAGTGAAACGAATTTTAGGAGGAACAATTAAATTTGGGTTTATTGAGTGGAAGCTGATTTTGCTATAGACTATTTAGAATGTGTTTATGAAAAGTTTAGCTAACCCTTTTTAAGTTAATAATTAATATCTAAAATCATCGAACTTTTATTAAATTTACAGTAATAGACAAATTAGAAATTAAGTATTTTCAAAAAGATGGGCGAGGAAGCCTTTGAATATGTCGCCTGTCCATTTGGGATTTGAAAATTGTAAATAGAAAACAAAGTGTAGTAAAGCAACTTCGAAAAGTTGCCCTGATATATTCTGAGAAAAAGAAATTCTTAAAATATGATCAACTGGTATTTCTGTATCTAAATAGGGTTTCGTATATTGTTTTGTATTAATCTGTTTATGGAGACGTTTCGATTCCAACTCATTTGTGTATTTATGATTTCTTGGACACAAAACTGGTGGAAAGTCTTTATAGTTGAAATACTCCAAAAGTTGCAGTTTTTAAGTCATACCCTGTTTTCAATAGCAATATAAAATAAACACAACTAAATAAATAACCTAAAAATTAAAACGTACTCAATGACAAATTTAGCATTCACAGTGTGACATTAAATTGTTGCAATAACACATTATAAATAATACATTAGGCTCTATTCTTAATCATACCACAACATTTCAACAAGCACATAATTCCAATGAATGCTTGCAGTATGGTTTGCGATTGTGACGATACATATCTGCTTGAAGCTTCAAGACCTTTAGAAGTACACAAAGAAGACCATTAATATAACATTTCCAGAAGGCATGGGGACAAATAAAATTTGGCCAGTCAAGTATTAACAAGCACCAGTAGCCATCGGATAGACTAGCATAAAACAAATATCTTTATGAAAGAAGAAAATTGGAAAAAGAGCAAATTTATGGAAGCCGGCTGCATAAATCTTCAATTAACATGGATTTGGGATAGAGTTGATTGCTAGATCAGTAAAGATCTCAGTATCAAGTGATCACCAACCCCCGAATTTGTCACTATAACTTTTTTTCTAACTATGGATAGAATAAAAATAATTTTCATAATTGAAATGTAGTTACACATTTTGTTACTCTGAGGAAGGGGTATTTAGTCAATTTATCAACAACAAAATTTTTTGAAAATTAAATCATTTTTTAAATGATTTGTGAGTTTTTGGACCTGCTATTTTCCCACCATTTATAAATGGACACACACCTGCCAAGACTTTATAGTATTGTATATTTTTTTCAAAGGTAGTTTACTTTTTTAACTGAATATTCATACAATTAGTATTTAATGAATAAAAAAAATCATATACAGGGTGTTCCTAAATTGGAGGTACAAACAAAAAGGGGAGATTCCTTGAATAGTTTTAGGAAGCAAAAGTCCCATAAACATGGGTCCGCAAACGTTTCGTTTTCAAGGTACAGAGTGTTAAAAGTTTCAATTTTTTTCAAGTTTTTTCTCATAGTATCTGCACTTCACAAGATATTCAAATGAAGTTTGGCACAGATATTACAATTAAGAGTTTACACCTTGTGACATGCCAATTTCGACTGCAAATCTACAGGGTGATATTTTTTCGGGAACACTGTCCACTGTCGTCCTTCAGAACCTTTTTTTTGGTGAGCCACTGGTACTTTCACAAATTGTAAAGAAAAGCTTTGTTGTTATACCAAACTTTATATTCTCTTGTGGTTTTGTCGTATCTACTACCGGTTTCGAGAAAATTTTTTTGAATTATTAAACTAGCAATGATTCTTAAAGATTCGATAAACTGGTATAATCATCAAAAAAATGTATTATTGCAAGAAACGTACAACTCAAAAATTAATCATAATAAAAAAACTAAATAACAACAAAGGAACTAAACTACAGCAATTGTTGAAAATGTCCTTCCCCAACCCTTATACAAGCTTCTCTTCTTCTTCTCATAGACGATCGAACTCTTTCAAACACTCCTGGAGTATTCCTAATTGTATCAAACGCGCCTATTATACGATTTCTCAGTTCGTCTACGGTATTCACTGGCGTTATGTACACTAGAGATATCAGATGGCCCCATAGAAAGAAATCTAAACTATTTAAATCTGGGGATCTGGCGGGCCATGGCTGATGTCCACCTCGTCCAATCCACCTGTTTACATAATTTTCGTTCAAGTACTCCCTAGCCAAAAGTGAAAAATGAGTAGGAGCACCGTCGTGCATGAACCACATTTCACGTCGCATCATAAGAGGTATATCATCCAATAACAAGGGCAAATCGTTCTCTAAAAAATGTTTGTATGATTGACCAGTAAGTCGCCCCGGCAAGAAAAAAGGACCAATCAAATAATCGCCAATATTACCACCCCACACATTTAATGAAAATTCCTCTTGAAAATAAGCTTCTGCAATTTCATGTGGATTCTCCTCTGCCCATATGTTTTCATTATGAAAATGTATGATTGAAGTCCTTGAGTAACAGGCTTCATCAGTGAATAGGATTTGGCAATCAAAATGAGGATTGTTCAATAGTCTGTTGAGGTACCACTGACAAAAAATAATTCTTGGATGACAATCTCGAGGCAAGAGCGCCTGCACCCTCTGAATGTGATAAGGATAGAGCAAAGAATCCCGCAAGATCCGCCAAACAACTTGATCACTTGTATTTAAGGTAACACTAATTTTTCTTGTACTGGTTCCTGGATGTTCTTCTATTTCGTTCAGCACTGCCTCTTCGAGTCGTGGTGTTCTCACACTTCGTGGTCTACCTGCATTAATATTTTTCGCAGAAAAGGATCCAGTTTCTGAAAGACGCCTGTGAATATAAGAGGACATACGATGACCAGGCATCACTCTATTGGGATAGCGTTCCATGTAAAGACGCTTAGCTTCTCTTGAATTGCCATTTGCAAGACCATACATGAAATGCATGTCAGCCATTTCGGAATTCGTAAAATTCGGCATGTTTTGATATTAAAATGCAACCATCTTTAATTTTCAAAACACAGTAGTTTAATTTGATGTGTCAAAAATAAAAATAAATTTATTCATTCACCACAGCCTACTAGGTAGGTAACTAGATTTCTATGACAATTCGGAATTTTCTGAGGATTTCAAGAGAATCATTCAAATTTTTTTTCTCGAAACCGGTAGTAGATACGACAAAACTACAAGAGAACATAAAGTTTGGTATAACAACAAAGCTTTTCTTTACAATTTTTGAAAGTACCAGTGGCTCACCAAAAAAAAAGACAACAGTGGACGTGTTTTCGAAAAAATATCACCCTGTAGATTTGCAATCGAAATTGGCATGTCACAAGATGTAAACTCTTAATTGTAATATCTATGCCAAATTTCAATTTAATATCTTGTGAAGTGCAGATCCTATGAGAAAAAACTTGAAAAAAATTGAAACTTTAACAGTCTGTATCTTGAAAACGAAACCTTTGCGGGCCCATGTTTATGGGACTTTTTCTTCCTAAAACTATTCAAGGAATCTCCCCTTTTCGTTTGTACCTCCAATTTAGGAACACCCTGTATAATTACTTGCCTTGATGGAACATCCCAATCAGTTTTGAGAAAATAATTCTAGGTTGAGTATCAAACCTTTAGCATAGTATTGCAACCCATTTCGTTGTAAGCTGTTAAACGGTTTTTGATAAAGCTTATATATAAAATTCTAGCTCTGGTTTCTAGGAAACGAAAACACAAAATTTCGGAAACAGTGCATGGCAAGTTTTGATCGGATTAAGTGTTTGTCCAAAGTCTTGATAAGCCCGGACGTCTCTAATATTTGCCCCTACAAATATTCAGTTTTTAACTTTGATATTGCTGCTTTTTATGAATTTTTGTTACAAGTAACTAAAACCAACTCCAAGTTTGTCCTTCATTTTAACAAAGTCTAAACATGATGGAGGTACTGAAACATCTTCAGAGCTTATTAAAGGTGGGTGAAGAACGTTTCGTTGACCTGTTAAAAAGCGTGTCGTATATGACACCGCTGTTTCCTCAGAGATAATGCAACAATATTTCAAACATCCAAGCAAAAAAGCAATTACTTTCTGATCTCCACATATGTTCCAGGTATACCGATTGTATTTAATAGGTTCCAACAGCTACTTCATATTTCTGACATTTTTAAATGCAGTAATTTCCAGTAACGAAACCGGGAACCAGTACTTGTGCTTGCGGTTTACTAATATCCTAATCTCGTCCAAAGTCATTGAGATCATTTTGAGATTGTAAATTCAGAGAGTTCATAGTGTGGATGTATTTTTGATTAATACCTTTTATAGACCTTTGACAAAAATAATCTGATACGCGCGCTTACGGTTCGAGTCAGATCATTGGAACCGAAAATTGACCACAAATATAACAAAAGTAATAACGATGGGTTATAACGATTCGGTGAACTTCCGGGATCTTGCAAACACCACCCCACTAAAAAAGATTGATAGGTCTAAGACCTAGACACCCGATAAATAGTTTACTGTGCATTTTTGACGGCTCAACAAGTATCCGTGATCAGTGTTCAGCTAGTCGCAGAAAAACACTCAGACAAATAATAAAAAAAACACTATGGTATTTTAATAAATAATAAATCAATGGAACACATCAGTAAGCGAAATTGGCGTTATCAAGTTAGGCAATCTTTAACGAAATTAAGTATAACAAAACCTGAAGGTGATTAAAGGAAACAATATATGGGGTTTATGCACGAACAGCCAGTAGTTTTAAAAAATCGGGTCCACTTTATTTATAACAAACATTTTTTACCATTGTTATCAAAGATCAAACCCAATTCATACGATTTTAAACCGTTTATCATTAAATTTGTACGGAGTGCAAATATAATAATTATAGTTGATGGTCGCCTAGCAATCACATAGCAAAACATACAGGATTAAATGTAAACAAACACGGCATTTAGTGAATGATCAAAATGACTCAATTTGGATAAAATATAAGTTTGATGACGCGAGATATATTTTTAAGTCCTAAGAAATTTGGAAAACCAACTACTGGAAAAACAAATTAACTTCAGCAACTATGTAGTCTGACCATTTAATATCTCTGACAAATAAATTAACATTCACCATAAAAATCACAGCATTCAGACAGCGGCAGTCTACTCTGACTTCCTTGTCCCAAACATATCTACTTTTGAATGGTACTGACTGCAAATTCCTAAATAATGCAATGGTATACAAATTTGCGAAGTACTCCACCTCCACGTGATGCATGAGCAAGTAGTCCTACCTCTTGTTTGAATATTTCTAGTATATACTGGGCTTTCATTTCAAAACCCCAACAATAACTTTTAAAATATCTTTAAAGAAAAAACAAAAAAAACACGTTTATTTATATTTAAGGGGGGACACATTTTACACGTATCGGTCACCCTGCAGTTTCAACCCCTAAGCGGGGGTGAATATCACTTCTACTAGTCTAAATACAAAGTGCAATCATATGATACCTTTTTTTAAAGGTCTCTTTTTTGCCTCTATTTTGACACGTAATTTTTTAAATATAGATACATTATTTTTTTACAAAGTAATGACCTAGAAACCGTAAAAACGTAAAAAAATTGAATTGTAATTGAAAAAAGCATGAGTATAAATACCGAGATAAACAAGTGAGAAATAATCCTTAAATATTTTTGCAAAAGATATGTGCAAGTAAGTAAGTAAGGGTAAACAATTTATTAGTAGTAGTTGTTTCGTAGTATACTGACCATCAAATTTTGACAATCGTTTATCCTTTACAAGAAATAATTCAAATAATATTTATTTATCGGGAAGAACAACACTGTGCACGCAGAACTGCTCATGTATTTCATAGGAGACATCCTGATAAATAAAGTGGGCACCAGTTAGTGTTTCAAGAAACTGGAAAATGTGCAATACAATTGTCAAGAATCGTAGAGTTTTAACTGAAGCTGCACAGGTTAAGATTTTAGGTCATTTTGCCATGAATCCTCAATCATCAATACCAAAACTCTACAGGTTAACAAATAATTCACTTCCGATCTGTGAATAAACGTTACGCCGAAATAAATATTTGTCCTATAAGGTACTGCTTTTACAACAGCTTGATTTTGACAGAAGGTTAATATTCTGCGAATTAGTGACTCAGATGGCAAATGGAGACCATAATTTTATTAAAAATATTTATTTTTCTGACCAAGCAGGTTTTTTTCAATGAATTTCTCAATAAACATAATTTTCGATACTGGAACAATACCAATCCACAAGTTTTTCGGGAAGAGCATAACCAACATCCTCAGAAAATCAACGTATGGGCCGGAATTTTAGGAAATAAAAATTTTTGGTCCTTTACTAGTGAAAGAAAACTGGGGAATTGTATTTGGACTTATTAGACAATGTGATAAATCCCCTTATAACCGAATCTCTAGATCACGACAGAACTTTGTTGATATACGAAAAAAACCTATTTTTTTCAACAGGACGAAGCACTTCCACATTACGCCTTGGCTTTACGAAATTGGCTTAATGAGACATTTCCAGATAAATGGATTGGAAGAATGGGCTCTATAGAATGGCCAGCAAACTTGCCGACCTAACGCCCCTTTTTTAGGAGGCATCTAAAGACTGTGGTGGGTAAAACTCAACCTAGTGTTATTTCTGAACTTAGACGTAGAATAGTCGAGGAGTGTGAGCGGATTACACCAAAGACGCTTCCAAAAGTGCGGGAGGAATTTGAGCTGCGGCTTTACAATTGTCTTACCAACAATGGCAGACATTTTGATCATCTAATGTAAATACAAGGATATGCTAACGCTAACAAAATAATAATTATTTTAAATTGAGAGAAATTTGAAATCTGATTATAAAAAATGATGTGTCAAAAGATTGGCAAAACAGAGACCTTTAAAAAGATGTATCACATGATACCCCTTTGTATTACAACTTATAGAAGTGATATTGATCCCCGCTTTGGGGTTGAAACTACTGGATGACCGATACGTGTAAAATGTATCCCCCTAAAAATATACATTAACGTGTTTTTTGTCTCTTTTTTTTAAAGAGATTTTAAAAGTTATTTTGGGTGGCTAGTTTTGAAATGCAAGTTGTATATTGTGACATACTAAATCGTTCATTTCTTTCAGAATTATTTACAAAACCAAATTTTATGCAACTTCGTTTGAATGCAAAATTAAGTTTCCCAGGGTTATTTTTCAATAACGCAGTAACAAGTTACAAATCTACAAAACACTTTCACAAGTTAATTATGAAATAATAATAAGATATGATTCTGAAAATTATTAATTCAATGCATGGACATTTAATTCCAATAAATATATGAAGAGAGCTGAAAACATATCCAGTAACAAGTTGACAACTTAATAATATAGGCTTCCCCATTATTATAGAATACTATATAATTACTTTTAACTAAATTTATAGCACGTAACAGCAGGTAGCAAAAGTTTAAAATTACAGAGAACATAAAACTGTAACAAGTTTCTTAACTGTTTATCTAGAAAACTTTTTAAACAACTTTATCTAGAAGACAAATCGGTATTGGTTCTTTGGTCACACAAACTGTTTTGCTTGTTTTGGTAGAACGTACTTATTTCTAAAGAATTGTAATACAATTCTGGGAGAGCGCAACTAAATGCAACAAAATTTCGATGTTATAACGGAATTGCAATATCCTCAACTATACTACTGTTACCTTTAAATAAAAATTTATAAATAACTTAATAGTCTCACATGATATCAAGGGTTAATAAAGATTTGAATCAGGTCTTATTGAATACATATGAAATTCATAATAAATGTAATAGTAATTGTTAGAAGTTCTGAACAGAATATTCGAATACGAAATTAGACATCTCAATACCTAGGAGAAAATGAAATCCTCCACAAACTGATACTTTACCAGCAGCAATTTTTCAAAAAAAAATTAATGAATATATCAAAACTTTGACTAACAAATGGGCATAACAAATTAGAGATGGAATTTAAAATTTCTATGTAATATGAGCAAACTAGACGAACTTCTAACGTAATGGTTCGTTTCATGAGTTTGTGACCTAAATGTTCAGTAGAAAAATATGAAAGAGATTTTAATATTTGTTTATGGTAAAGCCCAATATCTCTATATTTACAGAGCTTCAGCCTTTCCTCTTAACTCTATAATTCGTTTCAGCAAACAATATGCTGGAGGCAGCACTATGATTGACTTTAATTCTTAGACATTTTCTATATCTTATTTGTCATATTTGTTCAATTTGCCAGCCCGAGTAATTTGAGGTTATTGGTAGGAAAGGAGTACTATATTAGTAATCGCCAATAATTTCAAATGTTAATACAATTTTCCTATCAGTAAATGATATCTCAGTCAGATTACATAACAGTTGTTGCTTTCTCACTAGACAATGTATAAAAAAAATTATGAAGTTTTTAATAATGAAATGTGGAATAAGCGACGGAAGAAACTATGGAATTAGCGGGGCTTCAGGCACTGGAGAAGATGTTGCAAACACGAAATACGGCAACTGATTATAAGTTATTAAAATTTGATACGCCACTGTAGGAAGACTGGTTTGGTGGCTTATAGAGAATACTTAACATGGAACTGTGGATAAGGGTACGGTCTGAGTAGCACCGGTATCGGCAGAATTTAACAAAAATTAAACCGGTGTTGTTGGACAACAGTAGCACCGTAATATACTGTGGTATCTGCCGACGATTAGGCGAATCAAAATCCATTTTGTCTAGTGGCAGATCCACGATTGTCATTTGGGGGCGCTTGATCTCGTTCACTAAAAAAACATTCCACTCAGATGAGTTGGGAGGGGGGACTTCAGCCCCTAAGCCCCGCTGGATCCGCCAGTGATTTTGTCTAATGAAATGGTTTATCCGAAACTGAATGACTCTGACCACAACATTCGAACAGGCGTATTCGGCCGTATACGCCAGAGTAAACATTCTACTTGGGCCACTCTGACTGCAGCCTAAGAGCGGTGTCAAATTTGCAGTTGTCCATGTTTTGCTGCTTGCTGCGAATCGCAGAAAAAGTCAGTTCGTGCCTTATCGGTCACTAGGAGAGCCACCAGTAATTCTTATTTTATTATAATTTGGATCATAACAGTACCGACAACGAGGTTAGAGTTAGAACTTGAAACGTTTAGAATTTAAATAAACTGTTGTTTACCTAGTGTGATATTAAAACCAAAAAATAAACTAAAAGATGCTACATATATCCATCACAAAACAACCTGTCAACTGTTTTGTATTACATTTCAATTGAAATCAGTGGTCGAAATTAGACCAAAGTCACTGCTAAAATATGAAGATACTATGCCTATACAAATTTGCATATTTCCTGCATTATTTTCTACTATTAGACACTTGTGTACTGATACAAAATAGTTCAGTACCATTATAATTAAGTAAACAATTATTTCGTAAAGGATAATAATTCAGTATGTTGTCTTACGGTTTTAGTTAATGTACATGTACGACTCTAAGGCAAATAACGTTCTGTTCCTGAATAAAAAAGAATATAAAAATTGTCATGTTGTTATAATATTATTGAACAATTTAGAAATACAAAACCACATGGAGAGTTCAAAATGTCAATAAAAATCAATAATTTATAAACAAGCCTGAATTACCTGAAAATATTTGAAATAATTTTGTTCTCTAGTTGTCAAAAGTGTTTTATTACTGATGACACTAAAGGATGCCAATTAGCAATTAAAAAACTCAAAGAAATCGGTTGACAAACAGAATAAAGTGATACCAGAATTCAACCGACCAATTCGTGGAGGGACATTATTCCGATACTTCTGGGAGTCTGAAATGTTTTGTCTCTTAACAGGTCGACTGCTGCCATTACTGGGAATTCCCTTGAAGCTTCCAGAACACATGAAAGAAGTTTCGCGATGAGTTCGTTGACTTGCCTGGATAATTCCGGGAGAAATATATAAATACGAACAGCTGGCGATTGTGTATTCAGTATTCGACGGTGGTATTCGAATTTTAGTTGGCAAACCATATTTACAAATACACGAAAGTTTCAAACTTGGGAAAACCCGATAAATGGTCATTATCAAATAATATATTTCAATTTTCGTTTAATTTAGTTTGTTTTTCTCATTTTCCCATAAATTTAACCAGTTTGCAATAAAGGTTATCAGTAGCTACTAAATAAATCAAAAATGATGAACATCGCTTGAGCGACACAGGAGAAAATGGTACCGAACCGTTTTGTCGTTGTCTATTTATATATAGGTTGTAAATAATATCTTATTTGGTGTATATATTTGTTAGTTTAGTTTATTGCTTACAACCTCTTTGGCCACGTTGTGAAGTGCAAATTGTGTATTGAGTTGATCTCTAATAAATTATTGAGCATTTTATTAGGTTATACTACAGTTTATGAACTTTAACCAAGCGCAACCTGGTAATGGCACAATTCTTAATGCTTTTACTGTTTTGATGCACAATAAAGAACTGTGTGTATTGTACAAGATAATAATTTGTACTCTGAAAGCTATTTATAAATTTAAGATAATGATTTCTCATAAAATATAGAAGGAAATTGATGATACCAAAAGTTTGGTGCGCCACTTAGAGTTCCCATGATGAGTATTTCAGACAAGTTTTATTTCATGAATCGACAACAGCTTCTAAACCACTCATACGTTTATTTTAAAGACATTGATAGGGTACAAGGCCAGCTTGCTACAGCACAGTTGAAAGATGTATGTTCAAAACTGGTCAATATTTTGAACAATTACCTACCTATGCATTACTTAGTTATGATTTATAACAGTGTTAAGGCACTTGTATTACTATAGCGCACTTATATTGTATTCAAAAACTACATCATAGCAAGCAGTGGTTTGGAAGTAGCCAAATTGTATTCTAAACCACCAACTATGCAAAATTCATTGTATAACAGGCAAGACTACACAATCTTCAAAAACTGGATCAACATTTAATTTCGATTTAATTTCTTTAAAGAATGCATACTTATAAACTAGTATACATTATAATGTATTTCGATAAATTCAATTTAAAAAATCAAGTTATGTATTATTGACTGTCAAAGCTGACAGTATGATCCTTGATCTGAAAATCCGAAAATAATCAAGCATTATCGTATAAATAGAACTCTGCTGAGCGTTTTTATTTTTAAAGATTAAAATAAGCATTTTAATATTTACTTCCTGTGTGAAAGAACAGATACAACTATATTATTCAGGAAGATTTACTATTTATTTTATAGTTTATAATATTATCATTTTCATTCGATAGAAATAATTCATTTTATATTTGGCCCGTTTCCTTCCTTAAATTAAAGTACATCAGTCTCATTATATTGAAAGTTCCAGTCACATTTTAAAACATCTCACAGAAGAGTGAATAATAGTTTTAGTTCCTTAATGGAACGACATTTTATCAGGGATACCAGGGATACAATATGAAAAACGATAAATTTACTTGGCTTAAATTCTTCAGAAATAAAAGCTCAAAGGCAAACTCTAAGCTTTGTTAGAAAAAAGTTTTCTTGGTTGAAAAATTATAAGAACAGCTTATAACAGAGACGAATTTAACATTGCGATCGGAAAATTCCATTAATGGAAAAGGCACTTTAAAAGGCAAAGAAAAGAAATAATTCTGAGAAATATCTCCTTGAATAAATTACTTAAGCCGTCCTCTTAGGCAATTTTGTTAAATATTTTTTTATTTTAAGAGTTTAATTCGACACCAGTTTAAAACAAATTTTTATTATTAGAGTAAACCCGGCTAACCCTGCCTGCAGGTAAAGAAGAAAAATTCTAAGAATTCACTTTAAATAAAGGTGTGAAAAATAAAGAGTGAAAGGTAGGGTAAAATATAAAAATTGAGGAAATATGCAGAGTCTTATTTGTAGAAAAATCAATTTAATTTGCTTTATTTTATAAATAAATATTCAATCAATATTTACACAACATATTATAAAAGGCATTGGTTTATACAGTGTGTCACATATTTTGACAGGTGGTAGTACTGGTTGCTATGAACTAAAAACATATCTATCTCGCATACTTGAGGACCTATTCCATTATTAAGTTTATGGAAATTTCTGTACATTTGGCAACCTTACGTGACTAAAACTGTGCGAAACGGAGTATACTAAAAACTGGAACATATTTAAGTTTTAAATTTCTAACATAGTTTTTGTAATTGTATTCATTTATGAGACAATATTAGTACTGCTCTTCAGAAGATTCTTAATAAATTCATTCAATGAAAACAAAATGTCCATATAATATGTTTATTTACTGAAGCCTTATAAAGGGAATCCTTTTGAATTTGTTTTTTAACATTTTCACGTCTGATTAAGCATTTAATAATAATAACTTACTCACCCACATTGAAATTTCTAAAAAAAAACAAAAAATTCAAGTGTAAATACCGAAAACATACCCGTCTTGATAGAATTAAATATATTTACAAGAAACAAGAATTTGCATTATCTCAATAAAACTCATCAATATTCCGTTGTATTTTTTCCATGATTAAGATATCCTCATATTTGGTAAACATTAACAAAACTTCACCGTTGTTTTCTGATTCATAGTTCTGGCATCTTTACTTAAAACTCTCTTCGAGGTGTCATTCTTTTGTACACAAGACAATATATATAATATATGTTGTTTCTGGTTAGGGAACCTTCATCTGTTGCGCTTTCTATAATTAAATGTCCTCTCGAACACTTCTTTATGTATTTGATACATTTCGTTAAATTTGAAAACCCGAAAATCGTAGATGTCGGTCTTTACATCTCGCGTTTTCATCTTTACTTAATGTTTATGCGCATATTGGGAAAAACACCACAACTGAAATAAAACTCCCTTGGTCACCACGTCAAAATATTACGTTCAAAACAAATAAATATCACCTTATTTTTTTAAAATACGCAAGCCGACATTTCACAATACTTTATTACAATCTGCGAACGAAAGCAAATATCTGGTGTTGCTATCATTCCGTTGAAAATTTAAATTATTATTTTTTAAATATGCCTTCATTTCATAGGAATGATAGAGGATTTTGTTTATTGTAGTGTTCAGATGACAAATTAGTTCGTTGTTTTGCAAAGAAATGGGTCTCAAGACACTTGATTTCTCGTAACCCTATTTATACGTTTTACCATATGACTCTTGGTACTATTTTTTTAAACTTCAGTTTCGAAATAACGGCCATAATTGCCACAAGTACATTGGCGTCTGAATAGAATTTTCACATTTTTGGTATTATACTGCAAATGTTGCACTAACATAACTAATTAAGCTATTCGGAGTATCTAGAAATCTATTATCTTTTCTTGTTAAACAGTTGACGATCTGGTTTCCCTAATAAATCGAAATCTTCGTTTCACATTATACAATCAATAAGTTCAGTAGAACTTTTAAATATCTCTAGAAAATCTTATTCGCTGATCATTTTTTATAATTTTGATTAATCCGTGTTTTATTTAATATTGGCCACATATTTTAAGCCAGATTTGTCAAAACTGGCTATATCAAATAAAAATTCAAAATGTTTCATAGTTAGCATTAGGAAAAATTGATAAAATAATTACTTTATCATACCAGCCCAAACACTGAGACTGAGTTGACACATGACGATTTTTTTAACGAACAACAAACGTTATTTCTCATTCTAAATTTCTTTAAGAAGATCTAGGTACCGTAGATTGAGATATTCAAGTATCTTTTGAATAACTTGCATGTTTTGGATCCTAATTCGTTCGCCAGGACCGATAGTAATTATAGAATCAATTTTTTGAATTTAGCTTAACTTGTCCATTTATTTTCGGCAATCTTTACTTTTAAGACTTTTATTTTAGCTACAATTGCAATAATGTGACAATGACATTGCAACAGAACAAGAACTTAAAAACCTAGATAACCTTTGACATTATTTTTAGAATCTTATTGAGGTTCAAAAAATTGAATGTCATAATAGTGGTTCCGCAAGAAAATCATTACCCTACAATTTTGCTTACTATATGAATCATCCCTGTTTACTAACCTGTTAAGTCAAGACAAAAATTGGTATTTAGAAGCGTTTTTTTACAAAACATGGAAAATTTGAACGACGTTTAGAGGTTTCGAATATTTAATTATTTCAATTTTTATGATATATAACGACATTCTGAAATCGACTTGAAAACACATCTAGAATGTTATATAAACTATAATTAACCACAAAAATAGAACAGAAAATCTCTGTAAATCCTTCTATCCCGGAACGATGATATTATTCAAATCTATTACGTACAATATTTCCTCCAACAATGTGTTGTATATCTCCGTTTATAATCTAATGGCAGTCATGTCGATGCCAGGACGAACGGACGGAACTGTGCCGTAATCTGAAACCCTCCATACTGGAGGAAGCTCCTCCAACAAATCCTATTAGTATAAATTGTCCCAGATGATGTCCAACGATGACAGGCCATAGATCTCTGCTGATGCGGACTGTTACAATTCACTATTATATCAGTATAAATCTTAGAATAGGACATATCACATGCACTTGGACCAATCGGAGAAAATTTTAATTGATTTACTATTTGCTGTTGACAGTTGTGCGGAAATTGTCAGCTGTTGATTTAGATCTCGATAAAGGTTTTGGAATAACGTTGAAACATAAAATGACCTACTGTATTTGTAATCCTGGAAATAGTGTTATCATTGTGATATAATTCAATATAATGTTTTTTTTGCACCTGAAAAAGCTGTATATTTCCAAACGTTTCGGTATCTAGGTAATACCACGTTTATTAATGGAAATAAAGAAATTGTGTGAAAAAAGCACAAATTCCTAAATTTAAAATTAAAATGTTTGACAATATTATGTTACGTATGAAGTGTCTAAGAGAATTTACTTTCCTTAGCTGAAAATCGGAAAACAAAAAAAAATCTGTTTTCACATTTTCAACTTTGAAAATGCCAAATGAGTTTTTGGAGAAACGTATTTATATTATTGCAATATTATTGTCTAATTATTCTGCCTGCTGATATGGGTTTGATCTGCTCATTTCTTTTCGTTGGCACATTACACAAAATGACAAGTTCATCTAAATAATAAAGTACATCATTCCAACTGAATTCCGCAAATCCCCATCAAAAAACTTAATAAGTCTGGGATTAATGTTAAAGTTCTTGTTAATTCTATAACAGGGGGAATTTGCCGTATAACCAATAAACCATCAGATATAGGAAAATGCCTTTGGCCTATGAATTACTCAAAAACTTGACAGACAGTATGGTCCATAATTGACATAAGTCAGCGGGTTGAGAACCAAGGATTAGAGTTATGTTGGTATACTAAAGAAACAAGATTTCTCAGCGTTGGAATAGTAATCATGATAATAAATCTTACATACACAAAAATGGAAAAAGTGTTGTGTTTATTTCAACTTTTCACAAATCCAATTCAGACACACTCCTAGTATAAAAAGGAACTGCAGCCAAAGGAGAACTAGAGACCACTTAATAATTGTATGTTTCTCTCACCGTTAAAGTGAATGTATACAGATGATATACCTAAGTAGTATCAATAACCAAGTTATTTATTCCACTACCTGATTTTTTTAGAAAAGGTTTTCTGAGGCACAAATCTCTGAAAAGAACGAAAGTTTGTCCAAAATACATGGGATATTTCATGGGGTACAAAATGATTCAGAGAAATGACAATAAAACAGAATACGGCGATGGTAAGCGTGTTATGAGTCTGAGCAATTACTGCCAAACGGATTCAACAATCTAGCGAAATAACTAATAAAATTTTAAGAAGCTAGCGGCTTGAGCCAAATAAAAGGCCCTCTTCCCGAAAAAAAAACAATTCCCTCAACACAGGATTGAGTAAAACCGAAAATTCCAGTAAGTTCCAGAAGCAAGACAGATTGTTATAGAAACATTCGGGAGCAAATGTAACAGTTATAAACCATCGTGATCATAGTATAGTCGAAATACGTAATTTATGAGTGCAAGTTTGATTGTGTTGAACCCATGATTCTCACCAATATGTTTACTTTTGATATACGTAACATAAGTTTCTACATTTTTGTAACCACCAATTAATCTGTGAAGCTTAAAAAACATAATTTCTATCCACTTGGCGAAACTACGAGGTACGGCCACCAAGATATGTAGAATTTTGTAAATGGAAATATTTGCCTTCTAGCTCAGGAAATTTACGGAGAAAAAGCCCTTTTGGTGACAAAATTAATAGTAGAACAAATCCAACGTCGATGTGTTCTAGTGATAAAACATAACTAATTGACATAAAATCCAACATTTTTTATCGATGCGTTTTTGTTTTTTTTTTTCACAAAAAAAATAGTTTTTTACCTTTTACACAAAATCCACATTTGGAACCGTGTTTGCTGCTATTGGCAATGTTGAAAAGAAAAGAAAAACTACAAAATGAGCTACTATACGCTCAGTTTTGTTAATTGCAAAAAAAGAAATAATAGCTTATGTATTTCTTCTCATACCCAATTCATGTTCTAAAAAGAAATACTGTAGCCCCGCTGGATTTTGCAAAATTTTATGAATGGAGTCATCCAAATAAATTTTTATGGAATGACCAAATATATTCAATAATTAGATGTATTTATACTTTAAATTTTAGAGAAGTGAGATGAGGGATCTTTAGAACAATTCTACTACTTTCCAACGGTAGTTTACTCATAACGATAGGGTCATCCGGTGAAGTAATAAGGCCTTTCAAAAAAATATGTAATCCGTAGGATTGACCGAAATTTTGGAAAAACTACCGGGGCTACAGTATTTATTTTTAGAACATGAATTGGGTATGAGAAGATCTATAACCTCATTTAATAAAAATGTTTTAGGTATAAAATAAAAAATATATAAGGGGTTATTTATTTTTTTGGAATGTTGAATAAAGATTCCATTATCTAAGAAACCAATTAACGAAGCTGATCTTATAGTAGCTCATTTTGTAGGTTTTTCTTTCTCTTTAACATTGCCCATAGTAGCAAACACGGAATTATAGGTGGATTTTGTGTAAAAAGTAAAAGACTAAATTGTTACCGATTTTTTGAGGTTTTTGTAAAACAACAAAAACGCATCGATAAAAAAAGTTGAATTTTATGTCAATTAGTCATGTTTTATCATTAGAACAAGTTGATGTTGGTTTTGTTCTACTATTAATTTTGTCACGTATTTTCGAAAATGACCTGGGCTATTTATCTTATAGACCAAAGAAGGCATCATTCGTGTTTTAATTAAATAATAATAAAACAGTTGCCATAGAATAGCTTCACAATCTCTACACCAACTACATTTTTTATATTAACATCTCGCTGTGAAAATCTGAAACACCACTTCGTTTTCTTCCATGCTCACTTTACTTCAAATTGAATTTATTTTGTAGCAATTTACCGTAAATAAGCTCCTTCCTGAACATAGGAAGCCTTCCAATCCATGAAGTCGTTCCCGAATATGAACCAAATATGAGGTTAATATTTGCCCCAACTCAACGATTTTTTGCGTCTTCCACTACCTGTCGCTATTTTCTAAACGAGATCTTCCGTTCTCTAAATTTCATTTAGGGTTCTTAGTTCAGTGGAAATCCTTCCATAAAATATTGTCTGCTTGACGCTTCCCTGCTCAAGGTGCGAAACGAATGTATCCGTTGAAGTGGGAGGAGAGTCATAAAGGGGCGCAACTAATACTAATCTGAAATATGCAAATTCAAGAACGGTTCCGGCATATTAGATTGCCCAGTAAAATTGAATTCATATGAAATTGAACTTTAAATAACACCGGTGTCAAATAAGGGGAGATATAAAATTTTATAGAGGCATAATAATATGGAAGGGATCCTCACAAAATTATTCATGCAGTACTTGAACAGAAGGCGATATTTGAAATGAAAATTGGGAAATTAGCCTTCATCGATGTGGAGAGGTTTAACAGTCGCATTGGTGTCGACTGTGTAAGTGAAATATCAAACGTGATGTGTTATTATATTACACCTATTCTATTCAAATGCATGAAGTTAGTAACAACTTCTATGTATAAATTCAATAACTAAATCAGTAAAAGCTAATTTTATTAGTGCATGTTTTTGTTTAGCTTCCTTGACTCATATGTCTAGATATATGTCTCAAGTTTTGTTATTTGTTTTCAGGTAATCTCTACTTTCATCATGACCCGTTTTAATTCTAACAATGAGTTCGATTTGACCACAGCTGGGACATTCAGTTGGACTGATGATGGGGGTGTAAAGATGGACTTAAGAACTAAATAATAAAAATACCATTTTTAGTTTGATAAATATTCTGATTGTAGATAGTATCTGGGAAAGGCTGATTGAGCTGAAAGCTAACGACTGGAAGTCTGGAATGGTGAAAGTGAAAGCTTCCTACGAAATTTGCTTCCCGTGACCCGTTTTCTCACTGTCTCTTTCTCTGAGTCATTCTAAGTAATGAATAAAAATTTCACGTGATCAGAATAATTGTCACTTTTATTTTTAATTTTAACATATCGCCACAACTTTAGTATTAAACCGAATGTGAAATTTAATTCTTAATTTAAATATATCTGCACGACGTGTAAGTTAAATTATTTTTATAAATACAGAATTTTTCCCGTACAATTGACACAATTTCTTTAAAACACTTATAATTATATATCACTCAGTATGAAATCTAACAAATGTTTAATGAAGAAAGACTTTAAATGCTTCTTTTTCATTTAAGATATAACTTCGGATTTCTGTTTATGTCATTTAAGAATATGGCACCACTGTATTCACGATAATAACCAGGAACAGGTATCATCAAGAAAAACATTTAGTCCTTCTGCAACACTAAAGACCAATAACTCATCCATTTTTTAAATTATTACAATTAGCTACTTCTCAACGCCAAACCAAAATCTTTTAAAATGTGCTCCAAAAAATGTTTACACATTAAACTAATGCAACCCAGAACGCACTCAATCATTTATAGGGTAATTCACGTTATCTGAAATGGAATAGCATGGCTAAACGAATTAAAGATAGATATCTATTGTATGTTGATATATTTAAAATTACTGGACTATGGACAGGGAGTCCTAAATATAAGAAACATCATTGTTGAATAATATTTATCGGATAGGATTTGTTTTTTCAAAATTTATTTGGTTAGTCGTGATATTCCGTGTCGTATAAGGTTAAGCAGCTTTCGCTTCAAAATTATATCTTAATAAAAATAGCTCTTGTTTAGCAATTTCAATTTCACATTGAAAAAAAATACTGTATCAATAGTAAATATATATAAGGACACCATCCTACCATCTTTGGTCAGTCATAAGACGCACAATTTGTATGTATTTAATACTGGTGATACAATTCAGCTGTTAGCATGATGACGTAAATAAAAAACAATACTATATATTGTTTCTGGTCGAGAACAGTCATCAGTTGCGCTTTCTTCAACTGACAGAAATCTGGAATAATTATTTTATTTTTTCGTACATACAACTAAATTTAATATTTTATCGTGAATTGCATATCGATGTGAAGTCTTAATGTAACTTGCCTCAAGATTGTGATTCCTCCTTGTTTTTGACTTACGTTGCTATGTTTACTGTTTCTGCTAAAGTGAAACTTTCTTCATCGCCTCAAAATTTTCGTCTATTTATCGCATGTCGCCTAACAGCGGGCCGAGGAATTGGGGTAAAGAGAAACTGTTTCAGTTATATTCGAATATATATGACATAAGGCATTAGTTGTAATGTCACAGGATAGCTGTGTAGCCCTTATTGACGTCGAGTATTGGATGTTCGAAAATTATTCGAGTTAGAAATGTTAATCAGTTTATTTTCTATTATATTTGAATATAATATTTTGGATAGTTTGCTGAATAGGTTTGTAGACTGGCCTGGTATCGAATATTCCATGTTAAAATATTATTCGCGTTTTTTATAACAAATTGTTATTTTCGGTAGATAAATATAAATTAATTTTGTAATCAAAATTGGATGTAGAACATGTAAGAATAAAATTAAAAAAACTATGTTCGTATTATATTTGATATAAGATTTATTTATTGAACTACAGTTGGAAAAAAAGTTTGGCTGGCATCGTAGTTCAATAAAACAAAACAATGTTTTTTTGATAGTTCAAAATATTCCCACTGTGTACTTTAAAATTAAATCGAATTATATTAAACTTCAAATAACACCGATTTTAATATAGATAATAAAATAAAGGCCTCATTTAATTAGAGGAAAACTATTGCTGCTAAAATCAATATGTAGGATTGAAAACTGGCAAATTAACATTTACGGGTATTTTCCGCCTTAAGGATTTTATTGGTCTTTGGGTTTAGGACAACGTAACCCTTAATTCCCTCATGCTTTCAAAATAATAGAACAAACATTAATTTATTAACGTGAACCCTTCAGCGCAACCATGCCTAATGAAATTGGTTAAATATTAATTAAAATTGTGTTTACAAATTCGGTAGGGTTCATGATTTGATGTAAACTTTCAACAAAAAAATAGAGCTATACTGAGTGTTCAAATTACCCAATTTGTTTTAAAAAACAGCTGCAACTGAAGAAACAATATGATAAACCAATAGACTGACGTAGCTAACAATATTTTATGAACTGCTAAACCAAGGTAAAAGTCGGGGCTAAATAAATTTATAATTTCTTGTCTGTATATGGTAACAGTATTTTCGATGATTGTAAACCGTTTATATTGATTCTTTTTTTGCTTTATTATATTTACTTCGACGGTAATTCCATTTTAAATTAATGATGAACCGAAGGAAAGAATCCTCTGTGTATAAAGAGAGTTACTTCCATCACAAACAAACACCATGTTAAAAGAATTTCAGTGTTCTCAGTTCTTAAACCGCGTTTACCATAGATGAAGTCTGTTTCGATAGTGAAATACAGTAAGTACTTTCATTGTCTCCCACTCTCACACACTTTGGAATGACCGAACAAGAACCATATATCTATCCATCTATCTATCAAATTAGGTTTTGACCTAAAATTGACAACTGCCTGAATATCCAGTGTTAAATAGACACTCTCAACTTCTTCTTTGTAATGGAAAGAGTGGTTTTTAATGAATTATTCGAAATATATTTTTATTCTCTATTCAAAACTTTTTGTTTGCTAAAATCCGCCGAGTTCATGCAGCGTTATGAGCAACTCGTTTAATTTGTTAATTTTTACTAACATCTTATGCTTACCACTAACTTGCTATTTGTATTAATGTATTAAAGACTTAAAATGTTGTCCTTTCTGATGAGGTAATTAGCACACGTGTCACTCACTCTATTCTCAGGTCGTCTAATGATTCCAGTTCCCCGTCTGTACTCAAATACGGCTTACATATTATTTTTTCCGGATTCTTCAATCATCGGATTTGACTGTGAAGCATGTTAAGATACAGATGTCCTGTTAATTCTTAATCAAGAAATATTTTCCCTACGATATAGTTTCCCAATTCTGATATTTCCATAGCAGCACTAGGCAAGTTTTTTAATATCTATGGTATCTCAGTCATGAATGCATTGCCTTTGATTTTTCTGACTCAAATGTACGCACCGTATGTCAGAGCAATTAAAAACAATAAGAGTTAGAAAAAATATAAATCATGATCAGGATGCTAACACAATGGTCGTAGTGGGGGAAGTTACAGTTGACATGATGTACGGGGGTATGAGAGGCATCAAAGGTCTCGTCGGCGAAACCTCAGTACTGGATCCCGACGAAGGTATTCGTTTCAGAGGTCCTTCAATTCCCGAATGTCAAAAACTCCTGCCGAAAGCTCCAGGTGGTAGCCAACCTCTCCCTGAAAGTATCTTCTGGTTATTGATGACCGGAGATGTACCCACAGACGGTCAATCGAAAGCTCTTTCCAAAGAATGGGCCGAAAGGGCAGAATTGCCATCGTACGTCGTTCAACTGTTGAACAATTTACCCGCATCGGTGCATCCTAAGTCGCAACTTTCCGACGCCATCACTGTCCTTAATGCGGAAAGTAAATTCGCCAAAGCTTACAGTAGCGGTATTCATAAGTCTAAATATTGGGAATAGGTTTACGAAGACGTCATGGACCTCATCGCCAAAGTACATGTGATCGCCGCCGCCATTTATCGTAACACCTACAAAGATGGCTCTGGATCGGCGCAATCGATACCAGCAAAGATTGGAGTTACAACTTCACCACGATGTTGGGCTACGACGATTCCCAATTTATCGAACTCATGAAGTTGTATCTCACTATTCACAGCGATCACGAAGCTGGCAACGTTTCGGCCCACACATTACATCTTGTCGGTTCAGAATTGAGCGACCTCTATCTGTCCTTCGCCGCCGGTATGAATAAAGTTGCTGGACCACTGCACGGTCTGGCCACCCAGGAGGTTCTGAGGTGGTTGCAGAAAATGTACCAATCCCTCGGTAACAAAGCCACTGTAGAGCAAATCAAAGATTTCATCTGGAAGACTCTCAAATCCGGTCAAGTGGTTCCCGGCTACGGGCACGCCGTTCTCAGAAAGACAGACCCACGTTATACTTGTCAAAGAGAGTTCGCCTTGAAGTATTTACCCGATGACCCATAGTTCAAGCTGGTATCCCATTTGTACAAGAGCGTACCTCCAATTCTCACCGAACTTGGTAAAGTTAAGAACCCGTGGCCCAATGTATATGCCTATTCTGGTGTTCTCTTACAGTATTATGGACTCAAAGAAATGAACTATTACACCGTATTGTTCGGCGTGTCCAGAGTGCTTGGTATCTTGGCCCCCTTGGTATGGGACCGCGCCCTCGGTCTACCAATCGAAAGACCCAAACCCACCGACGGATTGATGAGAGCTCTCAAAGCCAAGTAAACTCTTTTTAATCGTACATACAAATGGGGAAAATGTCTTTAGCTTAAACCTACCCAACAGTCAGACCTCTTATGCCGGTCAACTTTCTGGGTACGGTACTAAACGACATTATAAAAATTAATCAAAACGATATCAATCAAAACGATATTTCTCAAGACGAATTTTTAAAGAAACACCTCAACGACTTTGTCTTAGCTTTCAAAAAGTTATATTTTTTTGAAAAATTCAATATTCCTCGTGATTTTCTAAATTGGTCTTCATATATTTGGAATTCGGCAGAGAATTTTACGAAAACTGATTAAGTATTCTAAAAATTTGACAGTTGTGAACGACGTTGTTAAAGGGGTGTTAGGGAATATTTTAGCAAAAGATGAATAACAAAAGCGGTATCTTTTACATGTGGTAAGCACATCGAACATTATATCTAGATTCAAAAGGGCACATTATGTCGAAAGTGCTAATAATTTGTGTGTTTTATTAGTATTTGACTTTCTTATTACATTCCATGTTACTATCTGCATTTGTCACTAAAAAAAGTATAAGAGATTCTACCTTAGATAGGCAGTCAATAATTATTTGACGGGGTACTTTTACTTTTAAGAGATGTAATTATGTAGATTGCTGAAATTGATGCTGATCATGCTCGCTTACTCTGCAATACACATGAAATTCAATATATATTTTTTAATAATTATAAAGATAACCCTTATTAAATACTCGCTCATCTTTGTGAAGATTACGGCCGCCTTCTGCAGACATAAAAATTGCTTCAGTATTTTCTTCCAGTGGACGAACGCGAAACATTTTAACAAAATTAATTTGAATTACAACCACAACTAAAAATTAAAAACCAAACGTTATACGAAAATTCACGTCCGTTTACTTGTGATATCCATAAAACTGATATTCCCTAATTTTGCAGTGATTACACTGCATCTCTCTTTCCACTAACATTATTTCGTTGTCTTCGGTCTTTTTTATGGACCATATTAGCCAGTACCCAGTAATTAATTTTTTGTTAATTATTACTTCTGTCGAAATTCAGAACTCCCTAGGAGAACAAATCTTTTCCAATTGAAAAATCGCATTCGCATGGATTCGCTCACAACACAACATTCATAGGCTTCGGTTGGGATTCGAACCCACAGCCATAGTCGACTTAGTTTATGAGCTGTACGCCTCAACCGCTAAGTCACCGGACCCCTATACACTGCATCTTTAAAACATATCCAAATGTGCATTCACAGTGAAATTGACAGTTTCTTTCAACGGTGGCCTGTCTTTACAAATCACATATCGCTATTACCCTGTAAAAATTACTCATCGGATTATAGCAAACAAAAAAAGTGATAACACATTAAACTTATCTTTCTAATAAAGCATTAAAAAAAACTTTGACAGTGGTCAATTTTATGTCAAAACTTTGATTGGCAAAATGTTACATGTTTCAACGTCAATATCTTATCCCATATATATGTTAATGGGGGTAATAAAAGTCGTCAATGTACAAATGACGTAATGTACGTAAAATCATTCCTCACACTATTAAGTTGCACTATTAATTATAATTACCTTTTCGCCATTCATGTTAGCTAAGGTGCCGTAAAACAATACTAATTCTTACCTGAAACAAAAAAAATCATGAAATAATTTTTTAAGGTTGTAACGATATATGAATTGAATTGAAGGGAATTTGAAGGAATAAAAGACCAATATATTGTTGATTTATATTACAACTATTGCGATCGCTAAGGATAGTCTTCTATCGATGCAGAATATAAGCATGTATACCATAACACATTTCTAGATATGGTTTAAACTAGATTTTAATAAGGTTGATTGTAATTAGTTGATAATTTTTAAATAAGGATTTGCAGAGATTAATACACTAACAACATTTAATTAAATCTTAGCAGGCAATTTAATATCACATAGAGGTTTTGGGATTGCAAGTGGGCAATCACATGGCCCATATTACGAATTCCGGCTTGGACATGAAATGGTGAATTTGGAGAAAAAGGTATCATTAATAAAAATATCAATTTTTGGCAGTGGACTGACCCAGAAAATAAAACAATTCTAGAATCTATCAGTTTTTCGTTTCAATTCACATTTTGGGCAGAATTTAGCCATAAATAGTTACCAAGATTTTGTTTTGAGACAAGGCAGTGGGCTCGTATATTTCGAAAAAAGTTTCAGATAGAAGTTGACAAATAAAAATAAACCCAAAACGTCGGTAATACATACCGAAAAATTAGCAAGAACATTAAACATTCTTTCGAAATCTGCCGTAAAATTTGAGTAGTCCCAGTTAAAAAAACACTTCCGGTCATTTAAAACCTCAACTGAATAAACAGACTCTATGGTGCATATGAACAAAATAAAAATAATGGTGGCAATCAACTATCTTATCAAAATCTCTTAAATAAACAAGACAAAATACATGAATGTCTAAGTACTTCTTGGGAAATAACACCACAGTTAAGAAAATTGCTGTATATTCCAAACGTTTCGGGGTCTATGTCAGACCCCGTTGTCAATGGTTAAGAAACGTGGATAAAAAAGATGTAAATTAAAATATTTGATATGTATTATTTGACTTCTGATGTAACTAAGAGATTTTAATTATAATATACAGGGTAGCACAGAAACTTCTAAAGATCATATAATCATAAAGTTCCTTTCAAATTGGAAGAATCTGAAAGGGAGATCTTAAGAATTTTATGTGGCGCTCCTAGGTGCGACTTTGTTATAAGATAGTGCATTCGCCAAAATGCGACCAAAGAATTTCGTTGATCAGTGAACCCATTAAAACCTAGGAAAAACCATACGAACTATCCCGAAATTGGGTTGTTCACAAGGACATGACCATTAGCAATTTCTTCCTTAATCATCGGCAACCAAGAACGACTGTATTCTACGAAGGTAGTAGCGATACAATCGTTTTCATTTAACAAAATTAAAGCAGACTCTTTTAGTTTTCTTTTGGTGTTGTGTTCGTCTTTGTGTAATATAACTGAATTTCGAAACTGTATTTTATGACCAAGGTCCCAAGCATGTTCACGAATTTTGGATTTTTCAAATTGTCGTTTTTTTATGCAATTTTTGTGTTCGTTTATTCGAACATTTAGAGGTCTAGAGGTTTCTCCAATATAGAATTTATTACATTCACAAGGGATTTTATTAATGCAATTTTTTGTATTTTGAGATGTGTTATTTGGTTTGGTATTTGAGATAGTTGATTTTAGTGTATTTCTTGTTTTAAATGATGTTTTGTTATTATATCTGTTTACCTCTCTTTTTAGTCTTTATAATAGACCCTGTATGTATGGTATAGTTATTGTATTAATGTGATTATCTTGGGAGTCAGTGTTCCTTGGTGAAGTTTGATGTTGGTTGTTATGGATTGTTTGGTATTCGAGTTTGTTTAACTCGTTATTAATGAATTTATTTGCGTAATGATTACCAGAAAGTACATTTTTTATAAAAGTTTTTTCTTCATTGAATTTACTGATGTTAGAACAGTTGGTTTTTGCTCTGTCATATAGAGATTTGATGATACCTCTTTTTACTGAATTTGGATGATTAGAGTTAAAGTTGAGATACCTGTTAGTATGAGTCGGTTTTCTGTAAACTTCTCTTTCAAATGTCGATTGTGTTTTGGTAATTAAAATGTCTAAGAATGGTAATTTCTTATTCTGTTCAAGCTCTAGTGTAAACTGAATAGTTTGTTCTGTGTTGTTTATGTCGTTAAGTAATGCATGTAAATCCTCAAGATTATGTTCCCAAATAACGAATATGTCATCAACATAACGCCACCAAACAAAAGGTTTAATCTGTTTTGAGAAAATTGTTGGTTCTTCAAATTTATCCATAAAAATGTTTCTTAAAGCAGGAGACAGACAAGAACCCATTGCCATGTCAAAATCTTGTTGGTAGAAGTCATCATTAAGTTGTCTTTGTACAAAATGTTAGTAGTTCCATTATTGTATTAATGGACAATTGAGTACGTTGATTTAGTAAAGAAACTTGTTCTAATCGTTCTTTTACTATGGGAAGTGTTTTGGTGACAGTTATTGTATAGGTTTTAATGGGATCACAGAATCAATGAAATTCTCTGGTCGCATTTTGGCGAATGCACTATCTTATACCAAAGTCGCACCTAGGAGCGCCACATAAAATTCTGAAGTTCTCCCTTTCAAATTCTTTCACTTTGAAAGGAACTTTATGATTGTATGATCTTTAGAAGTTTCTGGGCTACCCTGTATATTACAAATAAAATCTCTTAGTTATGTCAGAAATCAAATAATACATATTCTCAAATTTTAATTTGCATCTTAGAATTGTGCCTTTTTTATCCAAGTTTCTTAACCATTGACAACGGGGTCTGACCTAGACCCCGAAACATTTGGAATATACAGCAATTTCCTTAACTGTGGTGTTATTTCCCAAAAGTACTTAGACATTGAAAAATATGCCACATATATCATTCAGGAAACAAAATATGTGAACTTACTAGTATAAGATCATATTTATAATATAAAAAGTTCAAATATCGGTATCCGCTCCGCTATTCCGGATTCTGTATCTCGCATTGCTTGTTATCGGTATCTGGATTGCTGTCAAGTGTAAGTCCATAACAAAAATGAGTGGTGCGGTTTCGTGGATTTGTATCCATCCGGAAGTATCCATTTCCACGCTGTCCCACATTCATGGCGGTATCCTAATACAGCAAGAGGGCCATGTTGGTCAAACTCTTTTACTTTTCAGTGTGGCGCCTGGAGTTGTGATAAGAAACTTTGTTTTAGTACTGCCTGTGTCAGGAAACATCTTCAGGTTGTTACCATTGTTGCCACCAAAACTCGTTTAAGCGAATTTGATATTTCAGGTACATTCAGGTTCAGGGATTCATTGTATCAAAACATCTCGAGAGGATAGTACCATAATTTCTTTGAAAATTCTTAGTTAACCTACGATTTATTTTATGAAATTTCTATTTATTATTTCAGATTTATAAGGAGCTAGTTTTTGCAGAAACTCCCAGATGTTGAGATTCATTTTTAGATAACATATCAAATTCTATTATCTCTACTAAATACAATTAATAATTGTTTGAGTTTTCAATCATTTGAGAGAAACGCAACTGTTGAAAGTTCTGAACTAGAAACAACAAATTGCGTTGTGTTTAATGGCTTGAGAGATCTTGAAGAGATCATAATATCTTTCAGTGAGTCAAACACATGAATTGTCGAAGACTAGGATTCCTTTGCAATCGGTAGAAAAAAAAAGAAATATAAATTGGAGCTCTCTTCTCTTTAGTACGTTTGTTTAGTCCTGCTTGTTTCAACTTGAGGGGGCACATGAAAAGCATACATATACCAAACGTATGAGATTCTGAACTATAAGCTTGATAATCGTTTGACTTGTCTGACGACATATTTCATCCCATTCTGCAAATGTACACCCTGACAAGTCAGTTATTTTCGAAAATCCCAATTTATTGTGGTCCGAGGGTAGCGATCGTGATCATGTTTTTTCAATCGATCTTGTGTCAATGTTTTGCCAATTTGTGAAAAACTCGTAAATTTACTCATGAATTTTTGAGAGTATGAAAGGACCGGCTGTTCCATATTCTAATGGTTCCACTCATACCTACCAATCGCAGACACTAAGAAACAAATAGGATAATAATTATAACTGATTTACCCTCATATAACGCAGACACAGTTTATAACAAATAGTGAATGTAGCTACAATTATCGTATTTACAATTTACTGAATCAAAAAGCTCGCTTAGAACGAGACACATTTTGAAGACTATTTCTAACATAGGAAGATAATAACTTAACGTTCGATTACATACTAGATAAGAAACTATGGAATTTCTCACGAAACGAGACAAAACAACTAGAACTCCAATACCAAGTATATATGCTGTAACATTCGATTTTTATTCATCAATTTTGTCGAAAACAAATAGTTTGTTAAAGTATTAAAAGGAGTCAGTTTTAGTGTGAATAAATGAAATCCTTTTGGTTAACCTAACCACACATTTCTTATTTCTTATTATAAATTATTTTAATTTTTACTTCTAAAGAAGAAAAATTTAGCCATGCACGACAGTGTGTAATTACACATTACATAACCTGCCTAGTTATATTAACAATATGGGTGTTAATAATATAGTTAACGGGTAAAAAATATACAATATGAAATGCATAGAAGCATTAGGAAATTCGGATGCAATGGGAAAAATTTCTGAGGGAGAAAACAGTAAATTGCTTGTATTCAATTAAATCACAATACCAACAATTTATTCTTCTGTACTGTAGTTATTTCAATATATTTAATTTCACAAACGTCTGGAGGTATAAATGACATTTTTCGAGTTAAAATGCTTTTACATTATTTGAGATAAGGTTAGAAACTTGGCACCATTCAATATTAATGACCGAGTAAATTAAAGACCTTTAGAAAATTTTATATTATTTTTATTTAATTATCTAGCTGAGAGGTAAAGAACTACATGTCCATAACTGGAAGTTTTCAGTAATGAGCTAAAGAAATGAAAATTTAATGAATTTAAAAAGTTGAGAAATTCCCCACAGCATGTTATTATATTATTTTGCTCAATTCTATGTGCTCCTTTGCTAGGCATTTTATTCTTACATACGTCTATTTTAATTAGGCCTTAATTTTATACTTACTACAGTTTACCTGTATCTGAAAATACTGAATGTAATAAAACCCTAATGCACAATCAGTTTTATATTTAGTCAAGAACAACATAAAATCCTGTTAACTTGATGCATAGGTAGAGGTATAGATCTCGTGATTAAAATTTTAAAATAAACCTACCAAATGTAAACATTGATAGTGATTGATTAGCTTGGACTTGAAATAAGCAAATTCTGGCTTTATAATTTTGCTTAAACTAGACGAAAGTTGATGTTCATTGTAGAGTAATAGGCAACGTGTTTAAAAAAGAAGGATCGAGTTTTATCACGATTGAATCTGCTGACTTCTCGAATTGTTTTCAATCCCATTGGGTACTTATTTCATAGACAATTGAATCCTTATGAAGAATTTGTGCTCCACAGTTAATGAGTTTGAGAAAATTTCTTTAGCCTTGACTTTGATCAATGCAGTAGCAATTTCATTTCTTGGGATTTATTCTACACCTCGAAATATATAAATTGTTTGTTGTTTCGCAGACAATTAAATTTAAGTTATAGTTTTGAATATTCAACGATTAGTTTACCTCTTATTTTTGTCACATTTATCACAAGTATCACCTCTAGGATTTTTTAACGTTAAATTATGCAAATAGTTGAAATACTTTCAATAAAGCCAAAATTTGGCTATTTGTATATTTAATACTGGAGCTGCATATTGCATTTTACTTTATCTCCAGGTTTAAAACCTTAATAACTTAGGAAGGATTGAACATGTCCACCGAGTTAATTAGAAGCTTCATTTAATATGTATGTATTAGGTTCATCGTATAGGGGCAGAGTAAAAAGCATTGCATGTTTGTTTTAAAAGTTATCCATGACTTTTTGTTTTTATTGTTAGCCAGAGAAACCAGTACAACGTAGTGTTTCCAATTAATTTTTTTAAGCTTCAAGAAACAAAGTTACAATTTATTACCTAATCCTAAATTGACGTTTTTTAGTATGAAATATGTTTTTTTCGCAAGACCGTATATTGAAGGATAAAAATTGAACCTGGTAGGTTCATATATAAACGAGAAAAAAAAATTGTTTGCCGAATTTATAACCTGCCTTTTCGTACTATTAACAGAAAATCCTAATTTGCTGTTTAAGATTACGAAACAGCTAAGCACCAGTAGGCACATGTTATTTTACATTAAACTCAAAAAACATGGCTTTTGGTTACTCAGTTGGTGCACGATTATAGGTGGTCTTTAATTAGAATAGTAGAAAGAAACGACCGTATTCATATATGTAATACTGTTTGTAGCACGATCCATCGACACATATTATCCTCTTCAAAAGCCAGTATGTCTCTCAGTCAACAACATCAATGCAACAACCAATGCCATACCATTAAAGAATGTTAGGACAAATTTTGTTCAAGCCCTAACCCTTCGAATATATGCAATCATCTCAGGCCAGGAAAAAAAGGGTGAAGTTACTGAAAGAAGTGTACAAACTGAACTTTTTTCCCAATACAATCTAAAGTTATCATTCCTGTGGACAAACACAAGGCTTTACAGCCCCTCAAAACCAGCATAGTCTAATTACCTATTTATATTTAAATTCTCAAAATCTGATTCAAGTTTAGGCTTCATTTTCATCGACATGAAACGTGGCCGAAGTTTTCAGCGTTGATTTGGACTCTCAATTTTTATACAGGTTAAACTGCCTAGGAGCCTAGGAATCATTCTGACGTAATGAGAGCAGCTAGAAAAAATGGATACGGTACCACAATTTGCCCAGTTAGAGCACAATACAAAATGTAAAGACTTTTATCCGCACAACAGGAATGTTACAGAACAGTGCAGGACGAGAAAATAGGCATATTGAGTTATTGTAAATTGTTTTGTGGCTTTTTTGGCTCTTTAGGTTAAATGAATTTTATCAACGATTTGTAATTGAAAATTGAACGAAAAGAATGACATCTTACCTTTAATAATTACTCTTTCTGCAAATCAAGATGAAGAACTTTGGGTTAATCCTCGACTTTCATGAACTTGATACTGTAAGGCAGTAGTGTTTCACATTAAAAATGAATTGAGGGAATTAATTAAGTACGAAACTTATTGTGTTCAATGTGAAAAAGATAACTTGCAACAAATAACCCTCTAGCAACAGCCGGGCAACAATTCCCACATAGCCACGTTTTATCCTTCACTCAGATAAATTACATTGAAACTGGGAATAAACTGTCACAAAAAAGTAGTAGTTTAGTAAATTATTTTTTCTCTCCGGACGCCGATATATGGAGTATATACTTCTCGTTGACAACAATCAAGAACTCAAATGTTGAAGGACATCGAAGACCAATCTCTCATTTAAAGAAGCAGCAAACAAGAGTTTCCAAAAACGGTTCATGACTTATCCGCAATTCAGTAATGAACCGTTTTTGGAAACTCTCGTTTGCTGCTTCAATGTTGATCAATGAACGGTGATTTCGGTTAGAAGGAATACGGTTCCAATAATTAATTAATAATCCAAACAGCCCAAGTATCGGTAAGCCACTGATTCGATTACTTTCTGTAGAATTCCAGATAGGTCTATTAAAGACTACACGTTCTATAAACTTCATTTTACAAGAATATATTCACGTACAACCCCGGATGAGGATCTTTTTCGTATATTTTTACAATCGCCAGACTCGTAAATGAACTACATGAGCCGTTAGCCTAAAAAAGCCTACAAGTGAAAAGACAAAAGGGTTAACTGTCGCTGTCTGCATTTTTTATCAAACTGGTGGCTAATAATGTAATAATTAAGGATCAAATAATCAGTTGTCATATCCATTTTACCAACTCTGTATCCGAGTAGTTCTTAAAGTTATCCTAGAGTTTCTTTTGTATAATTAGGAAGACATAATATTCTGAAGATAACGTCTCAGCTTTTATATGATCATTATAATTGTCTGTGAAACCTAATATTTATCAATTTAGGCTAAATTTCTTTAGTTAGTTCAATTAAATAAACCTTTGAAAATGGGCTTTGATAGGGGTCCTTAAAAGCTTGAGGGTTCACAGGGTAGTCATTGTTCCCACAAGTTCATAATGATAAGCCAATATGTACTTCAAGTTGTCGAGGACTCTCTACTTTTCACCTCCTCATATGGTTTAAAAAAATAAGTTCAAGTTTTTGTAGCTCACTGATAAATGAAACTATTACATTTTCAAAACTAAAATAACAACAATCAACAACGCGGAATTTGCGATTCCTTACTAAAAATTGCAACTAGAACTTCATATGGGCAAAAATTAGAGTATCTACCTCTCAGTTACATGATTATATTTACATAAGATGCACGTTCTCAAATGCATTCTTACAAAACAGTTAGGCTTACAATAAAAAAAATATATGCACATTATGCACCCTATATAAATTCGATTTAATCCTTCAGACTAGGGTCAAGTAGGGCGAGGGCAGGAAATAAAGAATCACTACGTTCCACTCAATTAGTGTATACATAACAAACAGCACACCCTCCAATATATGCCAAGGTGGAGGGCCCGATCTCAGATTGAATTCGTCGATTCGGGTAACTGCTTGTAACGAGACCCAATAAACAATTCGAGTAGTAGAATATTAGACCCTTTAATTTATTCCCTTGTTTCGGCACTTCGATGCTTTTGTTTCTCAGGGATTGGATTTCTTTATTTCGAATGCTGTAGGAAGGTGGTAGCGAGGTTCGACTGGTGTCCCTCGAGTCGTGTGAGAAAGTTATCGATCTCGACGTTTGCCAGTCACTGATGGAAAGATTCGAGTGATTAGGGAATCACGAGTGCTTTATTTCGCGCAAAGAAATGTATAGATAAAACTGGATTTTCCTGTAACTTCGAATCTTTGTTGTCTATCAGTATACTTTTGTTTCCTTAGTTTAACTTAACGCGTTTTCTATTACGAGTTGTCATTTTAATGTTAGCAATATTTTCGTACTGTCGAAAATATGAATGTTTTGATAGTTGAGAAGTAAAATTTATCCAAGTTACAAAAGTGTTGCAAATCAGACTCCAACGAAGAATAGAAACAGTGAAAATTAATTGGAGGTGCGAAAAGTTTAGGGAAATTTCCTTAGCAAAATTGTTCTTATTGCTGTGGTCGATTTCCATTGACGTGACCTTGAAATAAAAATGACATTTATAACGGAAAACCCATTATAAAAGAAACAATAATTTATGACACTTTATGAACATATCACACCTATAAAAAGGTAATACTATTAGAATATATATTCAAAAGGTAAGTAACATTCGTACTTTCTCACCCTTGAAAAAGTCCCTTATAAATGTGGGCGAAACGTCGGAAAACTTTGTTTATATGTTGATTCACATATATAAATGAATTAATAAAAAAATGACGCGTTCTAAATCCGGAAAAAGCAGAATCAGCGACATAATTATTATTTGATTATCCAGCAAAGGTTTACCACATTAACTCACACGGGTGAATAAAAAGAGATAATTCAAGCAATTCTAGTCTAGCTTGAGATTTTTGCTAAATTTCAGTTAGGTAGCTCTGATAGTTAAGAAAACAAACGAAAGTATTGTGTTCATCTTTCAGTTATGTTTGCTTAACTACTTAATTAACAGCCTATATATTTCCGTTAAAGTTAAGAGGTAACTTACTTAATTACTTAAATGACAAGAATCAAGTGTAGCAATTAATATTTTTAATAAAAAGATAATATATATACATACACCTCAGTTTTCATAAAATATAATAGATTACTACCTAACACTTATTGTTTCCTGAATGATATTTGTGGCATATTTTTCAATGTCTAAGTACTTCTTGGGAAATAACACCACAGTTAAGGAAATTGCTGTATATTCCAAACGTTTCGGGGTCTAGGTCAGACCCCGTTGTCAATGGTTAAGAAAATGGATAAAAAAGGCACAATTCTAAGATGTAAATTAAAATATTTGACAATATATATTATTTGACTTCTGACGTAACTAAGAGATTTTATTTGTAATATAAAGGGTAGCACAGAAACTTCTAAAGATCATAAGGTTCCTTTCAAATTGGAAGAATTTGAAAGGGAGATGTTCAGAATTTTATGTGGCGCTCCTAGGTACGACCAAAAATGCGAGCAAAGAATTTTGTTGATTCAGTGATCCCATTATAACCATAAGAGGAAACCTAGGAAAAACCTTATGAACTATCCCGTAGAATTCAGTCGTTCCTGGTTGTCCGCTGATTAAGGAAGAAATTGCTAGTGCTCATGTCCTTGTGAACAACCCAATATCGGAATAGTTCATAAGGTTTTTCCTAGGTTTTCCCTTATGGTTTTAATGGGATCACTGAATCAACAAAATTCTATGGTCGCATTTTTGGCGAATCTATAACATATCTTATAACAAAGTCGCACCTAGGAGCGCCCCATAAAATTCTGAAAATATCCCTTTCAAATTCTTCCAATTTGAAAGGAACTTTATGATTATATGATCTTTAGAAGTTTCTGTGCTACCCTGTATATTACAAATAAAATCTCTTAGTTACGTCAGAAATCAAATAATACATATTGTCAAATATTTTAATTTACATCTTAGAATTTTATCCAAGTTTCTTAACCATTGACAACGGGTCTGCCTAGACCCGGAAACGTTTGGAATATGCTGCAATTTTCTTAACTGTGGTGTTATTTTCCAAGAAGTCCTTAGACACTAAAACTTATTATTTGTACTTATAGGTTTTTACATATAACTTAGGAATTATTTAGATCCGTCAGTTTTATCGTTTTACCTAAAGAGTATCATCTTGTAAATCGTATTTGAAGACGAAAGATGTAAGACCGAATCTAGGATTTTCGAGAGAATTAGCACACAGAGGTTCCGAATCTGGAGCCGTTCCGTGTAATTGCTGTTCTCCCTTAACTCCTATGATAGAATGTCACGATAAAATTTGAATGTTACTTCACCTGTCAGAGATATTGAATACTCTCTTCGAGGAGTCATTCCTTTGTACGCAAGACAATATATATAATATATATTGTTTCTGGGTAGGGAACCTTCATCAGTTGCGCTTCCACAATTGAATGTCCTTTCGAACACTTCTTTATGTATTTGATACATTTCGTTAAATTTGAAGACGAGAAATATAAGACCGACATCTAGGATTTTCGAGAGAATTAGCACACAGAGGTTCCGAATTTGGAGAACAGCAATTACATGGAACCTCTGTATGCTAATTCTCTCGAAAATCCTAGATGTCGGTCTTACATCACGCGTCTTCAAATTTAACGAAATGTATCAAATACATAAAGAAGTATTCGAGACCACATTCAATTGTGGGAAGCGCAACTGATGAAGGTTTCCTAACCAGAGACAATATATATTATATATTGTCTTGCGTACAAAGGAATGACACCTCCAAGAGAGTATTGTAAATCGTATTCAGAGTTTCCAAAGATGACAGGTTTACTTTCTTCGTCCTTCAAAAATTCCGCGAGCAATTGCTTCATCATACCATTTAATTAAAGTAGAATTTTTTGAGGATGTCCAATTCTTTTTACTAGTGGTCGCCCAGGGGTTGAAATTCGACCCTATTTCATGAAATTGTAAAAAGTATTATTTTATATGAAACAAAATTGTAGAGAAATCAGAGAAGTAGATGTAATGGCCAAAATTGTTCACTCATATTGACTAATCTATAGAACTAAAAAGAAAATGTAATCAAATATCGGTATTCGAAATATTTTTGACAAATGAATGACCCCCAAATTTTTGGCTAGAACCGCTAATGGAAAAATATTCGATATAATAATCGAAAGATTGTTCTTTACAACCTAAAAGTTTTCGTCATTTGCGGTTTCAATCAAGTTCAGGAATATTAAAGAAAAGAGAGGACCAACAACCATAGGAGAAAATATTTAATACATTCTCTATTGTCCGCTGTCTGACAATTTTTTACACAACACCTTCGGGAAGGTTGTGATAATAATATATTAATCAAATAATTAAATTCACATTAAAAACAGAATATTTAATAAGAAAGTTAACAACGCTTGCAAGCCACTTCCAGAAATACATGCTCTAAGAATATATCTAACGATCGCTCCATATATAATTACTCAATGTTTTGAGTTTTGGCCGTCTGGTGGCGGCGGCACTGTCAGTTGTTTGGCGTTGGCAGAATGGAGGTAAATAATAAATTTTTATTATATTTTATTTAATGAATGGACCACTGAAGGTCGTCGGTAGCTACTAAACAAAACAAAAATGAAGAAAATCGGTTGAGAGACAGAGGAGAAAATGGTAACTAATCGTTTTGTTTTTGCCTCTTTATATATAGATAATACCACAATTTCGTACGAGATTTAGATCCGAATGGTAGGTTGGCAATCGAATATCGCAATGCCCCTGTGCCGCTAAGATTCACTCAATGACATAACTTGTTAGGTTTAATTTGTGATCTGTTATAGTTCTGCACAGTTCAAGTTTTTTAAATTTTTTGTTCGAAAAACTCTATTATCACTCAATCATAGCTGCATATCAGTTTCTTTATAGTAACATGATTTATCAACGTATACATTTTTTTTATTTTCTCTTTGAAACATATTTATTAGACTTTTTCTGACATATGATTGATTTTCAAAACTACTTAAGTTCAAAAGTTAGAATTGAAATTTAAAGGTGGTATTTGTAGGTGTGCGATACATGCTAGCGACACTTATCTTAATGATGTTATTTGATTTGTCTATAAATACATGAGAATAATCAAGTTTGTTTAAAATTTCCGTTTATATTGTAAATTTCATTGGTGGTTCTTGATCAATAATACCGAAATCTGAGCTCCGTCGACAGAGATGAATTATTCTTGAAAACAGTTATAGGTTGCCGAGAAAATTAGCGGGACTCTCAGTACCCATTGATCGAAAAGCCAGAAAAACTATCACTGTCACATTTAATTATTTAGCAACACAAAAAATCATGCGACTCAGTGAACATCCAAGAAATCACACAACAAACACATGTGTGATTAACAGTGTCTCCAGACTTAGAGTTGAGACGTCTGCGCAACTGATAAGCAAAAACATAACTATACGGATCTGTGATGAAGACTTTCTGTAACCCTCAAGAGCTTTCAAAATATTACAAATGTGCCTATTTTAACATGACTCACTGCCAATATCTATCTTTATAACGTCATCGTTACGCGTTCACGCTCCTCCACGTTCTGTATTTACGCCTCCTTGTGACACTTGTATTTTTCTCTTCTATGCGACTGTTCACTAATTATACTTCACCACTATGTCAAGTAAAGTTTTCGGAAAACTAGACAGCCACCCATTTGCAACATTTTGGGTATGAAGACACAGGCACTTTTGAATATCCAGACTATCCCGCACGTACTCTAAATGTTAGAATGTATAGTTAGTAGAAAACTATATAAACGTCAGAGTCTATAACTCATTTAATATAATCACAAATGGTCCTGATCAAGTCAAAATAAATACAATTCAACAAGAAAAATATAAAGCAGTTGAAAAAAGACAATGGCACATCGTTTAAGCTGAATATTAACTATAACAATACAGGTAGCATATGGAGCAGTTAATATCGAAATGACATTTCCTCTATATTAAAGAGAACGAATAAAAATATGAAATCGGCTTCTATAAGAACATATTGCACTGCTGCTTTTTCAAATTCAGTCCTATAACATTTGTAATGTAATACGTTCAGATCAAAAGGAAACCCTATTATATCAAAAATGCCACATCTGAGTTCTCTCAATAATTCCTCAGTTACCAATATTGATGCGAACATAAAATGCAAACGGATTTCTGAAAGTATTTCGTATATCTTGATTTATGTATGTAAAATATACGACGTTGAATGTTTTAAATACAGCACTCGGAAACTAGAGGATGTTTATTTGAATAGCGAAAGCTCTTAGACAAACATTAAATAGCAAAAGCGGAATTTCTGCTTTTCCCAGTTGCAATTTCTCAGTATTACGTCTTGGCATGATACATTCTTTGTAACTAATTGAACAACATTTTAGAATTTGAAGTCAGGAAAATAAAAAAAAAAGAAATTTACAATTGGGTTTTTGCAGTTCCATGTTAAAGAATTATCCTTTGTTCTAAATGAAACGTAACCTTACTTTGTGTTGATCGTTTTAAATGCTTTTATGTAATATTTTTATTATTGTCTAACAATCTCCTCACAAATGCAGAAGTTGTGTATTAAGCAGATAATTGCTTCTTGGAACATTGCTTGAACAAAATACAAGTAATTAGTTATTAAAGGTATCAGTTATAATATTTAGCACTAAACATAGACTAAATTGGACAAACTATGTTTTTTGGAATATTTTGCCGTAGTTTTCTGGATTTGATTTAGAACCTTTCATCTGCAACTGCGGCAGACCTCTTCAGCGAACCTTGCGTAGTTGACACCTAGACTGCTCGCGAGGTAAAACACCATCAAGAAGTGGGGGGAGTAGTATATATTCCTGTTTTCGGACCATGGCGTGTCCTGATTGGTCTATAGCACTCAACATGGCGGAGCCAGCTAGCCCCTTGGATGAGTTTGGTTTCGCTCGTCCTCCAGCGGGATACTATGTTTAGTTTTATAATTTCGTTTCTATTGAATTTATTATGATTTTTATACATTTGTATGGTGAAGGCATGAACATCTCTGAAAGTATCTGTTGCAGATGAAACCTTCGGAAAAATAGCAGAGAGTAGACTACGACACGAATATACATAGTTTGCCCTTGTTACCGACTGTGGAAGATTACACACTTTCATAAAGCCTGAATAAGTTCTTAATCAAAGCTTATAATGACATTAAAACGCCTATTTCCAAAACTGAAGACATGAATAAAGCGTGGTAAAAACTTCTGTTGGCTTATAAAGTGACAACGTCCATATTCAGAAGTAGATGAGTGATCAAAGAGGTCTCTCTTGTAAGTCAAACAACAAACGCAAGAAACCCGACAATCTTCGCAAATATATGTATCATTTACGTGCGATTCATACTTAAATAAGGTAAATAAATAACAAAATTATGAAAACAAATAAATTAAAAGCAATAAGTCGCCCGCGGTACCTTATCAATTCGATGACTTTTGTGTCAGACACATGTATCAATTGTTTCGTCGTAACAACCCAGGATCTCAGGTTGGGTTCACTCGGAGAATGACCCTGAATAACAAGTTTCTCTATATTGTCATGTTCCTGTAGCAGAATAATCGGTGTAAGAAATGCTTAGCATTTTGATTCTGCTTTTTCCAGATTTAGACCTCGTCATTTTCGAATTAGTTTATTTATATACCTAAACCAGGATATAAACAAAGTTTTCCGACGTTTCCCACACTTATCCCCTTATCCCGCCCCCTTATAAGTGAGAGAAGATAAACAGAGTGAACCAACGTCATCTTAGTATACTTTCTAATGTTGTTGTTATCATGCCACAATATCGGTGGTGTTGTCATAGCTACCCGCTCCTGTTGTACAGCAGCCGAATTTACGATAAGGAAACCCAGATATACATAGCTCTTAGCCACTTACTAGCGACCTAGCATCTTTATACTGGGTAGATTATCATGTTCTATAACATTGGTCTTGTTCTTGATTAGTTCTAAGACGGAATTTTGCACTGCATTTTTTATCTCTGGAACAGTAGTAAAGGTAGCGTGGTTTACAAATTGTGTTTCCTCCAATATTTACGCCGCCATGCCAGTGGTCAAGTATTTTTCTCATCACAAACCCGGAGGAAATGTTGAACAATATCGAAGAGAGTGCACACTCCTTAGCGAAGTCCTTTTATGATTGTAGTTTGCTCAGAAAGATTGCCGTTGATGATGAGTAGGTGGAAGATCCCTTTTTATATTATGTATCAATTCAGAGCTTTACTAACTTTATTTTCCACTTCCGACAGGTATTATCTGGCTCATATTCATAATTTAATGGGGGAACATTGAACACTGAAAACAAAGATTCTCGCAGTAAATGGGCTATACTTCCAGAAACTTGTTCAAGTTGATAATTACTTTTGTTTCAGTACTCATAACAGAACAAGTTTCTGGTTTGAAATGTCATAGTAACTGGAAATCGTGCCTATATCTCAACATTCCCACATGAAACCTAACTTGATCTTGGGGTACGTGGGTGCCGCGACAACAGACAACGTGTGTGTGCTAATCGGTATGCAGCTATACTTAAACAATAGAAGATTTGAAGATAGTTCTTTCTGTGAATAACTGAATATTATTATTGAAGAGAACTGGGTATAGGGACTGAATATTATTTGAAGAGCTGAAGTAAAGAAGCGTATCTAAAGGTCAAAAACATTTAAGAACTATGCCGAGGGACTGAGAAAGAGGATATATGATTTCAGTTTTCTAGAGAAGTTAAAGCTACCGAATGCCCCAAGTGTCTTGAAGAGGTTAGCGTGAGCAGATAGAAAATGAGAAGGGAAAAGCTGGTCTTAAGATTTCGTTGTGCTTTTTGAGAACACGAGAAGAGCTTAAGATCTTTTTCTGGGAATAATTGTGCTCCAAATACTGAGGGGTAATGAGGCGTACCTAACCGCGCTGCCATTTATACCAGAGACAACTATAGCCCCTAGAACTCTGCAATAATTTCTTATTATTGAAAAAATTATGACTTGGCCGGGGTTTCATCATGAGTATACAGTTCTAATCAGGGTCTAATATCGAGATCATTGCGACGGGTGAATGGCTTTCTCTTTGCTAAACTATATACATATGTATAACTATGCAATAAGATATTTCTTCCAAAATTCACCAGAATTACATACAATTTAAAATATTCAGTGTACTGTTTTTGCCGCTAGAACTAAATATTTTCCAGAGGATATTACAAATTGGGATCAAAATTATCCCATTATTCTACGTGGAAAACGACCATCGAAATATGTATCCTCGTTTGATTTTATTTTGTGTGTTATTTTGATTTCTGTGAACCATGTGTGAATAAAACAGACGAATCTGACACAAATTTATTTTTGCGTGGCCGAAATAAACACGCAATAATGTTCTAACTTTGGATTTCTATTAATAAATTTTTCATGATTTCAACGAGTTAACGATCATCTGAAATTGGTTTAATTAACTCTCGTTTCGAGGTAATAAAAGAGAGTCTTATGCGGTTTAATAAAATATAACGGTAACAGTTTATATTCATACAATATTTTTAATACGAAATATAATAATAGATAGTTTAAAATCTAATAATTAGGATTTTCAGCAGTCTTTTTGTTTTTCATCATTATTTTCATTACAACATTCTCTAAATTATTATATGTTTGATTGTTATTATGCTAGTTATTATTATTCCTTACTTATTCATTACTGGTCAATTATTTACATTTCTATTTTGGGTAGTCGTTATCCATATAATAAAAGAGTATCGAATTTTTGTTCAGTGAAGTAACTAAAAATTTGTATAATCATTAATAATGTACTCTTGAAGTAAAGCTTTGGTTCAAAACTCTTTGCTGGGTTTAAATGCTACCCCATTTTATCTTACATATCAAATTGTAATTTCCTTATGTTTCTTTTCAGTGTAAACAAATAAATCTTACCTGATATCAGACAGAAAAGTTTATGAGAAAAATGATTCTAAACATAAAACATATTTAAGAACTAAACAGATTAATATGTAAATCTAGTATCATTCTTATTAAACTTATGCACATTTAAGACAAACTTTATTAATAATTTCCTACAAAGTTTATGTAACAGAAATTGTGGCAAGACTAGTTAAACTCGTTTTCGTGCCACAAGAGCAGTCAAGCCAAACATTGTTTATTACTTATTTTGAATGTAATGTTTTGATCTAATTTGGATTAGCACAGTATTTTACTATCAAATTGAATAATTTACTGTGGGGTTTCTTCAATATTGAATGTAAATAGTGTTTATGTGATAATTCCTTCACATTCACAAATAAGTAATCCAACGATATTGCTTTAGAGTCTGTAGGTTCAAAAACTGACCAATATTCACTCACAGTTTCTGTTTCTTTATTGTTAACAAAATAAATTCACTGTTTACAAACCCAATGAGTAATTCTACAGCTGTTCACTCCTTTAAATAGCTAGTGTAGAATGAATTTTATAACAGTATTCTCCTAATGTTGTGCATCACATGCTTGACAAATGTACAGATAATATATATTTAGAAACAAAATCTCAAATTCAAAAACAGTTGTAGCTGTTTTACAAAGAGCTATGCATACCCACAGTCTTCTACCACTTATATATAGTACTCATTAATATCCTTGTTTTGCAATAACTTTTCGTTCTCCATTAAGAAAAAACTCACTTTTAAGTGTATTCTTGCCGTATTCTATTCGTGGCGCTTTCTGCATGTAGTGTAAAATCGCGAGATGTACGAGGGCTGCCTTTTATATTTCGGGATTAGAGAACAAAAACAAATATTAATCATCGACAATCGCTTTTTTGTTTTCCAAATATTCCCCATGAACATCTATACACTTTTGCATGCGTTTGAACCAATTTTCGAAGCACTTTTTCCACTCTGATTGAGGTATCTCCAAAACATGCATTCTAACGCAGCAACCGTTTCTTCAGGTATCGAAAAACATTGACCTCTCAGTTTGTTTTTTACGTAAGGGAATAAAAAGAGGTCATTTGGTGACAAGTCAAGACTATACGGCGCATGACTCATCAAATCGATGTTTTGAGTGGTCAAAAATGCAGTTGTTTGAGTCGATGTGTGAGAGCTCGCATTGTCGTGGTGAAGAGTGATCAGTCTTCGGCGGTTGGTTTTCCTCATTTCTTGGAAGACAACTGGCAAACAAATGGTTGTGTACCACTCAGAATTGACTGTTCTGCGTTGTTCTAGAGGTACGGTTGCAACATGTCCAGTTTTTCCGAAAAAACAGGCGATCATTTACTTGGAAGTGCTTCGTGCGCGAACAACTTTTGTTCGATTCGGCTCATCTTGAAACACCCATACAGTCGACTGCTGTTTACTTTCGGGCTCATACGCGTAAATCCACTATTCATCACCTGTCACTATGTCATAAACGTGTTTTGAAGCACCGCGATCGTATTTTTTGAGCTTTTCTTTCGACCAATCGAATTGACAAATTGTTTGGGATCCAACGCGAACATTTTTTTTGACATTCAAATGTTTATGCAATATTGAATGTATGCTGGTCCCACTAATGTGTGAGGTTGACTCAATCTCACGATAGGTCACATGACGATCTTGCAATATCAGTTCGCGCACAGCATCAATGGTTTCCGCAACAACAACTTTTTTTGGACGACCTTCACGAAATTCGTCTTGGAGTGAACTATGACCTCGATTGAATTCACCATACCATCGATAAACAGTGGTCCTTGATGGAGTTTCATCGCCAAAAATTAAATTAAGTTCATCCATGGACTCTTGCTGACTTTAATCCACGTCGAAAGTTGTAAAAAATAGTCGAACGAAAATGTTCACGATTTAATTCCATTTTTTGGCCGAGATGAATCATTTAAGTTAGTGTAAACAACACATAGCGCTCGTATGTCAAAACGTTCTGAGTACGTATAACCTTAAAAATGTCAAACTTTACGATAGAGCTGTCAGTTGTCATATTGCAACACTAGGGTTGTCCAATCTCGAAATATAAAAGGCAGCCCTAGTGAAATTTCAAAACCAATAATTACGTTTTGTCTTTAACTATATAAAGGCGGCATTTTACTTGGTGTTAGCGTATTTTTGCTTTGTATTACTATATTCGTCCAAATATTTGATGTAACACTCAAACATGCCAAATATGTTTTTGAATACCAGTAAATGTGACACATGCCTCACCGTAAAGATAAATATACAGAATTAATGAAAACTGTTGTTTATTGATTTTTTACCTACCTCAGTATTCGTAGATGAGTTGCATTTATAGATGGCTCCCAGAAAACTATTCATGTATGTATGTAAGCAGACCATGTGGGTTTGTATACGCTAGACGTGCCTGCTCTTGATGTTTCTGATTTCTTAATTTTTGTGTTATAACTCCTGAACGCAGACATCAAAGATTCCCTCTTTTTGTTTAAATCAGCAATTGTGCATGGTTGTCCGATATTGTTTTGGATATCTATCCATGCATCATTTATTTTATTTTTATTTTTGTGGCTGGTATGTTTGGGGTCCCAAATGCAAGGATGCATTTGGTAAAACTGATGTTATTGTTCGACCACTCCATTTTGCCACAAACACTACTTTGCCATTAAAAACAACACTAGTTGATCACGATCGAAGCGCCTCGTACAACTGTATGAACCAAGTGTGGACGACTAAAATAAATATTTGGCTTATTTGACTTCTTTGAAGTGTATTGAAAACCGACAACTGGACGGTAAGGCGTATTTGCTCTTAGCGGTATTCGACTTATTTGTTCAAATAAGCAAAAATAGCGAATAACCTCTCCACACATCGCCGTTTTGGACAAATATAGCAAATATACGAATACGCTACACCAAGTGAAGTGCCGCCATAAGATAGATACTACTGTTGTTTGTTGCGGTTAATCCTTGAAAGTACCTAACCGATTTAAATGTTATTTTCATTAATGGAAAGATATAGTTTCTATTGCCGAAATATCTCCGTAATGGAGGGATGTTTTCGAGATATTGAAATTATTTAAAATAAAAGAAACCCATAATCCCTCCATCCAATTATTCCATTTTTGCAAAAAGACAATTCAAGTTTATGCTCGTTTAAAGCTTCCCGTCGCACAACTGAAAATTTTCAAAATGCTTGAACTCATTTCCATTGAACTGATTGTTTTGAGGAATGTATATAAACTGTTTAGCATTTATCTATAACCTTGTGTTATTGAGATTTTAAATTTGACTAAAAACAGCAGAAACTCCCTCTGCCATCATTGGATAATTTTCATAAAGTTACGAATCATATTTCTAATCATGTAAAAAAACAATGCATCGGGGCATAATTATGCCTCTTAATTTCCAACGAATATATACCCTTATGAAAAACTTAATATTTGCAATACATACATTTTATACATTTATGAAGTATTTATTATACCTATAGCAATTTTCACTGCGTCATATTCTGAATTCTAAAATAATAGAAACCTTCATTAGCTATCGTCCAATAATTACCGACTTTATGCGTAGTAGTATAAGTAGTAAGAAAATATGACAGGAAACGCCATTTTTTACTTTGATAAAAAGTAGCCTAAGTTTCTTAGCGATTCCCTATTGGAAGAACAAACCATATACACTGTTCCAGTTATAATATTATTACAAGGTCCTAATTACAATAACAATTATGAAATAGATCTCGTCATAAATTAAACATACAGTTGGTAATCGTAGGGACTAGATTACATTATTTTTAATACTTTGCCTATTAAATTTTATTAATTTGTTTATTACCACAACGGGGACAAACTAAACTACTGGTCTCAGTTTGCTTGGTCCACCGCGGTAGGTTCATCATTATAAAATTGAAATATTTGACTTTAATGATCTACTGCTACAATAAAATTGTTTTCTGTGGACACCAAAAAGTCCTTAAGAATGTATTTGGGAAAATAATTGTTTAAACAATTTTAAACACATTATGAATTCAAAAACGTACATTTAAGATTTACGATTTGACTTGCAAATAGGCATTGTTTTTATATCATAGCAATCATTAGCAAATATTTTCTAGTTATTTAGAAGGCTGACAAACTTAACTTTAAATTTTTAAAATCAGTAGACACTAAATATTTGTTTATTCCGGCAATCAGAATGTCAAAATTCACCTCCAATAATACACTAATCCGAATTACAAGTGATAGCCTGTTATAATTGGAATCATAAAGAAATAGAATAGAAATAATTAAAACCGCCTGTGTTAATGTGAACGTATGCCAATTTATAAGAGTAAAGGAATATCACAATGAGAAACAGAACAACAGTGAAAAAATAACTGCACAGTTTACAAGAATTTGTATGATCAAATTTACAAAGTTAGACAAAAATGGGGCTTTATGCGCAAATGGAGAGATTATAAGGGCTAATTGTTGGATATAAACATTTCTCAATTTGAGCTAACAGTTTTGGCCAATTTCTCATTTTCCCTTTCCATTTCATATATGGTTTTATGTACCCTTCCAGTTATTTAGTACTGTGCTAAATTAACTAACTGGCACAACTTTAATTTAGCCAGCTTATAAATGCAAATTTCCAATATAGTCCGAAAACGCAATTAGGTATAAAACTTTGAGTCACCAAATCAATATACTCATTAACAAAATGTGTTGTTTGGTTGTATATTAAGCTTAAGGAGAAGTTTTACTTACCAAATTTTATTTTTTGGAGGATATTTAAAATAAATAGATGCTTTTCATAATATGATCTGAAAGTTGCTTATCCTCTTGATTTTGTTCGTGATTATTTTCTCATATTAGTCTCATTCTTCTTCTATGCAAAATATGGAAAATATGGGAGTTTTTTTCGCCATATGAATTTCTTGTTTATCTTAACCCTTTTATTTCCACTCTGAAGTTTGTAATCGTCCCTTGCTCCTGTACAGCAGTTGATAAACTTTAACATTATCTACGGTAGCGTAGCTTGGTATTTCCTCACGTACTATATTTGGTTTCGTTATAAATTAAACTCATATTTAAGTATGAAAAGTCCCAATTTAATACCTTGGTTTCAATGAATTGATATTATTTAAGTATTGATCAATAAATGAATACAAATTATATTATAACCTAACATATTAATAACAATTAGAAGTTTCAGGAGCATAAAAAGGCACAAAACCTTGGGCTAAAACCTTTCAGTGTATATTTCCGTCACAGTCATTTCTTTCATTGTGATGAAAAGATTAAAAGTCTTGCAAAGTAAACTATTTTATAACCCAACCTTTTGATAACTTTAGTTACTATATTGTTACGAGAATTCGTCAGACAGCTGGTGCAATCGGCCATCAACCAATTCGTGGAAGGGACATTATTCCGATAAATTCTGGGAATCCGACATGTTTGTCTCTCAACGCTGCCGTTACTGGGAATTCCCTTAAAGCTTCCAGAACATGATAGAGTTTCCCGATGGTTCGTGGACGTACCAGACAATTCCGAGATAAATATATAAAATGAACAGCTGGTTATAGGAGGCATTCAGTTTTGTGTCTTGCTCCTTGAAGGCCAATTTTCGAATGCACTACTTCTGGACTATTTCTGCTTTCAATCTTTGGTGGAGTCTCTCCCTTTTTGCATTGTGTTTCTCCCCTTTGTGGTCACGTCCTGCTGCACTTTCTGCCTATTAGAGTACAGTGCCATAAACTGTTCGAAGGACAATTCGTCATCGGTTGGTTGGATGCTGCGGACTTGGGCTTGGTTATCTTCGCCGTCATGACTTCCGGCATAAGGGGCTAACCTATTGAAATGTACGACCTTTTGTTTTCCCCAAGGTGCCGGAAGTCATGACGGCGAAGATGACCAAGCCCAAGTCCGCAGCATCCAACCACCCGATGACGAAATGACCTTCGAACAGTTTATAGCACTGTACTCTAATAGGCAGAAAGTGCAGCACGACGTGACCACAAAACTGAATGCCTCCTATCGCCAGCTGTTCATTTTATATATTTATCTCGGAATTGTCTAGTACGTCCACGAAGCATCGGGAAACTCCTGGAAGCTTTAAGACAAAAATTTCGGATTCCCAGAATTTATCGGAATAATGTCCTTTCCACGAATTGGTTGATGGCCGATTGCACCAGCTGTCCGATGAATTCTCGTAACAATATGAATTTAATAATTTGTTATTTCTTACCAAGAAACTGCAGGATAGTTTAGATACACACACAGCTATGCCCAATTGATGTCTCAGTTGACAAATTTCTCTAAAACTTCCTCATATCGGTATAGGTATATATTTCTTTTACCATCTTAATGGACATTCAATATCATTAAAGTTGATGTGTACTATTTTCTGTATACAGAATCATGTACTTTTAATTTTTCAATTTTTATACTCATTTACTTTATATATGGCGCCTAAGTTCAACTTTTTTAGATTTCATCAATATTTAATTAAACAAATAAACCATAGTACCTACTGAAAGGCAAATTGCGGAACTTCCACAAAATAGGAGTGGTACATCTTAGTATATATTCATAAGCTTCAAGTAATTTAACTCAATTCAGTACATGGCACAAACAGTAGGTTGGCTGTAGCTAGAAACATTTTTTGGATGGGTAACAAATATATAAAATTTAAAATTTATTTTTCAAAAATGTTAATTAAAATGGAAATCTTTTATTTCGCTGCATCCTTGGTTAAGTCGTATAATGTAAACATATTGCAAGTTCGCCAATATGCTGATATATAGATAGTTGATATATAGTGAGTAATTCGGAAATTTCGTGTATTATTTATATTACTATATCTGTCGCTGTTTTCTTGGTTATTAAGGTATAGAACAAAATAATATTACATAGACAAGTTTTTTTCTATGTGAGTTAGCTGAAAAATTAAGGTGTATTTGCAGTGTCTGATGACATAATCCTGTTATACAAAGGTGTTTCATCGGTAAAGCAGGCAAGTAGCCTTATTCTCTGCCTCTTTGTACAGTGAGAAAGTAAATTAAGACTACACCCTACACTTTTTATATTCGTCTACCGGTTATTACCGTCTGTTGTTGTATGTGCTCTAATGCCCAGTCATTTTTTAAACTTTCAACGCCTGAAGAAACTTATCACATTTAATAATCGGATTCATAAATAATAAAGGATTCAGCTTTATTATTTTTTAATACCATTTAAAAAAACTATAACGTATTACTGCATAGTTTGAATAAATATACACCTCCTAAATTTCTAGAATGGCTGGAGGTAGTATCGGTTTTTGAACTTTCTGTTCGTGAGATATTGCCACTTAAGCTCTACATAATATAAGTGCTTTGCTGCTTTCTGCCCTACTCATACTTCAAATTGTCAAAAAAAGACGGGGACTATGAGGCTACTGCTACTAGAGCTATATGAACCTATAAAGTAATAAACATAAATGTAGAAGAAACTGATGGATATCGAACGTATTTGAATCTGGAAGTAAGCTGATATACATGAAGCTACTCGAGTTCAAATTTCCGAGAGACTTTCTGTTACCAAATGTTGTACGTATATTATTGATCAATCCATTTGCTGCTAAAAAGAACTACATCTTTCTGTCAGTCAAGAGTAGGTACATCTAGGTCTTTCTTGGTGCTTAATATACACTGGATAGCAAAGTGTACCGAAAAGGCGTAGATTTTTTACATTTGCTGAACATTTGGCAGCACCATGCATCTCGAAAGCTATATCGAAAAAATATGAAGAACCCAAAATATTTGGCTAAATTAAAACTCGATTGGAACTGAAATATGTATAACATTAGACTAATCATAAAAAGGTAATAAAGACGCATAATAAAAACTTCGAACAGTGGGTTATTTTCTAGCAACATGTTTCGATTGAAGGAGAGGTAATGACATATTATAGGAGTTATTATATAAAACAGTTAAAAAGAGGAAAGCAAATACAAACAGTAGCTTCCAAGCTCTACTGGATATTGCACCAATATTGTTATTTAGTGTACTGTAACTATGGAGCCTTGTATTAAGATCTACTGAAATCAGCAACCCCTGATTCCAATATTATTCTAAAACGATTAAAATATATTGCTGCAACTATATATTATATTACATTCTTAAACAATTACCTGAGTTGTTCTGATTTGATGTGAACAGAAATAGGACTTGAGTAGCGATCAAATAAATGTCTTCTACCACCAAATGAATCTGAATAAAAAAGAAAGTTAAGATTTTCAGTTTGTGCTCGATACAATAAATTGAATCTAAATTAGGAAAATGACAATGTCGGTATCATACCAATCAATTATGACTAAATTAAAACAATATTACAAATAGAGTTATTGGTGCTCGACATTTTAAGAGGTTGGTGGCACTGCGCGATGTTTGGCTTTGCGAACTACAATTGTATGCAAAGAAAACTGATTGGTATTTATATTCATATTGGCAGGTACGAGCTCGTTGTAAATGATTTTAAGGAATTTATTGGAATGTGTAGTTATAGATTTTCGTGTTTGGATCTATGTTCTCTTTGACTCAGTATCTTACTACTAATAAATTACTTTTTCAGAGATTGTGTGTTTTGCAATCGTTCCTTCCAATTATTTGAATTAACTAGTATTTATTATGCATTATATTAAAATAATAATTCAGTGGTTTTTATATGTTTGGCACATCAGACAAATGACTCTTTTGCAGACAAGTATAGTTTCCAGGAAAAAATAAGGAAATTGACCCGCTTTTACAACACATATTCTTAAATTATAACCCTTCAACAGCAGGGGTAGATCTTTTGACCAAGAGTCAGTTATATAGAACTATCATCCGTTATTATAATGAATTAAGATTGGAGACTCTGGTTAATCAAAAAAAAATCCTAGAATTTGATTAGAGTATGAAAAAGCAGTGCCAAGGACAAATTGTTAGATTCGGTTCGGATTTCTGTTGGCCTGTCCAATTAACATCCGGACAGCATCAGGTTAATGTCCTGATTATAAGAAGAATTCTTATAATAATGCCTCTGAGACTGGCTCATGCTCCTTTCTTATTTCTCTTTGTCCAGCTTTATTTCCACTTAACACAAAGTATCTTCTACTTCAAGTCTACTTTCACAATATCATTTGAATCTTTCCCTGAATCGTTACACAATTTAATATCTTTGTAGCTAATTCGTATTCGCAACAAAAACTATTCCTTATATCTATGTCCGGGACAACCACTGGTCTTCCTTATTAATTACTTGGCACTATTCACTTCGTGAGCGTCTTTCACCTATAGACCATCTATCTGTTGAGACAGATAAATCAATTGGAGAAGACTTCAAACAGAAACTTTTGAAGAATATACAACATAAATTTCCATAATAGAACAGGGTCGATAATTTTTGAAATCAAAAATAATAATAGTAGAAACTCATTGGAAAACTAAAAAAATACGCCAACTATAATGGGAAAAATAATTTCCGGCGATCTAGGGTCGGAAAGTAGGAGGGGGTGGGGTTTTAAGAGTAAAAAACGGTTTGTTTGTCTCGATTTCAGGCAAAACTACAAAACTATGGAAAAAGTTAAATAGCAAAGTTGTAGGTAATAAAAAGGTCTACAACCTTTGTGTCTACACTTTTCTCACATAACCACAAAAATTATATGACAAATTAAAAAAAAACAAGTTTTGGTATTTTATTTTTATCTATTCCAAAAAAAATTCACGAAATTTGGTGAAATATTACCTTTTTATTTCCAAAATAAACTGTAACTTTATTTATTTAAATCATTTATGTATTTTTCACCTTATTTTGACTTAATATTAAAAATGCCCCCTAATTTTTAATTGAAAATTCTCACGTCAAAGTAGTTGTTGTTTTTAAAAAGTCTGTGGGCTTTTTGTTCGTTGCCATTTATACCTTCTGAGGGTGTAAAAGAATATAAACATTACTGCGGTAAATGTTCTTAGATAATGCAAAGAAAGGAAAAAACTGGAATCCGAAAATTAAGTAGTAAGGCCCAGACCCTTCTAGCTCCTTCCGTATTTCTGCATGAAATACATATATAAGTATAATCTCAAACTAGCAATAAATAGGCATCTACGCACATAATTTAAAGAAGATTATACAACTTTCTCCAAATATTGTAGATGTTTTATTAAATATTAACTTTATTATCTTATTTGGTTGTTATTTATAGTAGTATATTTCGACTTGTTATTATTTTGTTTATCAACGTAACATCGATCTTATGTTTTTCAAGTAATTAAAGTAACATTTTTTTCCATATTAAGTCAAAATAAAGTGAAAAAATAAATGTATTAAATTAACAAAATTACAGGGTGTTTAGGACATTAAAAGGTAAGTTTTCACTAAATTTCGTTAAAGAAATTTGTAAAAGATAAAAAAACAAAATCTTGTATTTTTTTAATTTTTCACATACATTTGAGGTTATCTGAAAATAGTGTAAACACCAAAGTTGTAGATAGTTTTATTACCTAGAACAATTCCATTTAACTTTTTTCCATAGGACTTGTAGTTTTGCCGTTTTTTACTCTGGTCTTTAATTTTATTCTCAGGCATGCAGTTTAACCCATTTTCACTATAACTAACTGTACAAAACTGAGGCTGTCCCACCATCTTCACCGGAAGTCGGAAAAATTCTTAAATAGAAATCTTAAATCTTACTTTATGTAAAGCCCTCGTCTTTAACGATAAAACTATTTATGCTTTACTTTAGTTTTGTGTTATTAAGAAATTTATTCTAGTTCGCATTTAATTTACTGAATTTACTAAAAATATCTCAAACCACATTCAGTTTATTACAGTTGTTACATCAGATAAATTTAGTGCGTGGTGACAAGTTTCAATAATAATAATAATTATTATTATAGGTATATAAACAATTAGTACTGGTATAAAAACAATTATCGTAAGTATTTATGAGCTAGGAGCGCTAACTGGCCATTTGGAAACACATAAAGTTATAAAGCCGTGTTTTATATTTCAAATATTTCATATACCTTGTTATCTGTACGAAACAAGCCAGTGAGCTTACGTGTTTATGCCCACACCAGATGTTATATTAATTTGAACTTTTTTATATATCCTCTGAAAATCATTTTTAAATTTAATGCAAAATGTTAAGTTGCATTTAATATGCATAAACTATGAATATAATCTGTTCCTGGCCTGACTATAAGATGAATTTTTTTAATTCGCTTTAATAGGTATAAAATTAATATACTAGAAAGTAATTATTTTTATTAATATGTATATTTAATATTATTAATAGATGCATAATTAATATTGACTAGGTGACATAGGTGTCTAACATGATTGTGTGAAGGGCCATGTTTCGTATTTTTATAACCGTAGCGAGCCATTAGATGCACAATAGCAAAGGTGTAAGTAGGTAGGTATTGAAAATAATATGCAATGGTATTTTTCGTTTTCCGTTATATACGATTTATTGAGAAAGTCTTGGTTTACTGACTTAACACCTAACGGTTACGTCTCACCTAACCTAATCTAATGAGATGACTGACATCTTTTTTGCTTGCACTGCGCATTTATGTCAGCTGATATTTTAGAAGTGGCTATGCGCAGATTGCCTTTAGGATCGCTGTCTGATAAAGAAAATCTCGTTTTGGACTTATTATGTTTCATTCCTGAAAATAGATGTTCGCAAGTATATGTGCTGCCAAATAAGGGAATTTGTTGAGGAGCTAATTTGGGTATTGATATGGGCTAATATAGTTTTTGTAAAATTCAACCAGTCCGTTCGGAAGTCAATCGTTGTATGTAGTTTTCAGCAGAGTTGCTTTGTATTTCAATCAATTTCATATGTAGGTTGAATGTGGCGCTTTCAGTTTCAACAACAACTGGATTTTGGAATTATATCACGTTGGGCATTTTTGATTTGAATCTCTAATCAAACACATTTCTCAGTCTTCGTAACAGCAACGCGTACTTACTCAAGTCCAACGTCTCTAGATTTCTGGAAGATAAGATCAAATGTATAAGCTGCTTTTGTTCATACAACAGTGAGTATTGAGCATAGTTGATCTTTTCCTTGCAGTTTTAGGTAAAGATCAGAGAGATACTTAGTTATATCAATCAGGAAAGCAAGAGAAGCCAACCATTCATCATCAGTTAGAATACTAATTCCTTGGTTTTTCTTTTCTGGAAAAAACTTTACTTCTTCGATCATTAAATCGCTTAAGTTTGGCTGCTCTGCTAAGCCAGCGAACGCGACTGAAGTAGACTGTCTTCGTGATCTGAACCAACATCTAAATGAACTGGCTGGAATTGTCTGTGATTCAGGCCTCATGAGCATACAAAATTAACTATCCTCACGATTTTATCCATCACGGGTTTCAATTCTAGTACTCTGTGCCTGATATATAAGGCAATGATGCTGTATGATGATATTGAGCATTAAAGCCACAAAACCCTTCGCTCTACCTGTCATTGCTGGAGCACCATCTGTAGTTGAGCCACAAAGATTTTCAATTTGAAGTTCATATGTTTACTTTACTTCTTCGTAGATGTCTTGTTATCTGGTTGTATTTTTCATTCGAGATAGATGATCAAATAACTGATCTAGGACATATTTCAAACTTTCAAACTATTAGCGCAATAGATCTATTGATTTACTATAACAGGCCGCATGGTGGCCAAGGGGCCGTATGTTGGACGTTCTTGGAATAATATATCATAGGATTTGTTAAAAATTGACACTAGGTTTCAAATTAAGCATTATTTGTATATAAGTTTTACAGATCTATAGTTATTAATTTATGGAGGAGTAGTAACGAAAATTATTTGCAACACAACTAAAACTTTTACCTCATATACGGACAAAAACTAATAATAATAATAATAATAATAATAATATTTGCGTAGTCATTTCCAGAAACGGCGATAACTAAATGGAAAGATTCATCGTGATCTGATAATATCAAGAATTACGTGCATCGAATCTGGCAAAAATACTTCAAGAACTATCAGGCACATTGGAAACGTCGCTGCATCAACCTCAAACAAAGAACTGTACCACAACGATAGTCGCTGGATGCAATAGGAACAGTCACGCAGTAGTTAAACCATACTAAGGCACACTAAAGTAACCAGCATCTGATTTAAGAATCTAATCACAGGACAAGAACAAGCTGCTGTGGCACTGGGCACTGAAACATGCACAGTCGGTAAGATTACCATACTATAAATATAAACCAGAATCTGTTTTAGAAAATAACAACTACAAGCTGTACTGGGACCGCACGATACTGACCGATCGGTCTGTTGCTCACAATAGACCAGATATAGTTTTGGTAGATAAAGTTTCTCGGAAAACAACTTTAATTGACATAGCAATTCCCAACAACAATAATATCAATATCAAGCAGGCTGAGAAAATAACCAAATATAGAGATTTGGAATTTCAAATAAAGACTCAGTGGAACATGAACAACACACGAACTGTACCAATTGTTATGTCAACAACAGGACTAGTCCCAAAACATCTATTAGACAATTTAAAATACCTCGATCTGGACGAACATCTGTACAAACAAATGCAAAAAGCAGTCTTGTTAGGGACAGTCCGGACGGTCAGAAAATTCATGGGAAAATGCCGCCACGACTCCAACCACGGGCCTGAAAACCTGGCAAGGGCTCCCACAGAGCTAAACCCTTTTGATATCTAGGATATCTGGGGTTTAGTGAATTTTCCCCTAAAGGCACTCATAGAGTGCCTTAGAGGGAGTGTGACGCCATACATTGTATGGTCAAGTCGGGATAATAATTAAAATAACGCACTATTCCGAAAATCAGAAAAAGGGTTTTATAGAAAACTCAACAAGATCAATAATAATGAACCTCCTAGTTATCCCAGTAAAACGGACATCGAGCAGTTCTGGAAAACACAACTTTCCACAACAGTTTCCCATAACTCCAGAGCAAGCTGGATTAATGAGGAGAAGGCTGCATTTCAGAATTGTGATAACATGCAACACCAACCATTTACAACGGAAGACACGTCCAACATAATGAAATACCTCCACAACTGGAAAGCAACAGGACCAGATGGTGTGCAGAATTACTGGATAAAGAAACTTTACGCCACCCACGAGAAATTAACAGAACTTATTAATGACATAATTATCCATCCACACAAGCTGCCTAGTTTCCTTACTCATGGTGCTACAGACCTCTAACCAAAGGATAACCTATGTACACAAGACCCAGCAAAGTACCGACGAATCACTTGCCTCCCAACCTTATACAAACTTATAACGCCGTGCATTAATCAACGCCTTTTCAGACATTGTGAGCTGAACAACATAATTACCGAACAACAAAAGGGATGCGCGAAAAACTCGATGGGGTGCAAAGAACAACTAATAATTGATTCCGTTGTCTGCAATCAAGCCCACGCCAAATGACGAAATCTCTACATGGCATATGTGGACTACAAAAAGGCCTTTGATTCAGTTCCACATGATTGGCTCATTCAGGTGCTGAAACTCTAGAAAGTAAATAATTGTATTGTTAACTTTTTAGAACATGTCATGACTACTTGGCAAACTAAAATCTTTCTGAATGAAGCCGACTGTTCGATACAAACCGACTCTATCCCAATCAGAAGGGGTATTTTCCAGAGAGACTCTCTTAGTCCGTTGTGGTTCTGCCTTGCCATGAACCCACTCTCACGCAAGCTGAACTCGACTAACTTTGGGTTAAGTCTCAAGCACAACAACGTTCACGCATTGAAAATAAACCATTTGTTATACATGGACGACTTAAAGTTGATGGCATGATATGCTTAAAATAGTAGAAGGGTTCTCTAGTGACATCCATATGCAATTTGGCCTAAACAAATGCCGAATTATCAATATAGTTAAAGGCAAAATACAGCAGGGGCCCTACGAAATGGGAGATGGCACCTCAATTGAATCTATGGAGGAAGGCCATACTTACAAATACCTTGGAGTAAAACAGGCTCAACGAATTGATCACACCACCATGAAAAAGGACCTAACAACAGAGTTTTATAGAACGGTAAGACGACTGCTGAAGACCAAACTTAACAGTAAAAATTTGTTTCAGGCTATTAACACCTACGCATGTTCAGTGCTTAGTTACTCTTTCGGTATAGTTAACTGGTGCAAGACCGACATTGAAGAATTACAACGGAAAGTTCAAGTAATACTAACAAAAGCTCAAAATCACGTACAACATTGCCCCGGTGTGAAGGAGGAAGAGGATTGGCAGATATAGGCAAGTTACGTGATCAACAAATTTCTAATATGCGTAATCATTTCCAGAAACTCGCAGAATTTTCTGATCTACACAGAGTCATATGTCAGCTTGATGACTCAACACGTCTGCGCCTGACAGAACAACAAGTTCAAGTATACCACCAGACAACTGATCAGAAACTGCTGAAATGGAAAGAGAAGCCCCTTCATGGAAGACATATAAATGACGTCAACCAAGATTATGTCGACAGTGCAGCGTCGAACTACTGGTTGATCTCTGGTCATATGTTTCCTGAAACGGAAGGCTTTATATTGGCAATCCAAGATCAAGTAATTCCAACTAAGAACTATCTAAAGTACATCGCCAAAGACCCTTCTATCAACAACGACAGATGCAGATATATCACAGGAGGTTGTCAAGCGTTCGCTGCAACTGAATACAAAGAACGAGACGAGGCTGTGGCAAAAATACTTCACCATGATCTAGTAATGAAACTTGAATTATCACAGTCGGTAAGATTACCATACTATAAATACAAACCAGAATCTGTTTTAGAAAATAACAACTACAAGCTGTACTGGGACCGCACGATACTGACCGATCGGACAGTTGCTCACAATAGACCAGATATAGTTTTGGTAGATAAAGTCTCTCGGAAAACAACTTTAATTGACATAGCAATTCCTAACAACAATAATATAAATATAAAGCAAGCTGAGAAAATTACCAAATATAGAGATTTGGAATTTCAAATAAAGACTCAGTGGGACATGAACGAAACACGAACTGTACCAATTGTTATGTCAACGACAGGACTAGTCCCAAAACATCTATTAAACAATTTAAAATACCTCGGTCTGGACGAACATCTTTACAAACAAATGCAAAAAGCCGTCCTGTTAGGAACGGCCCGGACGGTCAGGAAATTTATGGGAAACTGCCACCACGACTCCAACCACGGGCCTGAAAACCTGGCAAGGGCTCCCACAGAGCCAAAACCCTTTTGATATCTAGGATATCTGGGGTTTAATGAAGTTTCCCCTAAAGGCACACTATGTGTGCCTTAGAGGGAGTGTGATACAATACATTGTATGGTCAAGTCGATAATAATAAAGCGTCTTTATTGTTTCATCTATGTAATACATATATCTATACAGTATGCACATACATTTATCTATACAGTATACACATACATAGCAAAACAAAAGGCGGAGTTTAGCCTATGGCTAATCTTCCACTCAACCCTAAACAAAACAAGTTTCTTCACAAACGATTTATTACCGAAGTAGGTAATTGTGGCAATTGAACAATATGGAGGAAAGTATTGACATTGACAAACTACATTAAGACTATTTAAAAACAAAAGTGTCGTTAAACAAAAACTTTTTAATTTTCTTTTGAAAACCAAGTAAAGTCTAAATTTTTCAGAATAATTTTATTATACATTTTAACTGCGTTAAATGAGAAAGACCGCTGAAACATGGCTGATGAATGTCTAGGGACATATAAAAGGTTGCTGAATCTTGTAAGTCTATTGTGAATTTGATTAGCATAAACTATTTTTTCACAAAGATAATCCGATTTTCTCCTGTGAATAATATGTGAATAATACGATGGACAAATTTACAAAAATGATATTGCCAAGTCTTTTTCATTGTTAACCAGTTTATCTCTATTAGTTTTTGACTTATATGGTCAAATTTGCGAAGTGCGCAAACAAGTCTACAACAGGTATTTTGTACTTTTTGAATTCTTTTCTTTGTAAACTCAGTTAGGTTCGGATAGTACACTGTATAACAGTAATAGAAGATTGGCAAAACAAATATTTCACACAATTTTTTCCTCGATATGAAGTTTAAAATTTACTTGTTTGTATAGAGTAGTTTTAAAACAACGAATGATTTTTTAAATAACTGGTTAACATGCATCGTAAATCTTAAGTAACGATCAAACGTGATACCTAAAATTTTTGCTTCGTCTACAATAGAAATTAATTCATTTCCCATTTTTATCGTAATGTTTTCTTTGAGATAACTATAGTATTTATTTGACGTGATTAACAAACATTTTGACTTTTGTGGGTTGATCTTAAGATTGTGACTATCACAATAGTCTTGTATCGCTAATATATTAATTTGCACGCATTTATATAGTCACTAGAATCAAAACTGAGACTTATCTGTGTATCATCAGCATAAGACTGGGTGGTACACACAGTATGTTTATACAAGTCGGCCGTGTGTATAAGAAACAGTAAGGGGCCTAAAATGGACCCTTGTGGTACTCCTGATTTTACTATTTGCGATTTCGATGTACCTTGGTGTATCCGAACTTTTTGGTATCTGTCTTGCAGTTAAGACCTAAAAAACCTTTTAACCAACCCGCATACTCCGTAATATGATAATACGTCACATAATAACGTGTGATCAACAAGTTCGAAAGCTTTAGAAAAGTCCAGTAATACCACTATAGTAGATTTTTTATCATCTAGGGATTTTATAATGTTATCACTTAAGTTGGTGAGTGCTGTAGCTGTACTATAACCCGAACGAAATCCTGATTGATATTTCTGCAAAATGTTGTTATAAGTGAAGTACTCACTTAGCTGTATATACACAACTCTCTCTAGCACCTTGCTTAACACTGGTAGCAGACTTATCGGTCGTAAGTCCTTGTAATCCGTAGGATTTTCAACTTTAGGGATAGGGTTAATAATAGCTTCCTTCCAGCATTGTGGAAAGAATCCAATTTCTAAGCAACAGATAATAATATGCGTCAAGTGTAAAATTATAACCGGCAGACATAACTTAAGCATTATAAGAGTATTCCATCAGACCCACATGCGTTAGATTTTAAGCTCATGCTGATATTATATATTTGTTGTGGGCTTGCCATTAGAAAAGAGAAATTAAGTGCATTATGAAATTTACTATTTTTGTAAATTGAACTTAAAGTATTTGCCTGACTTACAGCTGTACCATTTATGAAACTAAGAAAAACATCATTAATTTTATCTGGATCACAAAGATGCTGTGGAATGTCATTATTTATGCGTTTAAAATTCAGGTTCATAGTTTTTAAGGAATTTATCGATTTTTTTTAATCACGTATGTTGGCCGAGCTTAGATAAGCCGCTCGTTCTCTTCTTATAGAATTACTTGTAAAATTTCGTAACTCTTTGTAATAATTCCAAGTTTGGGCTTTTTTATTAGCATTATACCTTTGAAGTGCTCTGTCTCGTAAATTTTGCAGAAGTTTTATGTTGTCAGTAATCCAGGGTTTGAAAGATCTACTAAGCTGTGCCGTTTTTATAGGTGCATGTAAGTCAAAAAGGTAAACAATATTATCTGTTAGAAATTTTACCTTATCGTCAATGTTATCCATGAAGTATATATTGTCCCAGTTAATTCTGTTAAGAAAAAAATAAAATGAATCTTCGTTAAAGAAGCTAAAATCCCTATAGGTACGCAATTACTGTTTAAATTTATAGGAGGTTCCAGTGAGATGACAAAAAGTAAGTCTATGGTCACTTATAGAATGTGCATTAACTGTGCCCGAGTTTATAATTCTTAGGTCCCCTTCATCTGTTACAAATATTGGGTCTAATAATGTGGACGTAGAGTACTGTATTCGGGTAGGTTCTTTAATGAGTTGTGTAAAACCGTAAGATTCTAGACATGATGATAATGGATTATTATAATTGTATAAATTTATGTTCATGTCACCCAGAATTAAGATATTATTGGCAGTTTCAGTTAAAGCAAATATATCAAATCTATATTGATTAATAATATCACATAAATCGAGAAAACTAGAGATTAATGATCTGGTATTAAGATGGCCGATACTTAGTTTTATATTTATTTTACCCTTCTCCATAATCTATTTTCGCTTTTAAATTTCCAATAATGATTAATATTGTTTTTGTAAAAAAAAACATGATTTATAATCACTTGCTGCATGATCAATAGGATATTTATCGTTTATTTTACGTTTACTTTGTAAATTAAAATTATTACAATTATTACATTTTTTAAAATCCGCTTTACAATTCTTTAATTCGTGGTTTTCAGAGCAAATAGGACAACACACAAATGATTTGGATTTTTTAAATTTTTACTGGTATGGCCAAAATCAGAGCAACGATAACACCTAACAACACTAATATGGTCTTGTACTTTGTATCTCTGCCAGTCTACAAAAACATATCCCTCTTTAAGTATTGACTTTCTTACTTCAGGTGACACCTCAAATACAAAATTGTTGTTCTTTTCAAATTTTAGCTTTGTTATTAATTTAATATTCTTGTCAACACAATTGGAAACTGAATTATTGTTTTTAATATCGTCCATACATTTTTTATCACTAATTGCTAAATCAACACCATATACAATTAATTTTGGTTTAAATTTCTTGTCACTATTAAAATAATATTTATTACCAAATTTAGCATTTATTGCACTTTTGAGTTTATCCACACATTCTTTTGTTCCGCAGCTAACCAATAAACCATCTTTAATAATTTTAGTGTTGTTAACTTGAATTTTTAAATCTGCTGGATCTAAATTTTCCTTAATTTCTTCCGCTACGTTTGTTTTGGCATCAGCTGTTTTGATAACCAAAACCTCATGTTTACGTTCGTTTTTGTCGACCAATCCTACCGATCGGCCGGCCACCTGGCTAAAAGTCGGTTTATTATCATTAAAACTTACATTTTTTGCTTCCAAATTTATTATCCGTTGCAAATTATTACAGTATTCCAGTTCTTCTAACATCTTTTCTAGCAGAATTTTTTCACGTTTCAGACACTCCATTTCTTTGTGCAGAATAGATTCATTTGTAATTTCCGCCACTTTGTTCACTTCAGCACTATTGTTCGTATCAATACAGTTTTTACACTTCCAGTTAGTGCGTTTCGTTAAAAACAACTTCGCCACAAGTTCAAACAAGTTCAAACATTTTACGTGCAATGTAACATTGCATTTGACATTAGCACATGTTATACCACTCTTTCTAATACTATTTGCACAAATTTCACAGTATTTTTCGCCTTTTAAGTCGGAGTGATGATTTTCAATGTTTATGTCGTCCGCCATCGTACCCGTATGAGACTAACAAATTTATTTTCTGATAATTCTACTATTTAAGGTATTGGGAATGTCTCGAAGTAGTCTTTATCGTCGGGTTAGCTATCCTATCTATTGCGCAGTTCTGAATTGAAATGCTTGGATTAAACTTTATGTAGGTTACGCAGAAAGCAGTGAAGGCACCAATTAAATATCTGCAGTATTTAATGTCTTTTGGCTACAATATATCATATGCCAAAAATGCAAAAAATGGAAATTCCATTTGTCTCGACATTTCATTCCGACATCACACTTGCTTGATTTTGAAGTACTCATACAACTTAGTTTAATTTGTAAGAAACAGGAACCAGTTTACATATTAAGAGTTTATTCCTTTATACAAAATGAATAAATTATAGTAAATAAACAAATATAACATCCAGTTAATATATTTGTTGGGGCTTTATTACTTAAAACCCTTTTTTAAAAAAACAACAGAATTTATTGAAACACAACTATCACTACTTTGTTACAAAAAAGGACTATTTTATAATTATTAATACAGCAAATGAACAGACCAAATGTTGTGACTCTGAACAACGTTAAAAGTCTTAAGTTGAATTCAAAAGTGTCTTGTTTAGGAATATTCTCCTATTTATAATCTCTGCTGGAAAAAGGGGAACTATGCAGAATCATCATTTATGCAGGTGCATCTAGTAATATAATATAAGTATTGTTTTAGTTTCTGCGTAATTCCTTTACAATGGATTATTGTTTTATTCTAGACATTAATCAGCATATTATTATTTATAAGTCATGAAAGGTGATATGTAACACTCCTCCCCCTCTTATTTAAAATTTGGAGTCTACATTTGACACAATTTTTTTTTTAGATTTAAAATTGAAAAAATTACAAAATTCAAAATTAAAATTAGTAATATTACATTTGTTGAAACTTACAATTTGTTTAATTAGATTGTGGGTTCTTGCATTTCTATTATGTTTTCATCTCGAATTGAAGATCTTCTTCGTGGTCTGAATCTTCTTAATAGGCTTCTGGATTGTCCTGGTTCTGCGTTTATTGTTGGGAATATAATTGCTGGGAACTGTTTTCTACATCTTTTTCGACATTTGTAAATAATGAAAATTGAAATAATTAGTACAATTAATACGATGCACAAAATTGTTAACCACTGGGTATGTCTTTGAGTAAAAGGTCTATTTATTATATCATCAAGTTCTTCGGAATAATGATCTAATTTATGTTCTGCAATATTAAGTTCATCAAGTTCGAGTTTTTGAATTTTTAAAGGCTTTAATTTAAACACATTTCGCGCACTTTTTGTTTCTTCGCAACATTCATAAGGAATGTTTGGATTTTCGATGACTCTGGAATCTTCTGATTTGTAGTTTTTGCTTGACTGTATTCTGATTGAACCAACGTAACATATACAATGAGGTTGTAACTTCAGGATTGAATTTGTATTTATATTTATTGTTTTCGTTGTATCTTCTTTGCATTGGATGCTGATTGGTAAAAGGGCATTGGTGACGATTAACCATTCATTTTCAGATATATGTTGTACCTTGTAGTCTTCAATATTGACTTCGACAGTTTGGCAATTTTCTGGTAACTTTATGGATTTGATTACTTTTATTTCGCAGGGTGCGTGTTCATCGATTGGATATGCGATTAAGTTGTAACATATTTTTGTTTCTGATTCGATGCTTTTGCATTTTTCCAAATTTTCAATTGTAATATAAAGATTATTATCTCTGCTAACAGCTATATATTTATATGTGTTTAAGATAAGGTAAGACAATTTGGTTTTTTGATTAAAAATTGGTAAAGAGTAAACATGTAGGAGTTTGTATTCTTCAGGTTCTACTAAAGGAATTGGTAAAATAAAGACAATTTTATTATCGGATTGATAAGCTTGAAGTTCAATTATATCAAGATATTTTGAAATATTTTCTAGATTTGGTAACATTGGTAAAACATGTGTGCTTAAACTTGTGGAAATTAGTCTTAATTGGAATATAAGATCTTCGGGTTGAATTACCGATGGATGGATGCTTTTGAGTCTTGTGAATGTGACTGAATCAATGATATCGTTAAGTTCATTTTCTATTAGAATGAATGACTCTAATAATTGTTCACATATATTTATAATTTGAAGCTTTGAATCATAAAAATTTTGGTTATCTGATATGTTGAAAATAGCGTTTTCTATTTTGTGAAGATTTTCATTAAATGTTTGCTCGTCTATTTGTAGTTTGCGTATTGTATAGTTAAAGTTTTTTATTACAGAATTAGTTACAGTGATTTGATTTTTCATTAAATTTTCTAGAGCTCTTTCGTCTTCTTCGACTTCATTTATGACTCTATCGTAATATTCACCATCTGTACTATCGAGATTTCCCGTGATTGCTTTCCATACTGAGCCTATAAAATTAAAAGCTCCTCGTTTCGTTCGAGTATTATTTAAATTAAATTCTTTTGGACCATAAGGGTTAATATCATTTTTAATTTCACTAAATTTTTGACTGATTGTCATTATTATTTTATTTAACATTGTAATATGAGGTTTGACTTCAGTGTAAAATGCTATAAGTCTTGGAGTGTCTCTTTCAATTAATTGCTTTATGTGATTTAAAATTGAAATATCATTTTTGAAGGAATCTAATAAAATTGTAATGTCTTTGACAACTAGTAATTTCCATTTTTCATTTAATACTTTTAAGTCTGATTCATAGTAGTATTGTATTCCTAAAGTGTTATTTAAAGTTGAAATTTTATAATTACTTGCTTGACTTACTGTGATTAGTACAGCAAGAATGATGATGTTTTTCATCTGAAAAGAAAGAAAATCTATTTTAAGATTGAACTAACTTGATCTGAGTTAATTGTGAATTCTCTGTTTGTTTCTAAGTCTTTGATTTTTAAGACATTATTTCTTAATATTTGTATCACTTTATAAGGACCATTCGATTTGTTACTTAGTTTATGTTTTATCTGTGACTCTTTTATGAATATAAAATCATTTACTTCAATATCTTTTGGTTTTGGTTTCGCTTTTTGATCGTGACGTTCTTTAGATTTGAATTTTTTCAAAATTGTTTTTTCTCTTGCTACTTTATAAAAATATGAAATTTTATTATTTAGTTCACGTACATATTTCGAAACTAGTTCTTCTTGATTAAATAATTTTTCAGGTGGTCCTGAATTTGTGTGACCAAAAATTTGTTCGTATGGCGTATAACCATGGGTACTACTTATAGAATTATTATAGCATATACCTGCATATGGGATGCATGTTAGTGGATGATCTCCCGGTTTTTCAGTAACTGTTGATCTTATCATTTCCAATAAGGTACTCATAAATCTTTCGATTGAACCATTGCTCTGTGGATGATTGACTGATGAGAACGTTAGTTTAATGTTATAGAGTGTACATAGATCTCTCATTAATTGGTTATCGAACTCTCTACCTCTGTCACAATGTATTCTTAGCGGCGTACCATAGTGCATAAAATATAATAATAGTGTATTGACAACATTTTTCGCGGATTTATTTTCAATTGGATAAGCTTGGGTAAATTTAGAAAATTCATCTCTTATCACAAGTACATAATTTTTCTCTGGTATTTCTAATATGTCGAGGTTAATGCGTTCAAACGGTGTTTTCGGCGTCTCTGTTATCACTAAGGGATTTGAAAAATTTTTTCTACAAGCTTTGGATTTAATACATACTTCGCAATTTTTTAAGAAATTTTCAACGTCTTTGGTTAAATTTTCCCACTGATATTTTCGTTTTATTCTCGTTACTGTTTCTTGGATACCTCTATGCATGTTTACTTTTCCGTTATGATTTTCTTCGATGATAATATTTCTTTGTTCCTTTTCTGGGATTATAATGTTTGGGTTACAAGTTATAAATTCTATTTCATTATCGGAAAAAATGAAAGATAGCATTTCTAAAATTGGTACATTTTTTAATTCTTCCATATAATATTTATCGTTTTCTAACAATATATCTTTATTGTAGTAAAGAATTTCAAAGATTGCTTGATCAGGATTTAAATGTGGAACAATGATAAGGTAATACTTTCGTTTAGGATTCGATTTTGATGTGACAACGTATATTCTGTGTTCTTCATACATTGTATTTAAGTCAATTAAATCATCAGCTATTTTAAATTGTGAATCAGTTAATTCGCCTGGCTTTAAGAATGATATAAATTTTTTTTTTGATGTTTATCTAGAAATTTCTCATTAGTAAAATTACATTTAGAATAATCAATTAGTGATTTTGATTCGTGTAGTTTCTTAAAAATGTTATATTCTTCTAAGATTGTTTCATATCCGATTTCTGTGTTTGGAGTATCCGGTCTTTCTTCATTTTCTTCTTCTTCTTTTTTCACTGGACTTCCGTAGAATATTTTTGAATAATCTCTGAGATGATTGATTCTTATTCGAGATAAGGCATCGGCATTGGTATTTTGTTTACCTGGTTTGTATATTATTTGATAATTATATTCTTCCAATTTCAATCTCCATCTTGCGAGTCTTGAACCTGGATCTTTTACATTGAATAACCATGTTATCGGGCGGTGATCGGTATATAGTTTGAAGGTTGTCCCGTAGACGAATTCCCGATATTTAGCAACTCCCCATACTATTGCTAGTAATTCTTTCTCGATTGTCGAATATTTTTGTTCGTGAGCATTCAGAGTTCTAGATGCGTATGCTATAGGCAAATCTTTTCCTATTTTTCCTTGTGATAGTACTGCTCCTATCGCATAATTACTCGCGTCTGTAGTAATATTGAATTCCTTTTCGAAATCAGGATATTGTAAAATTGGATAATTTGTTAATGTTTGTTTCAATGTTTCAAATGATTTCATGCAATGTTCATCAAAATTAAATTTTATATCTTTCTTTAATAATTCAGTTAAAGGTTTGACTATTTTGGCAAAATCTTTTATAAACCTTCTATAGTATCCTGCTAAACCTAGGAAACTTTTCACGTCTTTTGCGTTTTTAGGTACTGGAAATTCTTTGACTGCTCTTATCTTTTCTGGATTGGGTTTTACACCTTCTTCTGTCACTATATGACCTAAGTATGCAACTTCTTTTTTTAAAAATTCGCATTTATCGGGTTGCAATTTAAGATTTGAATTTCTTAGTCTTTCGAATAATTCTCTTAGTCTTTGTATGTGTTATGTTAATGATGAAGCATAAGATATGATGTCATCCATGTATACAAGTGCTCGTTCGTTTTGTATGCCAGTTAAAATATTATCCATAACTCGTTGGAAGGTCGCGGGTGCATTTTTTAAACCAAATGGCATTCTTTTAAACTCATAATGACCATTTTCAACTGTGAAAGCGGTTTTTTCTATATCTGTTGGATTAATCTCAATTTGATGAAAACCTGATGCCAGATCAAGGGTTGTAAAATAACAGCAATGTCCTAATTTGTCGAGTAAATCATTTATATTAGGCAATGGATATTTATCATCTACCGTGACTTCATTTAATTTGCGGTAATCTATAACCATTCTCCATTTCTGCTTACCACTGGCGTCTAACTTTTTGGGGACTACCCATACTGGAGATGACCAAGGTGAGGATGATGGTTGGATTATTCCTTGTTTTAGCATTTGATTTACTTGGGTTTTTACCTCTTGTTTATGGACATAAGGGTATCTATATGACTTTGTTGCAATTGGTTTGGCTTGCCCGGTATCTATTTTATGTTTTACGTTATTTGTGAAAGTTAATTCATCATTTTCTAGATAAAATATATCGCAATATTGTTTACATAAGGCGGTAATTGCTTCTTTTTCTTCAAAATTTAAATGTTCTAAACGCAAGGATTTTTCGACTCGTTGTTATCTTGAATATAAGTTTTCTTTTTGTAGATTTAAAATTAATGTTTGATTCTTATTTACTGGACTATTTTCAATAAAAGGTTCAATTATTAATTCATCAAAAATTATTCTTTTCTTTTGTTCGCTTTTATTTAAAATTGACGTTAGAAATTCACCTTTTTCATTCGTTTTGATTACACATTTTGGCAATATGACATTTTCTTTTTCCTGTGAATGTAAAATTAGTTCAGCATTTTTTTCATTACAATTTAACTTGAATATTTGTTCAGTTCTTGGTTCTATAGTTATTTCATTGACAATTTCATTTTCTTTGTATAATGGCAAAGTTATATATTTTTAGTTATTAGTTTACTATTTTTTAAATCAACTAGACACTCATATTGTTGTAAAAAATCTATACCTAATAAACCATCAAATTCTATATTTAAGTTATGTACGAATACTTCCATTTCGTCATTCTTCAAAAAGAAATCAAAATCTATTGCTTTATTTATTTCAAAAAATTGGTTGGTGACACCTTGAATTCTTATGGGTTCTACACTTTTTATTTTTTCTTGTTCAAATAAATTTGGTTTCAAAATCGATATACTTGCTCCGGTATCAATTAAATAGCGATATTTTCCGTCATGAGTTTTTATATAAAATAAATTATTTGAATTGCTTGTGTTTACGAATTCTGATCTTATTCTTGGCTTTCTAAATTCTGAGCTTGACTGGTTGGAATGAGATGAGTAGAAGTGCAAGTCTCCATTTCCACTCTTTGTTCGTTTAAATGAAACGTTTTTCTTGGAGGATTTTGCATGTTTCTTGTATTTGAAGAATTGCTTTGAGAATTATTTTGGTTATAATTATTTTGGTTAGGTGGTCTTTGATAATAATTTTCTCTGTGATTTTGATTATTATTTTCATGTCTATTCGCAAAGGTATGATTTGGATTGAAATTTCTTTGATTTCCCGAATTATATTGATAATTTCGGTTTTGATTATAGTATTTATCATTATTTTGTTTTTTGCGGCATTCTGAAATTAAATGTCCCGACTTTTTGCAATAATTACATGTCTTTTTGTTTTTGCTTTGAAAGTGTGGAGAATTTGCCTGTGGCTTTTTACTTTCTAGATACGTTAATTGATATTCAGTTTTTACTATATTTGCAGCTTCTGCGAGATTGCAAGGTCGCGATGCTCGTACGATTGAACCTAGCTTATGTTCAAGACCTACTAAAAGTGTCTGTAAAGCTACCTTATCGACTAACGCTTGCTGTGCGGTTTTCTGTTCTCGGGTTAATGTTACTTGCTGATTTATCGCGGCGTAAAGTTTTGAATGATGTGCGTTTATGCGATGCACATAGTTTTGAGGATTTTCATTGTTTCCCTGTTTTATTTGTTGTAAATCGTAGATTAGACTTGTTAAGTCTCTTGAATCACCGAAGTGTGTTTTTAAAATGGTTTTGATTTGATCCCAATTTTTCAAGTCGCGTGAGTTTATTAGTTGAGATGCTCGTCCTTTTAGTTTGTTTTTTAAATGTACAGTTAAAAGATATGTTTGTTGGTCTGTTGCTACGTCAAATGCTGCGTCACAAGAATTAATAAATGTATTTAATAATATTGAATCTCCATCATATTCTGGTATAATGTGACATAATTAGCTTAATCTATATTCTATAAGATTTAAGTCTTCTTGGCTCATTTTTATTTGTTTAATTCCACCCCAATTTTAATGAAAAACTTCAAATTAAAATTGCTCAAGTTACTTCCGATATTCCCTCGAAAATAAACTCGCGGATCTCGATTCTGTCCGATTTTCGCTCGACTCCAAAATCTAACCCCTTTAATGGAATTGTTACAAAGTTTTACACACGTATTTTATTATTTTTAACGACTTGGGAAAATAATTGGATTTAGGGAACAAATATATAGCAATTTTCACAGAATAATAATAAATCTTTACTCACTTTGATTTTCTGGAAGATGCTCTGTAGTGCGTGCGGTTCTTTCCGGTTGAAGGTTTGGAAACCACCAGATCTTCTTGGAATTTCTGCTCTGTTTTTCTTGGATCACCAAAAATCTCTGTTTTTCCGATCCTACTGACTGCGCCAATTGTTGGGGCTTTATTACTTAAAACCCTTTTTAAAAAAAAACAACAGAATTTATTGAAACACAACTATTACTACTTTGTTACAAAAAAGGACTATTTTATAATTATTAATACAGCAAATGAACAGACCAAATGTTGTGACTCTGAACAACGTTAAAAGTCTTAAGTTGAATTCAAAAGTGTCTTGTTTAGGAATATTCTCCTATTTATAATCTCTGCTGGAAAAAGGGGAACTATGCAGAATCATCATTTATGCAGGTGCATCTAGTAATATATAAACACTTTAATATAATACAGTGCATAGGATGTTATCGATTTAATCACTTTGTTTCGGATTGTAAAAATGATGTAACGTGTTCAAAATGCTCAGGAAAACATAAAACCTCTGAATGTAAGTCAGATGTAGTTAATTGTATAAATTGCTTAAATACCACACAAAAATTAAATATAAGATTAGATACTAAAAATAAAGCAACAGATAAAGAATGTCCATGTTATAAGAGAATAATAGAAAGGGTGTCTGAAAAAACTAAATCATGCTCGTAGCAAATAGTTAGCAAAAATATAGTATATTTAAACTGTCAAGGATATTTAAATAACAAAACAGAACTTGACATATTAATTAAAGATTGTTCTCCACTAATTGTTTGTCTAGTAGAAACACATATTGATAGTTCAGTTACTAATAGTGAATTACAAATTGCAGGGTATAATTTCATAAACTGCATTACAGAAAACCGACGTACAGGGGGTGTATTAATATACATTAAAGAGGGACTAAGTTATATTACAAAAATAAACGAATGTATAGAAAAAAATTGTTGGATTGTCTCCTTAGAATTAAAAATTAACAAAAATAAATATCTAATAAATACATTATATCATCCTCCAAAAAATAAAGATTCTGATTTTTTAAGTTATTTCGAAGAATTGATTGAAAATTACAATTCATTTAATGGTGATATTTTTTTCATTGGAGACTTTAACCTTGACCAGAGTAACGATTCATTTTATTCGAATAAATTAAAAAGTATTATTTATCAATCCGGACTGAAACAAATTATTAAAGAACCTACAAGAATAACGCAACATAGCCGAACAATAATTGACCTGGTAATTACAAATAATCCTAATTTAAAATATAAAGTACATTTGAGTCCAAAAATTAGTGATCATCTCATTATTTCTGTCAATTTTCAAAATGTTGCTCCTAGCGGTAACACAAAAACAATTATTAAAAAAAGATGTATGGCAAATTATATTAGTTCAGAATATCAAAATTCACTTCTAAATAAAGATTGGCAAAATAATACAACTGATGTAAATTTGATGGCCAATACCTTAACAGATAACATTAAATCGGCACTAAGTACTATATGTCCTATTAAAACATTCGTATCAAACAAAAGTCATTTGGATAACAACTGGATAAATACTAACATTTTGAATAAAATAACGGAACGAAACTCATTATATAAAAGAGCTGTCTTCACTAACCTTACTGAGGATTGGAACAATTTCAGATCTAAAAGAAATGAAGTAACATCCATAATAAAAAGAGAAAAGAAAAAACATATAGAAAACATTATCAAATATAACAATAAAACAGAAATTTGGAAGAAAATTCAAAAAGTTTTACCAAACAATAAAAGTAAAATTAGTGAGTATATTATTTTTGAAAACAATAAAGTCTACGGTGACCTAGATATTGCCAATAAATTTAATACGTATTTTATTGATAGTGTTAATAACATAGTGTCGAATATTCCCAAGTTTAAAAATATTAAGTTTTATCTAGATAATATCATTGTTGAAGAGACATTTCAAGAATTTAATGAGATTTCTTTTTCTGAATTAAAAAAAATTGTTAATGATCTTCCCCGTAAAGCTGGAATAGATGGAATATCTACTGAAATCATAAAAGATACTTTTGATGTAATTGGTAATAGGTTCTATGATGTCATCAAATGCTCTTTAGAATATGGCATATTTCCAGATGAGTGGAAAACTTCAGAAATTGTACCAATACAAAAGGTTTTTAATACTGTTAACTGTGAAGAATATAGAGCTATAAATATTGTACCAATATATGAAAAAATCTTAGAAATAATCGTTAAAAACCAACTTTCGAATTACTGTGAGAAAAATAATATCATTATTACCAACCAATCTGGGTTTAGACAAAATCATTCATGTGAGTCAGTTATAGTAAACATATGTTATACATGGTTAAGACACTTAGATGAAAACAAAATTGTAATAGCAGTATTTTTGGATTTTAAACGAGCATTTGAAACTATTAACAGAAATATTTTAGTAAAAAAATTGGAAAAAATAGGTTTAAGTGGTAACGTCCTTACATGGATTAAATCGTACCTAACAAATAGACAGCAGAGAGTAAAATATGGTAGCAGTGTTTCTCAAATTAATGAAGTAAAACATGGTGTACCCCAAGGTACAGTCTTGGGTCCATTATTATTCATATTGTATATCAATGATATGGTTAAATATGTACAACATGTTCAAATTGAAATATTTGAAGATGACACAATGTTATATTTAACTGGTTCCGATCCTAACCAAATGTTCGAATCCATAAATAAAGATCTTACGAGAATATATGAATGGCTCTGTGATAATGATTAGGGTGTGAACATTAAAAAATGCAAATACATGATAGTAGGTTCTAAGAATAATTTGAATAAAATTGATACAAATAATTTATCCATTAACCTGAATAACACTAAGTTAGAAAAAGTAAACCGAATGAAATATTTAGGAGTAATTATAGACGAAAACTTGAATTTCATAGAACATGCGAACTATATTGCGAACAAAATGTCAAAAAAAATGTATCTTGTTAACCGTATTGGTAATTATTTAGACATTAATTGTAAGGTTCTGTTATACAAGAGCCTCATTTCACCCCACATTGAATTTTGTGCAAGTATTCTATGTAACCTAAATCAAAATAATGTACAAATGTTACAAAAAATTCAAAATAAATGTATGAGAAATATTTTAAAATGTAGCAAATATACCCCTATTAAGTTAATGTTAAACGTTTTAAATTTTATGAATGTAAAACAAAGAACTATATTTAAAAATTTAGATTTTATTTACAAAATTAAATACAAAATGGTACCACAATATTTATACAACAACTTAATTCATGTCGGCCATATACACCAATATAATACTAGACAAATAAGAGACTTTTATGTAGCAAATAGTAATAGTAATAAACTGACTAAATCAACAATGTATGGAGGTCTGATCTTTTATAATTCTTTACCCGATAGTATTAAAAATTCTGGAAATTATTATACATTTAAGAGATGTTTATGTATTTATGTTAAGAATAATTTTTAGTTGTGTTCTTTTTTTTAATGTATAACCTGTTGATGTAATTGATAGCTACTTCGCTAATAAAGACATTATTATATATAATATAAGTATTGTTTTAGTTTCTGCGTAATTCCTTTACAATGGATTATTGTTTTATTCTAGACATTAATCAGCATATTATTATTTATAAGTCATGAAAGGTGATATGAAACATATTTATAATACCAGTACAAAATCTGATTTTCGTTGTAATAAACATTCCAATTTTTAGTCTGAGATAATTTAAATAGTGACTTGACATACCTCAGAACAGCACAAAAAAGATCAAGTTTGTGGATGGTGGAGACAACGATGACACACTATAACTACGCAAATAAAGTCAAGTTAATAGATTGTAGAGACAGGGATGACAACCTTATAGGGTTCCAGCTGGAACCATTAAATAACAATTTCAAGAAGTGACCAGAATGGCGCTGGGGTCGAAAGAGGGCATCAGGTGAATTGCTAAATATAAAATAATATTAATGATAAACTGCAGGTTTTGTCATTTTAACAACTAAGGTATGTAAAATCTATATTTTTCCATATATATCTATGAGGTACTCTACAACTTTTGGCGTAATTTTTAAAATCCACCCTCTTGCTACATCAATCAGGGTCACCCTAATTTAATTCATTTTGACGGAAACTTTTATAGTTTTTATTGGATTAAGCTATATTAAAACAATTATTTTGAAAAAAAATTTGGAGATGTGATATTTAAAAATTATCTGCTTAAATAATGCTTCTTTAATTTAATTTGTTATAATTAAAGAGACCTCGGCATATATGGCGGGATTATTCAACAGGTGAAGTATGTTTGATATACTATAATTCAGCAAATTTTATTCAAAATTTAGAATTAGAATACACATTAAGATTAACAAAAGAGTAACACAATTATTTTACCTCTCTTGAAAATTATATTTAATACTAAGAATCAAGCAAAAAAGGGAAACAGAGTCATTGAGATAAGGAGCGACGGGAAATATAATTCAGGGCAGAGTAACCGATGAGGTAGTTATAAGTTCAAACATCATGACCAAAAATAGTAAGTGTCGGATGGACGTTGTAACAAATTTCACAGTGTTTTCAACACTTTTGAAATGACGGACATAAACCACGGAATTCGGGGAAACCGAACAGACTATTAGCCACACATCTGTGAATTTCACCGGTAATATATTTAGCTAGTAACATGTTCCTTTGAATGCGTTAGATATGTGTGATCATACAGTATGGAGATCCCCACACTAACTCCATTGTTTGCCCAAATCTAGGTCACGTAAGCCAGTGATCCTCCTGTGGAAAGACGTGATAGAAACCCGCGCTATCTGCGTCTTGTGTGATAACAAGAGCGCCAAGGTAGAATTTGATTACATCTATAAAATTTACTTTAATGTCCCAAGGAAGCAAATATAGTTATTATAAGTAGAGTACGGTTTTCAAGTGAAATTAATATTATCGTTCTCAGTATCTATTTTCGTGTAGTGTGGGAATGAACTCAATTGGCATTAAATATTTACAATTAGAACAACGTGGAGTAAACTGTTAAAACGGCTCTACCTGGTTACCGAACGCAATTAATACATTACGGTGAATTATTGGAGTGCTTTAGAATTTTTTTAAATTTAATCTTGAAATATTGAGCAATATTACTCTTGGTCCAAAGTACCTTGTTAAATTATATTTATAAAACAGTAAGCACAGATAAATGTTAGTGCGGAAAACTGTTTACATAGTTTTTGGAAGTAATGCATTATTAGTTATTTAAAGAAAACTGGAGATAATGTAGTAAAGTACAATGTGCTATTACGCACTTGTATATATGTTTCATTGGATCGAGTTGGCTGATACTTGGTGGAAGTTGAAATTCATGATGATTTGAGTAATACACTTATTACAAACTTACACTTTATTTAAAAAATTGTGACAATTGTTTGGAGGCGAAACAATTGTCACAATTTTTGAAATAAAGTGTAAGTTTGTAATAAGTGTATTACTTAAATCATCATATATGTTTCATGCCTCGTGAATTCTAGAAAACCGGATTTAGCCACAAATGATAATGACGGAGCAATCACAATATGCAAAATGCGAAGGCGATTTTTCCATTTGTAAATTTTTCAATCAAATTTCAAATCATATATATTTAGAGAAATTTGGATAGTCATTAATTACCTAGTATTCATTGATAAAAAAATTCTTAACTGGAAATATTGTGTTGTTAACTGAGCATTCCTTTTTTTCTGCCTATTATTAACTATTATCAATTTGTATCAGCCTTTCATTTTTATATAATATTAATCTATAAAACATTAAAAAAATATATATATAACCGACTTCTACCTATAACTAAAAAGCTAAAGATAATTATAACAAAATACAACTCTAGCAAATAAATAACACATTCAATGTTGTTAAGTACCTATCCAGGAAGTAAAAAATGTAAACATTAAAAGGTGCTCATTCTGTACAAATTAATTACCTACCAATCTAGTATATTTTGAAGCCGGTGCCAAGCAAATCTAAAATCCTTCATTGCGTACTTATCTACCACTTCATCAAACTTTTAATGTTTACATTTTTTACTTCCTGGGTAGGTACCTAACAACATTAAATGTGTTATTTATTTGCTAGAGTTGTATTTTGTTATAATTATTTTTAGCTTTTTAGTTATAGGTAGAAGTCGGTTATATATATATATTTTTTTTAAATGTTTTATTTTTAACTTTTTAGTATTTTTGAACTCAGGTAGTTTTCATTCTTTATTTTTTATTTGGTATGTATAACCTTAATAGACAGAACCAGGTAACATCGAAAGCCTCAACATTACACAATGATACTTTATCATTTAAATTGACAGGTGAATTTTTACGAACAAAATGTACTAGTACGCGTTGACTTAATAAGCTCAAAATATATTTATGCCTTATGGACTACGCCATGTAACCTTTTTTCAACTTTTTTTGACAACCCTGTATAACTAGATAATTCCACTTCAACCTATGTACCAACCAGCCTGTACATACGACTGCCCACGGACAAGCATAAATTTGTTAGCTGCCTTCTGTAAACTATAGGACGGAGTAGAATCCATCCTATATTTACGGAGTCAAATCCGTCCTATATTTCAACCATTTTATGTTATCTGCCTGTGTAACATTAATTCCTCTCCACACTTTATGCACCTTCTTATGGGCTATAAAAGAAATAATTTTTTAATCACACTGTATAAATATAATTCAACTCCAGCATATATTTCAACCATCCTGTATAGGATTTGCTTATGTCCACATCATATAACAGTTTTTTAATCACCCTATATAATTTTAATTTCACATTTTTTTCAACATTTTTATACCACCAAACGTCCAGTGTACCCTATATTCCAACGGACCACTATCATTCTAGTCCGTCCTATATTTCAATCTCCATATATCCTTCTACCACTTTACTTTGTGATTTTGTTTGCTATAACTAAACACCCTGTCTATAAGCCACCAAGTACCAGTTTAAAGTTTGACATGTGTTGTCACTGAATTTTCTATTAGGCCGGGAGAATGTGACAACCAAAAGTACCGCCTTCGCAAAATGGAAAAATTTGCATTTAAATAGGTATTTACCTGGTATACAAACAAAACGAGCTTGGTACTCATTGATTTAAGGAGCCGAAAATACTATGCTTTACTACCTATATGCTTGAGATGTACATAGAAAATTTTCAAATTCGCAATTAAAACTTCCAGTGCCTAAAATTACTGCACTATTACGTTGGAATTAAAATATTTATGAGGAAATGTCCGTTATGTCATTTCGATGAAATTTTTGACAAGAATTTTGGAATTTTCGGTGATTTTCTGCTAAACTGCAAGTTGCACGTCGCAGAAAAGTATATGAGATCACCTAAGGATCTTCTTTAATAGATTAAACGTTAAAAAACTATAGACATCCATAAGGAGTTATCGAAAAATCGACTAAAATATTAGGGATATCGGTCGATTTCAATGCACGCATGTGTTCATTAACAAATTTTATCACTTTACCAATAGAATTCTTTTCCAAAATTTGAAGTTTCACCAATCCGGATATATACTCTATTAAACAAGACCATAATCGTTCAAAACGGTGCACCACAGGAGAAGAAATCAGGTAACATACATACAAAAAAAAAGCGAAAAAGTACACGACGAATTGATAACCTCCTCCTTTTTGGAAGTCGGTTAAAAATATACTGAAAGTGTAAACAAAGGAATAGTAGTTTCCTTCAAATGTATCTGCTTAAAATTAAAATTTGCATTAAGATTATATATTATGAGGATATAGTTACACAGGTACAACCCTTAGCCATATCGAATGGACTAATCCAGAAAAATTATAAGGAATGGTTAAATATTTTCAGTACTTATATGCATTTATACTTTAAATTTTGAAAAAGTGAGTAAAGGGGTCTCGAGATCAACTCTTCTACTTTCCAGTGGTGGTTTATTCAGTAAAAATGAAAATTTGCGACTCCGAAGTTTGTTGTAGAATTGTACAGCAAAAATTTTATTATTTCAATATGAAGAACGTTGATTTTGTAAAATGTTATATATAAAATACAAACAAAAAAAAGAGTTTAATTGTTTACAAAGAAATTATTTAGTATCATTGTGTGGACGTACAGAGACAACTCGACCGATTGAAAAGTTAATAAACATACCGAAAAAATGAATTTAATATTGTGTGTTGTTAAATAGTGAGCTACAAATCGTATCACAAGTCAGTTCAGTTACATGTAATTCAAAAAATATCACTATTAAAGATCTCAGTATTTGGCAACGTAGGCAAGCCGATAGGTTCTATGGGACTAAAATACTTTCAGAAGTGTGGCACTTCCGGTTATAGCGGAAGTAGACCACAACTTTCTTGCATCAAACAGAACACCCTATATGATATTTGGATATTACGTTAAATTCTAGATAAATTTTATTAACCATATGTTATCTCTAAATTTTATTATTATCAGGATTATGTCCATAATGACAGCTGCAGTCCTGTGCGTAATCGACAATTTTCGCTAAACATTCATCTGTTTTAAAACGGTTTTTTGGCATGTCTTATTGGGAGACTCAAGCCAGCAAATTGCTCTGAAAAAATCACCCTTTTTTCTACAGGGTTCTAAAAAAATTGTGAAAATGTTATTCACAATAAGCTTAAAACTCTAAATTTTCAAATGAAAACTTAATTTTTTTGTCGGAACATTCAGCAGTAAAAATTTAAGATAACTTTGTATTACGTTCGGTATATCTAAACCTCATAACTTTCGATTATATTACGAAAACCGTTTTCCGCGTTGTAAAATATGGTGCCGCTAGAAAAATAAGTGGCAGCTACGAAATGTCACTAAATTTTTCAAAATTGCCAACAATGCCTGCACGCATCAATTTCAATTTGGTTATGACTTATGGAGAGAGTAATAAAGTATTGTTACGAACATGTAAGTCATTTGCTGCTAGATATTCGGAGAAGCAGAGGCCATCACAGAAAACAGTTAAACAAATAATAGATAATTTCAAGAAGTTTGGATTAGTGAAATCAACAAGTGAGAAAAATAAGCCTGTGGTTGATGACGCCAATAGCCAAATTTCAACGTTGGCTTACATTCAAGCATATCCGGAACCAAGTATTAGGCAAGCAGTACTTCTTCTCGTTAGTGCAAAATCTGAAACAAACTGATTTTCAGAGAGGCGTAAAATTCTGTGAATTTATTTTAACATTGTTCCAAGGAAACCATTTATTTTTCGACAACATTGTTTGGTCAGATGAGGCAAAATTCACCAAAAATGATCTATTTAATAGGCACAATTCCTATTACTGGAGTGACTCTAATCCTCACGAGTTCCGATGTAGAAATTTCCAAGTTTAATGTTTAATACAACAAACAATTTAAATGATCAAATTATAAATATGTTTTACCTTTTGCTTTATGCTCTGCTCTGGAGTTATAGGTGAAGGTTATTTGAATAGTTTACGAGAATTTCAAGGCAATTATCGGCAATTATTTTATCAGCATTATAGGGCACCGCCCCACAATGGCTACTTAGTGAACAATTATTTTGAACAGGTTTTCGTTGACCAATGGATTTTTTAAAATGACTCAAACCGTAACCATAAAAATACACCACAGTAGCACAAACAAGCATAAAATTACAGTATATTCCCCATTATGAATAGAAAATATTTGATAAAATATTTGATGTAGTGTAATATGTCATTTAATTAAATTAAAAAGGGGTGCAGCTGTGTTACAATAATGTCATACTATCGTTTTCACCAATCAGAAGGCGTGCACAACGCAAACACTCGGCACAAAATAAGCAATTTTTTAAATTGGTCTAGTTAATTAAGCAACTAGTCTTGGATGTACGTTATACAAGGAGAATGGGATAACCATAGTTGTATATAAATGGGTAGAAAGGAACGAGACGGGTACTTGAGGTTTAGATAGTCTGTTGGGTTTGGTGGAACAAGTGGTGAATGAAAATTGTATTTTAACTTAGGAGTGTGAATAAAAATATACACAACACCTAACAAACTGGAGTCAGAAGTGGGATTTGGATACGCAGAATTTAAAAAGTAATCAATGAATACGATAGTTAGTACTGAAAGTGCGATGCAAGAAACCTTTCAGAAGTTAAGAGATAAAACTGATAAGGAAGGGACTGAGATTAGACGAGTAAATCAAATAAGGTTAGTATACTCTTTCTTTGAGAAACGCAAAATTCAATAAGAATATCTTGTAAACACAATACCCAGAGACTGAATAGAGCAGCTACATCTTAACCGTGAGATTTAGAAGCAATTTGCTTTCCTTAATGACTACTCCATATGTATGATAACTATTTTTAACTTTCAAAATTTTGTATTAATAAATATTTATGTTCATTTAATTTTATTGTATTCTAAAAATATTGACTTATTTCTCAATTCATCTAGCTATTTCGTATTTAGTTTTATTTCGGAACTGTAATGTGAGAATTTCTGCAGGCGTTTGTATTAACTATTTCTCTCGCGAGTGTATATTCTGTTTTAATAAACAGCACTACTACTTTCAAATTAATACCGCAAATGTGTAATTGCAATGCTCCGCATTCTCTGCTCACCACATACATGCGGGTGATTCTGCATCGCTACGTTTTAATTTGCAATGAGCCCCTTATTGATATAATATATTAGTAAAACTGCTCAATACCATAATTAATTCTTGAACTTACTTTGATTAGTTTTTCCTTACCGTATGCAATATATGTACTAATAAGTACTTCGTTTATAAATCATAATTAGAATTTAGTGACATATTCAAGGTTTAGCAGGCATGTAACTCGTTATATATACTGATAATTGATGCAGGGGACGCAAGGTATAAATGATACTAGTGGTCGCCCAGTGGTCGAAATTCGACCCTTTCATGAAATTGTAAAAAGTATATTTTTATAAGAAACAGAGTAGTGGAGAAATCGGAGAAGTAGATGTAATTACCAAAATTGTTCACTCATATTGAGAAATCTATTGAAATAAAAAGGAAATAAAAATTTTATCAAATAACGGTATTCGAAATATTTTTCACAAACTTTTGGCTGGAACCGCCCCTGGCAAAATATTTGATATAATAATGGGAAGATTGTTCTTTGCAACCTAAAAGTTTTCGTCATTTGCGGTTTCAATCAAGTGCAGGAATATTAAAGAAAAGAGAGGACCAACAACACTAGGAGATCTTAAATATTTAATACATTTTCTATCGTCCGCTGTCTGACAATTTTTTACAGAACACCTTCGGGAAGGTTGTGATAATAATGTATTAATCAAATCATAAAATTCACATTAAAAACAGAATATTTAATGTGAAAGTTACTGCAACGCGTCCGAAAAATCAATACTGATTTACTACATTGACTCTTCTACCAATAAACAACAACAACGCTTGAATGCCACTTCCAGAAGTACATGCTCAAAGAATATAAAAGCATCTAACGATCGCTCCATATATAATTACTCAATGTTTTGAGTTTTGACCGTCTGGCGGCGGCACTGTCAGTTGTTTGGCGTTGACAGTATGGACCTAATTAATGAATTTTTATTATATTTTACTTAAAGAATGAACCAATATTATATATCAATATTAGCATTCTGCACTGACGGTCGTCAGTAGCTACTAAACAAAACAAAAATGATGAAAATCGGTTGAGAGACAGGGGAGAAAATGGTACCTAATCGTTTTGTCTTTGTCTATTTATATATAGATAGACTGGATTCATGAGCAAATGAGTTCCTGAACAAATAAAGTTAATTTTGAATCCCTCCTCACTTCAGTTGTGATCATCGTGTTCAGTTGTCAAATAACTCTAAAGTATGTTCGATTGTGTTTGTTCCTATTATGGTCAGTTTGCAGTGTCAGTAAAGTAACATATCTATTCCTATTTAGATTTTTAATGTAGATTTCAAGAGGTTTTATAGATTACAGGCATGTATTTGGCGTACTGGGGAAAATTTAAAAGTAACAACTTATTGCGTTTATCGCGATTATGATTGTGATATCACAAAGCATATTTTATTGTGTTTTTATATCTTAATGTAATACACATTTACTTTTTTATTTCAGAATGGTTAATATGCATAATCAAACTACCAGGTAGGGTTTAGTAACTGCATAAAAATGGATTTAGTTGCAGAAAAAGCACTTTTCAGAAGTTTGCTTATGAAATGCTTTGAATTCATCTCAGCAATTACAGGCAACTTTATATAGACTTGTGCAAAACTGGAAAAAGTAATGACAATATACGATATACTGAGTATAGTCTGAGACTATTTACCCTCAAAGTAACTCCGCGAAAAATACTACCGGGTTTTGCTTGCCCATGAATATGGCCCATCAATACACAATGATTTATAGATATCGTCTGCTGGTCTCGATCCATCACTGACAGACATGTATATGTTGCCATACTAGTACCGGACTCGATTCCGTCAGCATCACGCGTGCAAACATTTTCGATTGACAACTGGTTGCCCTGCAAAACAAGCTACACTCACCAATAGCATTAACAATATCACCATTGGCAGCTTTACTGGCTTCACTTCATTACGTCAATGAACCCTCATGAATTAACTTTGCAACCAGACAGTAATTGCCAGCAACAACCTATTAGGAAATAGATGAGGCTATCTCTTTGACATCATCTGATAGATAATTTACAGATCTCATTTACCTCTTGAGCTGATTTTCATAACGCCACGATGATATTGATAGCCCATTGAGCTCTTGCAGCCTATACTAACAACGAAACATATTATGTTTGCCATAAGTGTTTGATTGAGAACTCATTGATAAATAATATTAATTATTTTAGAAGATTTTAATTGTGATAGTAGTCTAAAACCTAAATGACTGATAGCAGTAGCCAATTTCCCCTCAACTAATATAGAAATAAGTCTAAAATAATGTTAACGTATTGTTATGTATAATAAAGTCGATTTATTATTATTATATTCATTTGATCCCTTTTCACGAAATCTATAATAGTAGTCGCTATTAAGCTAGTGTTAAAGATAGATGAAACAGATATGTATCATGTATACTGGTCTCGCTTGATATCTAAAAATTATATAAACCTGTTGATTACGAATGTTTGTGTGTGGCAATTTGAATCATAACGTATCTCAGGCGGCTTGAGGAGTTTGTTAATTATTCTGTCTGCTCATTGGGGTTTACTCTCTTCCGGTGCCTTAACTAGTAGGGTGGTGTCCAGAGAAGTGTGCAATTTTGAAGAACTACGCGTATAGTTGGTTGTCTTATACAGGGTGTAAATGAATAGGTACCAAAGATTTTAAGATGTGCACCCTTTAGTCATTTTATGACGAAAAGATCTTATGCACATATGACCGCAAACGCTTCGTTACCGTTATAAGGTGTTGAAATCGTCAGAATTTTTCAGTTGTTTTCTTTCTTCTGCCCACTATAGTGTTCGAGATATTTAGTTTCATTTTGGAGCATTTATGCCTGTAGGAAGTCTTCATAATAAGATCTCAGAACCGGTATTGAAAATCTACAGGGTGATACTGTTTCTGGGGTCAGGTGTTCTTTCTGTCCCTAAAACTTGTTTTTAGTCAATTTTGAATGAATCTCATATGCAATTTTTATTGCTTGTGTTTTTTCGCATGTGCCACCGTTTTTATGTAAAAAATGATGAATTTTATGTGGACCGTAAAAACAAACAATCCTGTTATTTATTTAATTATCTAGTAGGCGGCTATCATATTAATTCCTTTTATTGACAACTCTAACTTAATTGTTGTTAATTTATTCTCGTTAACTCCTACTGACATACAGTGATAGTTGTGCTTGACTATTCGCGAATTTTCACCAGTATGGGGGTTTATTTAAACGCAGAAGTGCCTGACATGCATTTAGTGTAATGTGTCGAGAAGACATGCTGCAACATATCCTCAACGTGCAGCCTCTGTTCACACTTTATTTCATCATCAGCGACTAAGAGAAGCGGGTACCTTCAGAACTAGAAAACATCAATGTGGTCGCCACAGAGATATTATAATACTAGAATTATTAAAACATAATTTTCGTCAAATGAAGCAAGTTCACTAATACGTGACCTCGATATGAATGAATGTATGTAATTCTTGATGTTTGAAGTAAATGAACAATTATGAGGTATCTTTCGTTATTTAAAAACTTGATAAGTTTGTTGTGGCACAGTTTATAAGTTTTCCGATTCTACCGGTTTTAAATTTACTGTAGTCATCATTTCAATGGTGCCTGAATATGCCTACTTTTCTTATTTTTATGTATTATATATAGTATATATATATATATATATATATATATATATATATATATATTATTTTTTCTCCAATTAAATAAGTAATTATTTGATAACAATAAAAAAATGGAATAGCCCCAATTAGATTGGAAATCTTGACCAACGTAACTTCCAAATTTTGTGAAAAACCATTTTGGGTAAAGCATAGTGATACACATATTAAACGACAAACAGTAAGTCAACATAAATTACTCTGCAATCAGATAACTTAGTTCCCGAAGACTTGTCAACAATTTACCCTTTAATTTTTAATTTTGTTTCCAAAACTAGCTTTTGGTTTTATAACCTGGCCATGATTCATCACTGTTCATCCAACAATTACTTCGTACTTGTCCTTGACAGTGAGATAAGGTATCTGTTCACTCGACTGAGAAATTGGGTTTTGGGTGTTTGTGATGTCTTACGAGAACTGAAGACTTGAGATCGATAAATAAAGGAAGTGTTATACGAATGTGAACTGATTTTACAAATAGCACCATAATTGTGGCCTAAATACATTAAATACCATAGTGCTTATTGCTTATGTTATGTCAAACTATCGAATTGCTTTGACATCCATTTTTTACAGAAATTTTTCCAAAAGTTAGTTAGGGATATGTATTTTGTTATGCTCTAGGTCATCTTGGTTGAGCTTCGAAGAAGTCAAGGCCATTTTTGACACTTTTTTAGAAATTTTCGCTCTTATTCCTGGGTAAGTAACATGTCAATATTAAGCATTAATATAGGCTAATTTGTTTGTAATTGATAGGAACGATAAAACTGGAGGTTCAGAAAATTTCTAAACGGCAATTGAGCAGAACGTTTAATGTGAATGAAAATTTAGGAATAAAAACTAAGTTACTGAAATGCAATGAAGCTAAAAGTATTGGATATAACAATATTTTCGCAATTTATCAAATAGATCTTTATTTGTATACATTTATCAAGATTTACCAAAGAAAAAGAAATAATTATACTTCCTTGAAAGTTATTCATTTGTTATATGTCTTCTTTTGTGATTGAAATTACCATATTTGGACACTCTGACAAACCAAACCTCGATTTAAGAATAACATTGTCGTACAACAATATCAAGTGATTTTTTTATGATAGCAATTTTGCAAATTTTAAATAATTCGTTAGGCTCTCCTCTAAACCCGATTGGGATTATTCAAATTGTATTTTAAAACTCTTAAAACGCTTTAATTTTTTTTGTGGTGTTCCTATGTCTTTTATTGCACTGAAATTTTGTATATGATTTCGCTGCTGTTAATTATTTTCGGCTGTAGGCATTATTTGTTTATGTTTTAACTAACTCGAATTCCGAGAGTAGAAAGGTAATAGACAATAAGACCTATCAGCCGATGTTAGCTAGCTCTAGTAGCGGCGCTAGCTCTAATTAATATTGGAAGTATCGGTCGGCGGTATGATCGATCCTCGCCATATCCGACCAGATTCCCTAACGATCTACCGTCGGTATTAAACTTGTTTCGAACTCGGAATTCGAGATGTTTCTGGTCGTACCTCTTGTACAGTACAGTATTCTGGTGTCTTCTACACTGGACCCATCTATGAAGATTATTCTCTCTCTCATGCCACCCTTCGCCTGGATCACACTGTCTGTGACCTGATTTCTAAAAAAAACTCGCTTTAATGTTAGTTTTTTATTTGTCAAAAATTTCACAGTGGCAATTTGTCGTTTGACGATCACTTGATACTGAGTTTTTTGCCCTTCTAGCAATAAATTTCTCCAACCCAAATGGATGTCGATAAACAATATAAAGCGATTGACAACGACTCCAGAGTTGGAGTTGAAACGTCTTCATACACACGTAAGTATCACACATATATAAAACACTATTTATATACAGAAATACTGATTTATCATTTTGTAGACATTTCTTTCTAAGAATAACTTGAGGAAGAATTTCTGTATGGATAGTCAGTAATATGGGAAATTTTACATCTCTAACATATCTCGATTTAGAGTATTTTTGTGCTTTTCTACAAACTGAAAACCTATTGTTATACAAGCTCATATCTCCAAAAACAGTCAATGAAGGGTGTGCGAATCCACTGTGTGGCAACGGTCACAGAACCGATTCGTTTTCATTCAGTTATCCATTGTTACCGTAAAATCATGACAATACGTGCAATAACACAAAAAATGCAAAGGGAACTCTTACGAATCCTTTCGTTTGAAAAACCTTTAATTTTTTTTTCATTACTGTTGGAATTTTTTTAGTCACACTCTGTATATATAGAATTTTTTACATACATTTGCCTTTGTTTAAACTTTTTCATAGTCTTTTTGTTAACTGGCATTGAACTTGGCGTTTGACTTAGACCCTGAGGGGTTTGTAATTTTTGAAATATACAGACTGCCCAAGTGCAGTGTTATTCCCAAAAAAATCCGTAATCACAAAGTAAAGATGTCACAATTATCATTCAGAAGCCCACTATGATTCGCTTTAGTTCAGCAAAATTTAGATATATATGCTTTAAAAGGCTTTGTAACCTTCTACCCACAAAATATACGATGACATCCTTTAACTTACTTCCTTCCCTCTCATAATGGCAAAATCAATGATATCCATTTTGAATTACCCACCACTTTTCCTCCAAATATTATAACGTGATGATTATCTGAGAGCGCGTATCATATCAGTTATTATTCCATACATTATTCAAACGCTGGTAAGAAATAAAGCCAATAAGCTCCCTATCTTCCAAACTTAAATTCAATAAGGCTAGAGAAAATGCTCGAAAAGGAGGAAATTTTCCCGCTGCACGCAAAAGCTCAAACGATTTCGACATGAATATAGGCGATATCGAAAAGTGAAGCGAATCGTAGGAGGTGATATTCATTTCCTTTTATAGACGATATATATATGCATGGCATATAGGTTTAAAAATCAACAAGTTAATGCCACAAATCATGATAGAGTAATATTCAATTATTATTTTTTTATAAGTTAGTGTTTGCAAATAAATTCCAGAAGAATTTTTATTATTAGAGTTATTCTTCAAGGGCTTTTCTATTTATCATTACAAAATTATCTCGAACTTACTTATATGGAAATAATATTTACACATAAAATAGTACCAATAATTAGGGGCGGCTGTCCCTTAAGTGCACTCATGCGTTGAACCACCAAATTTAATAAGCTTTTAATAAGGTTAAGAATCGACACAAAATGTTTAATAAATATCATTTCAATAATAATGAATTTATCAAAAAATTTAAGCTCTAATATAAACTTGTATTAAGACTTATATTCGCTTGAAAGATTATTTCACTGTGCACTTTGGCTAGCGCACGGTGAAACTCATATAGCTGTGCTGATATTGACCTAACCTATCCGAACGTTTCAATAATTCAAATTTTTGTTTATGTGATTTAATTAGTGGTTGCTTTGTATTTGTCCTCGTAGTCTATGAAAGAATATTTAATATACACACAGTTTGTGTGTGTTTACATAACTGTGAAAATGAGTATCAACTTTAACATTGACTATATTAAAAACAACAATAAATCGTTACAAAACAAATTAGATATAAAATTGGCTGGTCCACCTAAGCCAGATCTTAATTGAAAAACTGTGCAAAATGAAAAATAAAGTATTTACACCAAGTTTTAAAAGTGAAATTTATAAATAAAAAGAAATGGTTCTGTGGGTGTGATCGCATTAATACATTATTTTGGTTTCCTTTAATAACTTTAACTTTAATAAAAAGGTCGTTGAACATTTCGCTTCAGAAAAAAATTTGCGAATATTTTAATTAATAAAAAATAAATGCAGTATTAGCAAAGCTATGGTTTGTTTTGTTGCATCTTTGAATCCCAATATTTGACCAGTAATGTGCGTCACCAGTTTCATAACCTACTAGCCACCACTGCCAATAAGAAAAAGAAAACCACTTGGACCGACTGACCAAAAGGAAATCCCAGGTGTCTCTCTATTTCTCTCTCAGAGGAAAAGTAAAATAATCATAGAAAAATCGATTATAGAATAAAATATATCATTACTTGTGTATTAGTTTATTAATATCTGCAACATTTACAGCATCCTTATCTGAGAGTGGACAAATTATATTAAATCCTCATTTTTCGAATTTCACAATGAGTTTTGTTAAACTGTATTTCAGATTTTTGGCTGAACTGACCATTAAAAGAAACTGTTGCTTGAACTTTTTGTTAAATTTAAAGTATACAGTCCAAGCAGTGATATATTTAATTTCCGCGGTTAAACTTTATAGATCTACGTATCACAATATAATGTTTAAATCCTCTCTTTATTGACAATTTTCCTTAATTCATCCTTAGTTTTGGTAACACTACAGGTTTATACATTGATTCTACATCTTTGAGCAACGATTATATAATGATCCAAAAATACAAATATAATAAAAATATATGAAATAGAAAGAAAGAAAGATTGGCCAGAAAACACTTCTATATCGATCTCAGTACATTCCCAACTAAAGAAACCGTATTTTTAAACTTATTTTTTCGTAATAATAAACCAGTGCTAGACAATGTACAGACGGTAATTTTTCATAAATCGAGAACAAATGAATGTCATCTTAATATTAATATTTTCAATATAAATATTATTTACACCAAAGTGCTTCTTCGAAAATAGAGCAATCAAACACAGAATACGAAGTGTTCAGCATAAATTAATAACTTGGATGCACACTTGACTCGCAGTACGCCCTGAAGTATGTAAAATATCCAAACTTCTGCAGGTAGTCGTTCAAATATCAAACATTTTAATGCCTAGATACTAAAAGCTGAACTGGGGGTTTTATTGCTTAAAAGAATGAGCACGTAGCCTTCAAATAAGATGTTTTTCTGAAATTTTTGATAAAATTTGTATCAAAGTTAACATTTTTATAAATGTTTTTTCTCTTCCATAAGCGAATTTCGTTGTTGGTCAAGTCCAATAAGGCAGACAGTAATTATGTTCAGTTATTAACTATGCCAGCAGAGAAATAGGCAATTCAGAAAAATATGCAGTTTCTTGAAGTACTTTTCTTCGACGCCTACAAAACACAAGTTAATAGAACAAGAAAAAAAAACCAGAACCCAGGGGCTAAACCCTTCCATTCACCGACATCTGATATCGTTAACAATACTTAAAGGAAAGTGGTGGATCGTCAATGCAAGCTATCAAGAAATACATTGTTGTCAAATACAATGTCAATGCCGAGAACGTAGCGCCTATTTACAGCTTCGTCCTCGACAGGAGCTTCAGCGACGAAATCGACCAGCGGCAAGAAAAATATGGGACAGGAAGAAGAGCAAGGAAGTCACCTGCAAAACAAGCAGCTTCCAGACAAAAAAACTAGTCGGGAGCAGAAAAAGAAACCAAAAAGATATAAGAAAGTTGCCACAACGGAAAAGAAGACTTCAAGTCCGAAATCCACACCATCGACAACACCATCATCGTCTTTATCATCTGCATCTAAAGCAAAGTTTTCATCTAAAAGAAAAAAGCTCCTAAGCCGAAAACAGCAAATATGCGGCATCTCCTAAGGCGAAGGAAACAACCTCCCCCAAAAGAAGAAATACATAGGAGACAGTCTTTCTTTACTTTCATCTCAATAGTGAAATTCAACTACTGAAGACAGAGTTATTTGAGTATATGGAACAACGGACATGCACTTTTATTTATTTTGCTTGTTCATAACGATTGATAAAACTAACCCAAACGAGAAAATGTATAACCGCAAATTTAAAATAAACGAAACCTAGCTCCACAGAAGATATGCTTACCTACTCTAACAACATGTATTGCCAGCATCGACAGGAAACGAAAAATTTAGACCATTAAAAGAAAACGCTACCTTCAAGAACCATATAGAAAAAGAAATAAACTAGGGGTTCAGAACGTCGTAAATTTAAAAGTTAAAGATCACGATACTTTATTAATAACTCACGATGCCTTTCACAAAACATATTTAATTTTAAAGAAATAAGCTTTGATTTGGTACTTGCACAATCAAAAAATGTAACAGGTCCATTATTAATTCTAGTAGGAGGCTAATACCATATCGTTTATCTTAATATTAGCTGATATGTAGATGGATGGTTTTCATTTAATCCAGACACAATTGCGCATTCAATTCTGTCAACTAGCGGCTAAAATCGTCTTCATAAAATACTTGCGGTAATGGTTTGTCCCCAACAATTACGAAAGTGCACGGAATATAAAATGTACCATGAATAAAACAGTGCTTTTCCGTTTTTCTCTCCATGTAAAATCTGGAATTATCTCAAGACAAATGTATGTCATACCATAAAGCGAGGCAAACTCAAGAATTTCTAGCGCAGCGACACTCATCATCAATTGTGCAAAATTTCTAAATGTATATTCTCTGTAGCTAAAACCCAATTTAGGAATGTGGGTCAAGCTGCTGAAGAGGTTTAGTGAAGTTGTAGGTTAACAAAATGCGATTTACATGAGTGTCGTGAGTAATCCAATCAACGTTTGCTTTGTCAAGTTAAGAGGTTGTTCGTAAAATGTAAGTAATAACGGAGTGCAACGTGGTTAGTTAGCATAGGAAACCATTAAGGAATACAGGTAGTGAGATTTTATTTTCTTGAAAGTCAGTTCTTTAAAATAGAAGCACAAAAAGTTCATCCGCGTAGCTCATTAGTTTTGGTTTATTGAATATTACTGAATGCTCTTCATTCTTTTTGGAGAATTCTGTGTTGTAATAATTCGGAACGAAAATCGTAGCAAATAATGAATTAAATAAATTATCAAGTGGTAGTATGCCATAAAATGCAAGATTCACAGATTGATTCTACCGGGAGCCATAGAATTTAGATAGATTTATCTATTTAGAAATATTTTGCTAATATACCACGTGTGTCAGGAAAATAGACCCGTACAAGTTTTATACTAATGACGTTATATACTACGCAATTTGGTATTCTGGAGTCTTATCCTCGAGTGCATTCAGAATATGTAAGAAGATAACAACTTTCTTATTCTGAAAACAACAATTTGTACATTATTATATTATCAAGTTCAAGGTTAAACATTAATTGGAGTTCCATAAAATGTTTTATGTCTAACTCTAACTCCTACTATTTTCGAGATATTTGAGATACTGGTTATATTTACCTACACCCGCGATTATTTCAAATTTGAGATATGATAAATAAAACATGCAACAATTGAATAATCTCTATTTCTTTCAGAATCTGGAATTGTTCGAACTTCTTTCTTATTATTTTTATGTTTTTTTGGGCAATAACACCACAATCGAAATAAAACGACGTATAGTGATGGAAAACCAAACGTTTCAAAGTCTATTCTGACTTCGTTATCAATGGCTGTATATTATCAGTAACATCTGAACTTTTCATACTGACCCAATACTGGCAAATGATGTATACCGGGTGTTCATTTTAATCTATGCACCCAATTTATTTTCGTTCCTCATCATGGTATGAAAAAATCATACAAAACATTGTGACCTAAAACTTCATTTTCAAGATTATTTGAAGATCAGAGTGTTTTTAATGGGCAACCCTGTTTTTGACAACGGATTCGGGAAGTGCGGAATTTTTTTTGGCTAAATGATATAAATACAATTTTTATGAACTTCAAGAGGTCACTTCAAGGTCAAAAGCTGTAGAAAGCTAGAAACGAGTATTTCACATGTATCTGTATGTTTTTATGAGAAATTCCAGTACTCACCTGCCGGAGGATTAAATTTAAACATCTTCTTCCGGTTGTTGCGATTTCTTTGCCAGCGAGTATATATTTTTTTAAATTCTACCAATATTTTCTGTATAACAAGTTTACAGATATTGTTTTCTTGTGTTATGCTATGCTAAATACCTAAATAAACGAAATTATCAATAATTTTTACATATCGTAAGAAAGTCTCAAATGTTTATCCAGCAAACAAGAAAATTTATTTAAAAATATCTTTTTTTCAGTTACTGGAATTATATGTGTATCACTCAGATGCATTTGTCATTGTTATGTGAAAACTAGCCGATTCTACCTTTTTTCAATTCGGACGCTCTTATCGAATCCGGTGGCAAAAACCGAAATTCTCATTTAAAAAACACCATGAGCTTTAAATGACCTTGAAAATGAAGCCTATTGAGTTCAATTACAAATCTAAGCCATTCCAGGAACCACTCCAACTCTTACAGTTTTATTAAAATCGCAGCCTTTAAGATTTAAAGCAAAATATGCGCAAAATTAATTAACTAATGAATTTTCGGTAATTTTCCACTTTTCTGCGCAATTGTCTTAATTTTTTTATCAGGAACCTTCTACAAAATATTAGAAAACTTAAAATGAAAGACAAATGAAATCGGTAGTTGTTCTCAAGTTACGACGTGACCAAGGAAAAGTGGACTCACTTTTATGTATTAAGATTTATGTTTACACGAAAATGTTGTTATCGTTATAGAAGTCATGTAAATGTAACCCTCATAATTTACAATGAAGAAAAGAATTAACCTTTTGTACGGATTATCAGGAACTAAATTCTGATGTCCAATTTGTCAAAAATAAATTAAATTCTAAGATATGTAAATCTTTCCACATAAAACGCTATTAATACTTTACAATCATTCGAATTGTCGATTCTAGATTTTTGTTTTTTGTTTGTATTCGCTTATGTTATGACTTCCGGATATACAATACAGTCAGTCATAGATACAGTGAGAAACAGCCAAATGGAATAAATTCGATTTGTATTTTTATGGCCCATTGTTTGAACAAAATAAAAATTATGTAGGGTGTGTCATGTGACAGTGGCCAATACCAACTTTCTTATTTTAAATGCAGGCCCCCGTATATTTTTTATTTTTTGGATTCTCCAGAAAATTCTAGACATAATTCATGTACAATGTCCTATACCTATATTCAACTGTTTTGGAAATGTTAATGTTTTCAGATTTATTACAATAATTATAATTAAAGAACCAAAATTATTTTATTTCACAAATTCGCTTACATCACCCTAAAAACCTAATAAGTAATATTGATTATTATGTAATAATATTTAAAACAAAATTAATGTCAATCTAGGAAATGTTCAAAATGGCGAACGTCTTGGCGACATGCTAATCTGCCCTGGGACTCCGATCAATAGAAAACTTTTGTAGAATCGAAAAGTGACGTCACTATAGAAATGTTCGCACTCATAACTCGTATCATAGTTATACGACGGTTATGCCTTATGACGACAAATTGAAGTCACTATTCGATTCTACAATACTTTTCTATTCATCAGAGTCCCATGGCTGGTATAGAAATGTCTTCTAACGGTACTTAACATCTCAGGCGTGACTGATCTAATCCCAAAAGTGATTCGTCTTTTTAGGTCATCTAAGTTGAGGGGTTTAGCTTTGTATACAGTACTTTTGACATATTAACACAAAAAGTAGGCCAATGGCGTCAAATCAGGAGATCGTGTTGGCAATTCTATCGATCCGCACCTCCCAATCCACCGATTTGGAAAAATTTGGTTCAGGTACTGCCGGACATTGAGTTCGAAATGGGGCGGTGCTCCATCATGGGCGTCACTTGGGGGTTTACTGGTTCAGGATATAGGTTTGTCAAAGTTGACACGATATTAGTTTCCTTTAATACCCGAAAAATTGATGTGTAGCTAACGTTGAACAGTGGGGTTGCTTTTCTACCAGAATTATGTGGGTCTTCTTGAAACTCAAGCATATTGTCCAATTTCGTATTATCACATGCAGCATTAGCAGCTACTTTTTTCATCTGTCTTACAAGACCAAGCTCGCGAAACTACTTTTCTATTTTGCTAATCGTTCTTTGGGATATAGGCGGCAAATTTGGAAAATTTTCGTGAAATTAGCGAGAAACTTCCATTTATATCCGTGTGTTATTTCCATAACCAATCATTTGTAGAACGGTTATTTTGTGCATTTCTGTTAAATGAACCATTTTTTGATATTATTACGTACAGTTGACGAAATTCAAACAACAATAGCACTAACACTGATCACAAATGTCATGCAGGCAGACAACAAAATGCTAAGGATATGAGTTTTGATGAAAAACAAAACTGTTTTTTTTCAAATCAGTAAAAAGTAACGCAGGAATGGTTTTGCTTACTATCTCAACATCAAGAGCTAAATGGGAATTAAGTATTGAGTGTAATGTAGCGTATTTGTAAAATAAAATAATTTTCTTCTTAATATTTTCGAAACAGTTTAAATAAGAAAGTTGCTATTGGCCACTGTTACATGACACATCCTATATATTTTTTTTGTTATAAAATATAATAAGAATTTATTCCATTTGGCTGTTCCACACTTTATCTACACCATTTCTATTTTCCTATTTTTTTGACAGGACATATAGTTCACCCATTTACAATTTAATTTTTTACTAATTAAAACACTGGTATTTTTCGACATAAAGCAATTACATCTTTTGGATCTAAAAATAATGATGATATGTAATATAAAATATTAGGAACATTTTAAGAGATACAATATTCCCATAGGATTTAATGTAGCGTTCTATATTTGCTAGACTAAAACTGTTAAATTATAACTGCTTCCTTAATGCAAAAAGACACAATTTGTTGATTGTTGCACAATAGGTTGAAATTGTGATTAGAGCACTTTGTTTGTATTTTGCCAATAATTAAACTAAGGATAACTTGGTTACTTAGTGGGCACACCTTAAATATTTAACATATTGAACCATTTTTAAATTACTAAGTGCATTAATATTAGTAACAATAAATGCACCACATCAACTTGAAAGTCTGTATATTTCAAAAGTTCATAAGTTTCAAGGTCTAAATCAGACCCCGTTTTCAATGGTATTAAAACAAAATGAACAAGAAATTAAAAAATAAAAGGATTCGCAATGACAAATACCGTAATCACAATTTGACATTAATAGAATTTAAAAAAATTTAGACCTTGAAATGTTTGGACTTTTGAAATATACAGGCTTTCAAGTTTATGTGGAGTTATTCCCAAAAAACTCAGAAAAAATAAAAACCAGAGATGCCACAATTATCATTCAGAAAACAATAATAAATGCAATTAAGAGGGTCAGAACTAAGATCAATTAGACTAGAATATGACATGATATTTATTTTCATTTAATTTATTTTCTTATTTTTAGATTTCACAGTTCACCGGGCATCAAGGTAATACATAAGTACAACTAAACACAGTGATTCTACAGTTTCCATATGTAAGCAACCGATAATTAAACAACTGAATGGCTATCCCTGATTAAATCGAATTCCTAGAGTAGAAGCTTCTATGTCATGTAAACTAGACAAAGAGATTGAGTTTACATATAACAATGCCGGTAGTAAGAGTTAACTTCCAGGGCTGATTATCCATCGGTTCGAGTCTAATGGAGAAACGTGACTTTGTCTGTTTCTATATGTAAAACACTAATGAAAATAAATAAACACAGTGATATGTAACTTTGAAATCTGGAGTATAGTGGTTTTTGTATAAAACTCTTTTCTACTACTAATGAGTTTGATTCAGTATATCAATTTGAATGATTTAGAGTAAAAAAATCAGTCGGTAATTGTCTCATTTTTGGGGAAATTCAAAATCTTTACAATATTTTAATATTTAATTTTGTGATCACAGACAGTAATATTCCTGAATGTTGTTAAAAAGAGGGTAAAATTCAATTAGTTTACTATTGCAATGTTTATACCTACTGTTATGTTGATTGACATTTTCAAGTTTCTTTATAATATTAAAATACATAAACGTTTGATAAAAATTCTTCTCATTAATTAGCAATTATTTGAACAATGCATATGTATATTTTAAGCAAATTTACGATTTAGGTTCAGAATAGTTTAAATAGCGCAAAATGGGGTACTGGGTAATATCATAGAAAATGAATATTAAATTAAAGGGAAGAAATATCAACAAAAATGTGTTAAAACCATTGCTTAATAAAATGTGGTACAATATTTTCGACATCCCAAGGTAATATTGGTTACATAACTATTTAGCGAACTTACTGCAATGTTTGTATATATGTAAACGCCAAACGTTTGTATACGACTAGTTCTCCTGAATTTGCGAAAAATTACTGCATAATAATAAGAATATAATTTGCAATAAATGACAATTCAATATATAGTACACAAGTAAAAGTAACTAACCTCTGCTGACTATGGGGTCCCCAGCTTTTCTCAATTTTAATGAAAATAAAGTGGTGATAAAAAAATCAATTATGAGGGAATGATGATTTTTGTGCCATTACTATTTGATCGCAAAACCCTAAAAAGTAAAAAACAGTTATGAAAATATATTGAAAATAGAATTATTTATTACAAATAAGAGCTAATTAAACAAATGAATTATCAATAGGAATTCAATTTGAAGTTCATTTTGACGAGTTTTTGTAGGTTATGTTTGATTTTACCATTCCCTCATAAATTCTCATTCCCTCATTAATAGAATAGTGAGGGAATGATAGTGAGATAATGATAAAATCAAACATATCCTACAAAAACTGGTCAAACAACAACAAGATTTTCACTCCTCAAAACATGTGAAACATTATAATGTTTATGACAAATAAAATATTAAGGTTTTCTGATTGAATGAGACATTAAAATGTAACATATAAATATTTAATTAAAAACTATTTCACAACAACACATCTCTTCCCGCTTTGGAACAACGATAGTATGGGTTCATTGGCAATGCTGCCAACTGCAAAAAAATTATTAACCGGGCAATCTACGATCCGATTTAAAAGTACAATACAGGTAAACAGTAAGCGAATTATACTTTTTTAGGACCCAGACAAAAATTAAATTGTCCAATGATTTCTTATTCGGTACCTAATGAAAAGGGTATGTACTATTAATGCACTATTTTTAATATAAGTAGTTATCAAAATAATCCAATTCAGAGAACACAATAAATTCATTATATAAAATATTACATTGTTAATTTATTGTGTAACTTACTATCATTCATGACGTAATTTTTTTATTAATTTACTTTAAAAGTTACTTAATAAAAACCAATGCTCAGCGGCATTATTTAGGGACGCAAATCTCAATCGGCTTATGGAAAATATTTTTTTAGAGAAATTATTATCTTATTCCTTCATGTTCTGTATGAAACCGAGAGATTTCCCACACTTTTCCGGGTACCATGTATGACTAGTTCTCAGAAATTTGCGAATATCGTGTCCATATTCAGTTTTATATATTATTAACGTTGTATTGTAGTCTTTATATTTTTTCATGAAAGCTATACTACTGAAGCTTCTCCAGCCAGATTTCATTTAAGTGTTTCAATATGAGAATAATAATTGGCAGGTAGTCGAATACTTATGTCCCAAACTCAACATTTAAATTATTATTTAAATGTTGAGTTAGGGACACTATCAAATTTAGGAATGAATTTCTAAACCTTAGCCTTCACCTGGCAATTTAAAAAGGCAATTATGTTTTAACGGCAGTGTAATAAGAGATACTTACTGGAATCAAGCATATTACTTTACTTTATATTTGAGCAAATTGAGCACTAGATATATTATGCAAGTAAATTTTTTTGTATATAAAAACTCCAAATATTGTAATAATTTTATTAAATTACGGACTAGGTTCACTTAAATAATTCAAAAGACGTTGGCACATACGTCAGAATCTCAATAATGTGACTGAACATGAATATTAAAGACATAATTGTGGTGATTTGTATTTATTTCTCTCCTAATGAACCTACTCTTTTACTTATTGGCATTATTCTTTAATGTAGCTTGAACAATTAGATCTTATTTTCTAGGAGAATTCGATATCGTTTCTCAATTCAATTTGTGCGATTAGATTGAAATTAACATTCATATAAAAAAGGTGATACTCTGAATGTTCAGATATAATGAAAGCGATAGCTTTATTGGTTTGTTTTGAAATAAACGACTAATGTTGAAAAAGAATTACTCACTTTAAATTTGAATAACGAAACAAAAATAGCAACATTAATAACAAATATTGATTAACTTACTGAATGGTAGATTTCTGTGTCTGGCTGAAATTATGGGCTTTGTATGTTTTTGAGAAAGTATGCCTACCTGTAAATAAAAAAAAAGTTCTTACAAAAAGTAGATCATAAAAACCTATAAGGCCAATATCATAGGAATTTAGAGTAAAGTACAATTTTCTATAAGTATGGAAATATAGTGGTTACAATCTAAATATAAGCAATATTACTAACAAATTTTGTAAATTAAGTAGGTTTAGTAACTAAATTGTTTATCAATGTTTATATACTATCAAATTCAAGAACGAATAGCATTATTCCAAATCGATATCAAATTAAAACGACAACCTGTAAGCAATAGGCTGTTATATGTTATGAACACTCCATAGCAGTTCACAAAAAGGATTAAATTTCGGTTATCGCATTTGATCATTTGCAAACAGGAGACTCTATCAATTTCGAGGAGTGTAGGACTGTTATATCCTTCAATTCTCTTAGAGCCTCTACAATTCGTGAGGCGATTAAAATCCTCTGGGCATTAGCCACACTAGAGCAGCCCGACAGACACATCATATGACATTACTTCTTAACCGCACAGCAACTATAAATACGCGGTGAAATTGGGATTCACACTCAGTTCAGTAATCAAGTGAAACCTAGGGAGTAGACAGATCGAGCCAACGAGTACGATCTAAAAGTTTTTTATCTATTTTTGTGAGACTTGGGTTGTGTAGATAGATTGAGGCCTCGAGGACCTGAGACATTTGTGATTTGTTTAGTGAGGTTTGGGGAATAGGCAGATTGACACTCCGAGTTCGATCTAGACTCAAGGAATGGACATAATGTGTTTTTGTTCTGAAGCAAAACTTCTTGAGAGTGATTTTTGAATAAGAGTAACCAAATAGCATGTACGTCTTTAATGTCTTTATTTCTTTGTTATAAATAGTAATCTTTATGTTGCACCTTGAACCGTAAGATATATGAAGGACAATGATAAAGACAGTCGACAATAAACTGACAATATAAATGGGGCAAAAATTGTATTGGATTGTATGTATTATTGTTTTTGTTAATTTTACTAGCACGTGCTTCGATAGAAATGGTTGCTTCAATTAAGCAGGTATTCTATGTAAACATAAACAACCGTAAATTTACAACACCAACACCCACATGAATATTTTATATGTAGGAAAATCGAATAATTTTCTTAGCATGTTGACTCCGCAGCTCAGTGCAAATATAATAGAAGTGTGCTTACTTATTATGTAAGAAAAGTGCCCGAACTTATTTATATTTCTTTGATAACTAACAATCCCCGTTCTATTTTTGCACTACTTCTGGTTTTCTTTAAGTTGAATCGGAACATAAATTGTTCAGAATCAATAGTCAAAAAATATACCTGCTTCTTATTGAAATGACTTTCTGCAACGCATTTCTAATACCCCAAAAAAAATCCATTGCGACTGATATTCACTAATGTTTATGTCATTTAATAACATCTTGGCACCAAGATAATTATTTTATCAATCTTCTGAGGTATATTAAACAGGTGAGATCGTTTTGTTTCATTTTTAGGCTCTACAGCGTCAATCCTTAATAAAAATGTAATAAATTTTGGAAAAGTAATAAAGAATCTTCAGGAAATATAATTATCATTATTATTTATTAAATTGCCTCTTTCACTTTGCAGTTTCAAAGTGAAACGTATTATGGCAGAAAAAGTGAAATGTAAAAAACACGACTTGACGAATGGACCATATAATGTGGGAATTTATCAAGCGAGCTGAAGGTTTCGGGGATTTTAATTTGAATTTAAAATTAGATAACCCCGTGAAGTTCCGACAAGTTGCTTACCTTGCTGCGCCCGACGTAGGAATTTCTTCTCCGGGCCGCCACCCTTATCATAAATCATTAATTTAAGTGGAATATATTTCACTGCAGAGAGTTTACAGCGCTTAATCATTAGAGAACGTTGATAATTCACAATTATTGTAGATAGTGTGTCTTTAGTCCAATGACTTGTAAACTGTAAAGTATTTAGTTTGTATGCATATTTGTTCATAAGAATTTATGGTATTGGAACTTTCATTAAATACAAAAAATTCAAAAAAGCAAAATTGTAAAAACTCTTCATAACATAGAAGTTTTTCTTTCAATATCTTGAATTTAAGACTTCCGAATGTTAGTTGTAAATTTAAAGTTCTCGAAGGGGGCATATCGTCGCCCCTGGCTTAAATAAAGTGTCCAGTAATCATATTAGGTCATTTACAAAAAGTACGTGACTAAGTTAAGTTAATAGTGGAACATAAAGAAACCATAGTTGTTCTAGTGATAAAACTTGACCTAAATGACATAAACTGCATACAATCAACGAATAAGGTTCTATATTCGTTGATACAATTTTGCGAAAAAGTTTTGTCGTTTACAACAAACCAACTCATCAAATTTTGGTACCCATGCAAGTAGTGTTATGGAGATTAAAAAATACAGAATAGCCTGTTGCGAAGTTAAATCCACTAACTGTTGCCCACAAAAAATACTATTGTTTTATACAGTTTTAATGTTTATAATTTGCTTAATTTTATATGTAAAAATTTATTATTAATTGCAAACAATCAATGTTCTAAAAAAGTACACTGTATACTCGACAGCTTTCGCAAAATGCCAAACAAATCAAAGGAAATTCTTTTATTAAAAACCTACAATATCTCAGCTTTAATAAATTTAATACAATTATTTCTTATTTTATCTACCCTAAGCTCACTTGAAACGACTCGATGCGTCCTACCTTAGATAATAGCAACAAAGATTCAATTCATAGCGCCACTTCAAAAAGGGTTGTAAGGTGTGTTAATAATGTTTATTCCTAAACAACACTGCAATTCTCTGAGAAATTCACCGAACAAATTAATGATCTTAAAGAGCAGAAAATAAACCGCGCCAGGGAAACATCTGTTAAAAGCACAGAACACTTTATGTAAGGTCATTTACGGTTTTTAAAAGTAAACACCCATGTTATATTCATTTTTCAATTCCCATCGAATTTTAACGATATTCCATGTACAATGTCCTATACCTAAACTCAACAGTTATGGAGAAGTTTATCAGTCATAAACTTCTCCATAACTGTTGAGAACTAATTAATAACTAATCTATACGACATTGTTTCGGACATTTCTGTTTTTAATTAGGACCGATTTAATAGCTAATAAAACGAAACACCAAAATCTAAGCGCTAGGGATATAAAATGACATAGAATGGCATAAACTGCAAAATTTTTCATCAGCTTTGCCTAACCTAATATCAAAAAATCACCAAAAACATATTTTTTGTCATTTACAGGAAATCGACTAAACGAAATTTGGTGCTAGTTCGGGCCGTGTTATAGAGAAAAGATAAACTCACAAAATATACTATTGAAACTTTAAATCCGCTAACTGTTGATTATATAAAAGCCGATATTTTATAGAGTTTTAATGCTTATATTGTGTTTGAATTTTATTTGTAAAAAGTTTATAATAACTGCAAACGTAGATTTATAGTTATATGGTTCTATGAACCTAACGGAAAATTAATGGCTTTGTGGCACATGTGCAAAGAAATTTGGACCTGGTGGCAATGAAGAGTCTGGCTTCTGGGTTTGATTTTTCTCTGCCCTTCGCTTCATTGAAAGCATTGGTTCGATGTTACCATATATAACTGCGACCAAGTTTCAATTCACCGCGCCACTTCTAAAAGGGTTTTAAGCTATGCTAATTAATGTTAATTCCAGATAACCATTGCAATTTCATTCTCGTTCAAAGTTCATTCCAGAGGAGAGTTGGCTTTTTCTGAGAATAAATACATGTATATTTGTTTTCCCAATATAACTTAAGACCATTCATTTCAGTTTTTCGATTGGTAATTCTCAGGATGTCTAATATTTTAAAATTCTTTATCAAATTCTAGCTATATTGCATATAAAATGTCCTATATCTAAACTCGACTGTAATTGAGAAATTTACGATTGAACTTATGAGTTAATAATTACGTCTTTTTTGTTAGATAATACAAAACAACCAACCACCAAAAGCTTAAGCTCTGAAAAGAAAACAAAAAGAAGAAATGGTCCGGAAATTGAAGAAGATAATAAATAGTCATCCAGAGTGTAGAATGTACCGAACTGCATACCAAAAATATTAGATAGAAGAAAACATCAGATATAAAATTTTACAAATCAAACTGGTGAAATATGTGACTGAAAATCGATCGAAAATGTGAAAAGAAAGCTAAACAAGTACAAAAATGTTTAACAATTGTTAATTAAAAAGATCATCCTTTTGTAATATTAGTAGAGGTAATAGGATAATATAGCATATTGTTAAAATGTGTAAATATAGATATTCAGAAATTTCTCACATTTTATGAGTTTTGTGTCGTACACGTCAACAAGTATTTACAAAAAAAGGGAAAAAATGCCAAAATTGTTGTTAAATAGAGAGCACTTATTCCCTAGTATATAGAAATTTGTACTGTCACGGCTCTTCATAAACATTACGTAAACATTGATGGTAAATAAATTCAGATTGTTAACCAATTGCAAGAATAAAAATTTGTTGTTACAAAATCCTCACATAATATTAAACAGGTTAATGATAAGATAATAAAGATAGATCTGTAAACTATAAGATACAAAATTAACCTCTGTCACAAACTAGGACTATCTAAGCGCTCTTTTGGAACTAGTAAGTAATAAGAAAAGCCATTGTACAATACAGGAATAATAAAACAAGATTCAACAAGATATTTAATCAAATAGTCCATTAAAATAAAATATTAATAGAAATAATAATAAATCAGATAAAATATTTTATTCCGACAATAATACAATTGTTCTAGGAAATCCGCCCAATGTTTTGAATAATGAGTTATACTAAACCCTACGAATTACAACAAAAATGTACTAATTACTAAAACATAATGAACCCATTTTACGATAGAAAATAGGTATTTTGACCTCATTTAGATTATTGATTAGTTGATTAATGTTTTCCATTATTCTGTCTCCTGTACTTATCGCTTGTGGATACTTAAAATAATTAATTCATATAAATAGTCGTTCGGATTTGAATCAATATACTCCCCGTTTAATAGTTGGAAGCTATTTATAAGAAAACCTATACGGCACCAATTTTCCAAATAGGTGGAAATAACTCGAATGACTCATCTGTTTGGAGAGAAATTTGAAACTTAACCTTAACGCAACTTTGACTTATAGTTTATAATTTTATATATTGTACTTGCTTAGTTGAGCTTCAACGGTTTTTTCCGAACTTCTTATCTCTAAGGGTGGGTTTATGTTGGAGCTGTGATAAGTGATAAGAGCATCGACGAGCGCAACGAGAAAAGCATAACGTTGACCCTCTGCTTATATGGGGCGTTTATGTTGAAGCTTCAATAACAGCAAAGAGTTCTCTTAATATTCGCGATTCCGAGGAAGAAATTCTGTTATCTTCTAGTGTTACTAAATATTATATTCTTGATGTTGAGCAACAAAGACGCATGTTTTCTGTTCAGCCTATTAACAGGGGAAGATATCGTTTTGGGGAATATCATCATCTTTATGAAGATTTCATTTGAGACAAAAAATTCCAAAAATGATGAGAATGAAAGAGAAAACCTTCGACTATATTTTACCTAAAATTTCAAGCAGACTCCATAAAAAGTGTTGTAATTGTCATGGTAGACTAATATTACTGGAAGAACGTTTAATGATATCAACCAGGTAAGTATACAATTTCTTTGTATTGGTTTAGTATGAAAATTAGAATAGAAAATCTTAGGCACGGCAATTTAAAAATAAATTTATTATCCAAAATAAAATTAAATTCAACTCATTAAATAAAGACTTAACAGTAGACATTTGAATTTAATAGTTGTTTTGTTTTCAAGTAGTGTGAAAAGACGTTGATGCCGGTGGTGTAGATATATTCAGAAGTGTCTCAGCATTATCATCAAAAATTACTTGTCGTTGTTTCACTTCCGTGAACTGGAGGTCATGTATGTGGGAGTATTGCTTCTTTGGGGAGAAATACTTTTGCTTGGACATAAAAACTCTTGAGTTATTTGCATTACTCTCAATCGGTATTCTAGTTTATTGTAAGGCTGTCTAACGTGAGGCAATAAGCTTTTGAAAAAGTGTAGGTACAGTATTCGAGTGACTAGAAGCGTAAGCAGAAAGCTACGAAAATTATGCCAACCGACCTGAAGAGTCATGTGTAAATATTAATACGCATATATAAAAAATAGAAATAACTTTCAAATATTTTCATATAATTTCAAAATCCAACTGCCGCCACTGAGGATATACAGAAAATAAAAATTTTGAAGCCACTTCATTCCAGAATTTGTCCAAAACAACTGTATTGTGGTGATTTTTGTCTTTTTGATCCCACAATGGGGATCTGAGTAAAATTTCACTGATTAAAGTATCAACGTCTATACTCGACTGAAGCAAAGAAAATACGTAGGTCGATTATTGCGGCTCAAATCGTTTGACGAGACTGAAGAACGATTTATCGCGCTGCTTCAATATAAACATATCTAATTCTCTCTTCGAGGTGTCATTCCTTTGTACGCAAGGCAATATATATTGTATATTATATATAATCTATTGTTTCTGTTCAGGGAACCCTCATCAGTTGCGCTTCCCACAACTGAATGTCCTCTCGAACACTTCTTTATGTATTTGATACATTTCGTTAAAGTTGAAGACGCGAGATGTAAGACCGACATCTAGGATTTTCGAAAGAATTGCAAAGTAATGACACCTCGAAGAGAGTATTCAATATCTGTGACAGGTGAAGTAACCTGAAAAATTTTATCGTGACATTCTGTCCTAGGAATTAAGGGAGAACAGAAATTACACGGAATGACTCCAGATTCGGAACCTCTATGTGCTAATTCTCACGAAAATCCTAGATGTCGGTCTTACATCTCGCGTCTTCAATCATAAACATATCTGTGGTAAACAGGTTTGAGATTTTCTTAGCATTGCCCTTATCACTTGTCGCAGCTCCAACATAAACGAACCCTTACTGCGGCTGTCTTTTTCCGCTAGTACGAAAGAAACATGTCGAAAGTATACTGCCATCGAAAAGAAACAAATATTTAATCTAGTTGACGAAACCACTACTATCAGTTTACTGAATAAATTAACTAACCACTTGTATGCAAACTACTCATTATACCAAGGAATGAAGGATAAGATTACCATTGTCTTCTAATTTTTTTTTTTTTCATTTTGCATTTTATATTTTCAATACATGTTTAAACCCATTGAAAACGAGGTCAGAATAGACCTGTAAATCTTTGGTTTTTCCTTAAATATTCAGATTTTTGTTTCGATTGTGGTGTTATTTCCCAAGAACACATTAAAATAATCAAAAACTACCATATTACTACAATTTTTTAGTTAGTTCCAAGATTTTGCCTCGGAGTATAATTAAAAACCTCTGCACACCTATTCTCAGTTGTCTTTATTGCTGTTATATTCTTAATCTCTTCAGCTATCATCATCCATATGGCTATCTCGTCTAAATGACACCTCTCTACTGTGAACCTGGTCGAGGATTTTGCGGAATTTGTCACTGAAGCTATATCGTTACTGTTAGGTCTTTTGAATATATGTTCTTCATAAAAACTAGTAGTATCTGGAAATGAAATAAACGGTTCTCTTTAATTGGAGAGGTTGCCACTTGATTGCATATTCGAAGCAAACTGCTCTTACCCTTTGGCTGGACAAATTCATAACCGTATCATTTTTTATAACAAAGACAACTTATTGGCACCTGTGATCCTGTGTGGCGGGTTTTATTAATCTCGTTTAAATCTCCTGTGTCTGTTTTCTTAGACTTTTTCCCGGAAATATTCTTCTTGAAATCTAACCAAATTTATGTAATTTTTCTCAAAAAATTTCTATATTTTGTTTTCCTTGTAACATTTTAATAATTTTTATTTTACTTCTGGAATGTAATGAGATCATATTGTTATTCTTTACATGATGTAATGCTATTTTGATATTAAGTCTGCCATTTTTCGTCTAAAGTATTTATCAGTGTTTCTTCAATCGTTGATCTTAACTACATTTCTTCATCCTTTCTCTTCTGTCCAGTTATTCGCTAAATTGCCCATAGGTATATTTCTTTGGACATTTCATGCATGCGCTATTGAATATCCTCAGCTCTGATCCCATAATGTTACCTAGTGTATCCCAAAATTGCATATTTACTTAAATATTACTCAATAGAGCTAATTAAGAAACAAAATTTAAACTTAATTACAATACAAAAAATCAAAAATAAAATCACCTTCTTTGTCAGACTCTTCCTGTACAATTTAGATGTATTATTGGGTTAATTCCGAAATTTAATATTGCAACTTTTCCAGTTAGTTCCGACCCATCAATCGACTGATTGGCGCTTTCTCGATGTCTTGAATCTTGCCAGCTAGTGATGCAGAATAAGTCAGAGGCGTAGCTCATAACAATGTATCGGGTGTCCAAAAAGAACCGGAACAAGAAAATGTTTCATACAAAAATTCAAGGACTTATCCCTGGCTATCTAACAGACCAAATAATCATGACTCTCACCACGATTTTCAAGGCTATTATGAGAACAGTTAACATGAGAATCTGACGTTGAACACGACCTCGATTAATGAATGATCTTCACACCCAATGTCATGGTTTGGTTAAGTTTTGACAATCGGTAAACAAAATACACACATATTTGGATTCTGGGAATGCACTTGTATTGCCATAATTTTGGCATAGAGAATTAGATTATAAGATAATAATAGTTTGGTATCGTTGATCAAGGTCATGTTGACATTCATAACTAATAAATTGTTCGCGCTTTCCATTTCAGTGATCAGAATACATTTAAAAAACTTAATGTGACCCTAAAACCTGTTTCGAGGTCATGAGCACTTGTCCCAGTATGTAGCCGGGGACATGTCCATTCTTTTTCCTATGTACTTAATATTTTTCTTGATAATGCATTGCTGAAGCGTTATTCTGCAGTTGGACACTCGTTATACCAATCGTATTCAGGACACTGACATCATTTACATTTTCTTAAAAGAATGTAAACTTGATAAAAATAGTAATCACCTGAATTATATTTTTTTATAGTTTCAAACCCCGGTTTATTGAGGGGTTCCTTAATGTCCATCTCTACGTGCCCCTTACTCTGAAGGTTCTAGATGTCGAACCTAACCTCGATATGTTGAATACATAGACATTTTGAGAACAACACCACACTTTATTAAAATTCTGTATATTTCGAAACTTCCATATGTTTCAGTGACTAAATCAGACCCCTTCTCAATGGCCATTAAACCAATATATAAGAAAACAATGGAAGTTATGAGAAAATATACAATTTTAAGATAAAAATTGATTTTCATATAACATATCTATATATATTATATTAGACTGTTATATTATAAATTTTTCAAATTCTATAATAATTTGTATTTTTTTATTACCTCAGGGTCCTTTTCGCTTGGGTTCAAGTTACAGATATTAAATAAATAAATGAATTCTATACTTGTCTTATAAGTCTCTCTTTCTTCTTCGTTACACTACCACTTTTTAAAATTTTGAAATTATATTTTTCACTTTATTTTTCTTTTTAAGATTTTTAAATGACTAATAAATAATTTTCAACTTCTTAATCAAATTACAATTTATTTATAATGATTGTCCACAATACAATTCTGATATAATATTGCCTTTACAACAAAATAAATTTCCTGGGTACTTAAATATTATTAAATTTCTATCAATTTGTTACAAAAATATTTCAATCCTCTAAACACAAATATTCATTATACTAAATTTTAAAAACCGTTATTTCTATCACTGACTGATTTTAGATTTCAATAATCTGTTTATTAAATAATGTTTCAAAAACTCACAGTTGCCTGGCTTGAATTCCCTTTTCCTTACTTTTGGTTTTGGAATACTACTTCCTCATTTCTGTTTTTTTTTATAAACTAAATTCTGCTGCTTAATTGATTTGTTTACTGCTGTACCAATACTTCTATTCTTCCAACAAAAAATAATTTTATCTCTCCATCCAATGGATTTCAAATAATTCCTTTTAGGGAATATTTATTTTTTTTTTAATTTCAAATTGTTGATCCAAAAACTTCAGAAATTTTAACTTCAAACTTAATTTCTTGTCAGAACTGACATGGAACACTTATTTCAATGATAGCACAGATCATTTATCTGGTTGTCATGGAAACGTAATTTTACAGGAACGAAATTTTTAACTGCTCTGGTCGACGATCGGGAAACAAAGAGGACCTTTCAATGTCAGATTTTCTATTTATGTAATATATTTTGCCATCTGCTATTTCCATTTCCGTTTTTATTTATTTTATTACTTTAAAATGTGTTCCTTCTAAATCATATGCAAAAATCTAAACAAATTTTAATTTGAATTTCAATTCCGTTTACTCTCATAAATTTTATCTAAATCACTTAATTCATGTTTTCAAAAATTTTGATTTGACACTTGTAACCTGTTGGTCACCAGTCATTTAACAGGTACTTTAAAAAAATTGGTTTTTACTGAATTTTCATAAAATATGCTCTAAGCTCTTCCTAAAGGTATAAATCTCTTTACTGTTTCATCATTCCTTCAAATTTTTAACGGTTTTTACAATTCTGACGTTTCAATTCTCTACTTTATTTAAAAAAATTATATATTTAAAACTTAATTTTGATCTAAAATGTGTTATATTCAGTGTTGTCATTGCCTAATATGTGATCTCTACTTGTTTTACAAACTATACTGTGATTTTCATAAGTGAATTTAACCTTTTTGCTGTTTGACCTAAATGTGACTCTCTGCCTAGATTTTTTTTTGTAAGTATAAAAATTCTACTACAATCTGCATGATAGATTATCTAACTTTATATGCCACCTTTTATCCTTTCAACAATTTGCTTTTGAAACATTCTTTTTACATGGTTTATATTTTTAGGTTAACTTTAACTTTGAATGATTCCTGCAATTTCCTTTCTGTTAGATATGTATGCATTTTATTTACATTTATATGTGTGTGTGTGTGAGTGTGTGTGTGTGTGTGTGTGTGTGTGTGTGTTAGGTGGTTTCCGGGAATTCATCCACGTAGTTGATAACTGATCCCGGCAGGATGAATTCCCGGAAACCACCTAACACATTTAGTGCCCGCGAAAACTTAAAAACAAATACATATATACATATATATATATATATATATATATATATATATATATATATATACATACATATGTATATATATGTATACATTTATTTTGTGGGTGTGTATGTCATTGCGTTCCTCCTAAACGGCTGGACGGATTTTAATGAATTTTCAGGTAGATTCGAGAATGTGTTAGATTTACAATTCGATCCCAATTAAATTGTTTATTTAATTAATTTTTTATTTATAAATTGTTTTTTTTTTTTTTCATTTGGATTGTTTTACTTTGCATCAGGCAGACTGCGTTACGATCGCAATATCGAATATCCAATAATATTCTATTTTAATTCCAGCTCCCAGTTTGTCCGGACAGTTGATGCTGCGATCAAATTCAGGAAACTATTGTGTAACTTCGTGTTGTTATAGTATTACAAAAAAAGTCTGCTAATTGAAATATTACATTAAGATGTAATTAGTGTTTGAACAGTCTTGAAGAGTGTGCGTAAAAAAAGACATTTTGCAAATATTCTGCGGAACACGGGCGATCAACAACCAACCAACTTACAAATTTATATGTGTAACTTAGGTTAGGTTAGGTTTATTATGGAATCAATTGATTTGATAATACATTTTTTCAATTGGTTTATTCTTTTTTGGAAATATTGATTTTAAAAATAATAATACAATTAATTTACACGGGCGTTGATTAACAACCACCTAGCTTACAAATTTATTTGTGTAGGTTAGGTTAAGTTAGGTTTATTATGAAATCAATTGATTTAATACTAATTTTTTTCAATTGTTTAATTGCTTTTTGGAAATATTAAATAAAAAAAGAAAAAAATAAAATTACACATTTATAATCTAAACTTTGGTATATATAATAATATAATAACTTTTCCAGATTGTTAAAGCTTATTCAAAAAAGTTTGAAATTTTAGAATTATATACGGGTGTACAGAACAGTGCCTGTCGGTAATAAACTATTGAAATTAATACAATGTTTGTATTCATTTATTAATAAAATCCCAATTTACCTAGAAGTTAACACCCCATTCATTGTATGTTAGGAGATACGAAATTTGCCGGGTCCGGTAGTATAAATACTTATTACAGTGTACATATGAAGGAAGTGCCGTAAAACATATCAACCATACCAAAATTTCTGCAGTTATATTCAAAATCTAGTATGTCTTTTAAAACACATTCAAATATAATTTTTACGACTTGAATAAAAATTGATAATCTAGTTAATCCGCTATTCGGTTTCAATAGTAAAAGTAAACTTTAACAATGGAAACACTAATATTGGAAACTACCTTCTGTACTTCCAAAACAAAAAAAATCTTGAGCTACATATATAAAAAATATGAAATGAATCTCGTACAGTTCAATATCGAACCACCAAGTCGATGACCCCAGATGCCATTATTCTATAAGATCGAAACATCAACGACGAGTCTTCCATTAGTTATATTTATAGCTGCAAGTAATGTTTTATTTCGGCAGGCAAAAGCCCTGCAAGACACCTGAGGATATATTGGTGCAAGGCATTCTACTAAATGGGAATGTGGTTATCGCAATTGCCACTGCTGTTTCGATGCAACGGCTGCTCTCTGGCCTGAATCTATTCGGTGATTTCCTAGTCTATTCTTAGAAGCTAAATTAGGTATATGTGTCTGTGTGGCAAACACACTTTGGATTTTATTATGAAAACAATATTATTTTAAATCTGAATCTCTATAAGCTAACTTATAATTTGTCGCAAGTATCATAGTCTCAGTAATGGCTGTGATGTTATTGATAGTAATCTAAATTAACAAAGTGTAATGAGTTTATTAAGTGGTTTCTAATCTAAAGGTTTGTTCCTACCCGATGCGAAAGCGTACATGTGACGATCCCCGTCATGCGCATTCAAGAAAACCTGTTCCAACCAAGTTATGACGGTTCAGTAAACGATGGATTACGGTGTTCCAACCAAATAATGTACCGTTTCTCGCATCATCATTTCAAACAATGTTGTATGAGTATTGCACGATTACGGTAGTATGGTATTGGTTGGAACGAAGTGTTGAAACAAATGCAATTTTAATTTGTGCACTTGATTAACAAACTTATCTATTTTCTTTCATATATGTGCAAAAACTATATTTACTTGCATTCATTTTCATTTTGAATTGCCGTCAACTGCCGGCCGAGTGAGTTTAATACAAAGTGATTCACTTAACTGACAATATCAGCAACTGCTAATAATAATTAGTAATCAGTTCACTTTGTAATTCAACGAAGTCACTGAGTCAAACAGTATAACAGCAACATAAACCTAATTAGTGTAACTACTCAACACTATTCAAGGCTCGCAAGATTCCATCACTATTACTGACTCGTTATAAAGCAATCAATATCTGTGGTATATTAAATTCCCAATATGAAGACATTAACATGCAGCTCAATCATTTAATAGGCATTGTTGGAGTATTCCATTGCATGGGGATGTTAAATATTATCATTGCATAGCGCTTCTGCATAAGACAACCGATGTTCAAAAAGACCAACCGTTATACACAGCATAAAGTTAACAAAAGTGGATCGTTAGCAAGTCGTATTATCTATGTGTAATAACTCATTTCTTTTAAACCATAGGATTATCCAAGTATGGAAATTCATAACAATGCATTTTCTATTAGGCTGATCTTTATTTAAGTAAAAAAGGTGAAATAGAATGTTTTGATAAAACTTGAACTATGAGACAAGTGTGAACTATCGGTATCAGTTTTCCGGTTATAATAATTTTTTTCTTAAAAAACATTTCCGATATGCTCGGGTTCAATTTTGGTTAGTAGTCTTGAAAAAAATGACGCAACCAGAATTGAGAGATTAATATTGCTAACAAATATTTTTGTGATTTATTGTTAATGAACCATAAACACTGGTATGTTATAAAATTACAACTAGTTAATTCTAGGATAACTCTAGTTGTGGAAATGGCCCCACAAATTTATGTTGAATAGTTAAAAATCTGACTGGTGTAAGGTAATTAGCTTGTATGTTGGTCACAGGACGTTGTTCATAATGTCGTCTATAACTTACATACAAAGAAGTAACATTTGTTAGTTAGGACCTGTTGTTTGTATAGGAAATAATCTCCGGTAGTACCGAGTCGATTCTTAAAACTCTTTAAGGTTATTTATGAAACAATTGTAGTATTTCTACAATTGTGAAAAAAAAACAAAATATCTCATAAATTTATATATTTCAAGTTCTGAATCTGACCTTGATTTTAATAGAATTATAATCTGAACGGATAAAATATTAATTGTAAATGAAGTGTTTGAACCTTTTGACAATTTTACTTTGACCTAATTCTTATCTCATGATAAAATGCTAGATATATAAATGTGAAATCTAGAACTATACCTATATACAGTTACTTCAGCAAGAAACTGGTTTTGGAGTATAATTCTAGATATTGTTATTTAGTTTCAGTTTAAATATCAATTCACATAGATAATTTGAAGTATTTAATAAAATTTTGGGCGCGATTTCGGACTTCCTATGTTTAAAATCCTGTAAAGTCTTGAAAAGATTGTCATTGAAGAAGTTACAATTTTAAACGGTTTAATTTAGCTTTCCCTGTTTATTTGTAAGTTTGGGTCCAATCCATTAATTGAAAATTTACCTCCTTCCTGTTAACAGATTGATCTGACAATACAATTTGATAGATTTTGTATCATTGTAAATCCAAGATGGCCGCCACTACAAAATGGCGGATTCAATATTCTTGAACAACTTGGTATCAAATAAAAGGACTACAATAAAAGAATGAATAAAGTTCACTGAGAAAAAAAAGAAAATACAATATGGCCGCCAACACAATGGTGGATTAAGTATATATTTTTTCAATCCCCTTCAATATGGCTATCAAATGAAATAGCTTTGATAAAGGCATGATCTTACTCCCAAGTCAAGATTTTGTATCGTGTCGTGAACTGTGTGGCGTTAGGGTGGCTAAAAATGATATGTCGTTACCGTTTTCCTCTCAAGACTTGGGCGCATCTAGAAACAACAATACTAAAATGCAAAAGAGAGTGAAAATGAACCCCGTTATCTCTAACTAAAATTTTGCCCACACGTTCGGATGGTCGATAAATGAACGGGTTGTTGAGAAGGAGGCGAAAACTAACATGAGGTCACTATTAATTCAATAAGGTAGACGTTCCCAGATGGTAGAGATAATTTTCTGATCCACCCATATCCTTTATGGTTTAGGCTTCCACAGAGCACATAATGCAAGGTAGCTTCCGGGAAAATGACATTGTTGCTTTAAGCTCTAAACTTTTCGCTGCTACAGCCGTATTATACAAGACGATATAATTTAAAGTTACGATACTCGTAGAAAGCAAAATTGTTAAATGTTTTGTAACTTCGATTCGCTCTAAAGACCACCTCTAATATTTCCAGCGGTTTTAAAGCTCCTCTTCCGAATCAACGATCTCGACAGTTAACTGTGCCAACTCTACAGTAAGTACGCCTGGGTTGAATCAAATGGTTAAAATTCATTTGGTTAAAATTCATTTGTTGTTTTTTTGGAAAAATGCTCGGACTGGTCGGTATTTTTTTGGACTGCGGTTTTTTGATGATAAACTCATTTACATTGGGTGGGCCAGAAATAATTTGCGACCATTAACTTCAGTTTTTCAAATGGAAATATTTGTTTTTTGTTTTCTTTTTGAATTCTACATTGAATTCTAAGTATTTTCCATGTACAATGTCCTGTACCGAAAATTAACAATTATTAAAAAAAAAATACATATCTTTCTAAAGTTAAGAAAACAACGTTCAAAATAAGGTGTTTGTTGGTTTCAACCTATTCATTAACGTCTGATTTTTATGATTTTTTTTAAGTCTGGATTTTTTAAAACTTGTTTATCTCCAACTGTCTATAATTTTACTTCAATTAAGTAGTTGTCAAGTGCAGTTGCAAAGTTTCAAGTTATGGCTCATTTAACTGAAAAGCAGCAAATAGAAATTTTGACGATGGTAGGATATGGCGACAGAACTCGAACACAAGATGAAGTTTGCCAATTTATTAATATGAGGTACCCGGAGGGGCCTGTTACACGATCGGTAGTTAGTAAAATAGAAAAAAGTTTCTAGAATTTGGCCACGTAAGAGACAATTACAAAACTAAATATTTCCAAAAGATACACAATTACATTTTTTGCTCTATTTACAAGAAAATCCTCACAAATATACTAGACAAATAGCCGCAGAACAATCAATAAGTAAATCTTTTGTTCTAAAATGCTTGCATAGAAATAAATGGATCAGTATAAAGTTCATTTAGTTCAGGAGCTTCCTGAAGATGATTTGGACCGGAGAATAGAATTTTGCGAAACTAATAATGATGGATAGCTGCAATACCAACCCGCACTTTTCAAGTTAGATATTTTTTTCCGACGAGGCAATATTTTGTTTAAATGGTTCATTAAACAGGCAAAATTTTCGATACTAGGCATCAGAAAACCCACATTGGACTATGGAAAGTCATACACAGTTTTCCAAGAAAGTTAACGTATGGGCCAGAGTTGTGGGTACTTCAATTGTGGGTCCTTTTTTATTGAGGGAACACTTAACTCGGAAAAGTATTTAGACCTATTACCAAATGACATAATACCCTATTTACAGAACTTTCCCGAATGGTGAAAACCCCAATATACTGGCAGATTCGGTATGGTTTCAACAGGATGGAGATTATGTTGACAATATTTTCCCAAATAGATGCATCGGAGGAAGAGGCGATACCGAAATGGCCAGCTAAGTCTCCAGATCTAAGCTCGTTAGATTTTTATCTTTGGGGTTACGTGAAATCGAAAGTCTACTTTAATAACCCGGAAAATATCCAGGAATTAAATGAAGTGTTTCGAGAATTTGAAAACCGTCTAAGGTATTGTCAGGAGGTTAATGGTCAACAATTTGAATAATGACGTTTTTTTTTATTCAATTTTGAAATAAATGTAATTTTTTTAATAACTGTTAATTTTCGGTATAGGACATTGTAAATGAAAAAAAACTTAGAATTTAATGCAGAATTCAAAAATAAAATAAAAAACCAATGTTTTCATTTAAAAAAATGAAGTTGAGGGTCGCAATTTAATGCTGGCCCACCATGTATAAATGAGTTTATCATCGCAAAAACCGCAGTCCAAAAAAACCGAGCTATCCCTACGTTTTTCCAAAATACCAACACCTGAATTTTAAATGAATTTGTTCCAACCCACTCGTCCTCACTATATATTGTTCCGTTCCGTTTCGACCTTATCGAGTTAAATAATTCCACTGCTGTGAAAGTTTATGTTACTATTTGCCATGTTAAATATTTAGAAGTCATCCTTATTGAAAAAATGCATAGCATTAAATTAACAGCCACAACAAGTTGAAAAAATGAATGGAAATTTTCACATTCAGACAAACTAATGAGTTCAGAATAAAATTATTAATTTAAAAACTTTTTGAAAACAAGCTTGTATTCACTATTTCGCTTTTATTTATTTAAATGAATATTGTACAACAGATCATTAGAGATCCTGCATGAAAGTACCTAGCTATATAGAACCGATATTAGGAAAATCACTACGAAAAATTATGATTCATAATTTTAGTATTGTGTTACATCAAATATTTTTTAAAAGGAATGCCGCGTAAATAATATCTTCTTGCATATTACAAGCTTATAAAATTATTAGATAGATATAACAGAATACTATAATTATAAAAACCATTTTTTAGTAATTCTCCTAATATATAGCTCCTATATACCCAGATACTTTTATTCAGGATCTTTATTGATCTAATTTATTATATTCATTTATATAAATTAGATCCCATAGAATTATTATTTTCATTTTAGTACAACCAAATAGCTTAATAAAACCTTGGTTTATTAAGTTCTTTAATCAATAATTTCATTAAACCCTTCTCTGAGGCACGGATCGTTCTACATGATATTATAACAACGTTAATGGCTGTTCCTATTACCTAATAAGATTCAGAATCCTGTTTTGATAATGTCGTCAGAAAATGTTCTTCCGGAAAAGACTTTACACGGCCTAAAACATATAACAAGATCGTTCGGAATGTGTAGCCAAACTTCCCTGAATCGTTCTTCCTCCTGAAGTTTCCTGGAAACCTTACTAAAACTTAAATTTATTACGAAGTTTCGAGAACTTCTTTTCACATTGTTATTTTATGTGCGAAACTTGCCTTAACACTGTCAACTTAATTTAAACTAAATCCCTTGGTTTTCTTTTATTTAAAAAGTTTGGAAAATTTATTTGGAATTTGCGAAACAGGATAGCCGGTGCTTACTTGTGTTCAGTATCAGTAAGTGGTAAGTTTAGAGATATTTAAATGAAATAATTTTTTTTTAAATATGATTTGGAAAAATGTATTTTGTAACAATTCTCTAGAATGAATAACTAACGATAAGTTTTTAATAATTTCAACTGAACATGTAGTGGGTGTTCATGAAACATCTTATAAATAATAAAAAATACTAATGAAAAACTTTAGCTTTTTAATGTTTCACTATTTATTCGTAAACTTGATATATGTTTCGCCTTATGAGGGTTTTTTATTAGAGTACAATTGTATACTGAATACAAGTTTTTTATTTCAGTTTCAGTATATAATTGTACTCTAAGAAAAAGTCCTCAAATGGCGAAACATATGTCGAGTTTTCGAATAAATAGTGAAACATTAAAAAGCTAAACTTTTTCACTAGTACATTTTCTTATATATTTTTTTTATTGTTTCACTTTTGTAATCGTAATCAAAATTTACGAGAAACTGATGAAAATGTATAAGATTTTCCTATGAATCAGATATTTTCATTTAATAGTTTGGAAATTTTGGTTGTCTCTTTCATTATGAAAATTCTCGTTTAGTCTTGTATATATGGAATGTCACAAAAAAACACACTTCGTTTTATATTATCTTTTACTCGAAATTTCGACCGAGAACATAAATCGGAAGGAAAAAATTTCAAGCGTAGAAACTGGTTTAACTATCTTAGTGTTACATAATTTCAAGAAATCAAAACCACGGCAGGTTTTTTATTGCACTTATATCAGTTATAGCTATTGCCCGTGGCTTCCTTCAAGTGGGGTTAGCAATATTCGTTTTTAATGATGTTTTAATATTATTCTCAGGGGTTTATTTAGTTTATCCGTACCCTTATTTATTATTTATATGTAGAGTTAGGGGTTTTGACAATATCAATGACAGTTTTTTGAAATTCCTAGCACAAGTCATTTACGAAAATGTCTGACAAAATTAATACAACAAAACCAAGGATAAATTGTTTTCTGAATGATACTTGTGGCTTAGTTTTCAATTTTTAAGTACTTTTTGGGAAATAACACCACAAGTCACCAAAATTGCTGTATGTTCCACATGTTTCGGGGTTTAGGTCATACCCCGTTGTCAATCGTTAAGGAACTATGAATAAAAAAGGCACAATTCTAAAATGTAAAATTAAAATGTTTGACATATCTATTATTTGACAATTAATAGCTAATGGAAGACCTTTTTTTAAAGGCTCATATTATCTCATCATTATTTATAAACCCACATTGAAAAGTAGAAGGGTTGAACTGAACACCCAACATATCAGTTTTCCAAACAAATAGATATATGTATTGGAAATATTCTGAAGCAGAGGAACTGATAGAGTTCATTAGAAATATTGCTAAGGGATAGTACCACTTGGATTATTTTACCTGTACATGAGGATCTCTCTTCAGATTTGTTCTTGCATTTTACGAAATTGTTTTACTAAACATTGTTCTCAATTTACAATTTTTCAAAAGCTTATCATAATAATGAATTTATGAAATAGATTTATCAAAATTGAATACCCAAAGTCTATGTAGACCCTACTTTTAATGTAGAGAACGGTAATAATGAATCATTTTTAACATGAAAAAAAAACGGTGATTCTTTCTAGATACAACTAGATACAATATATTCTGTTACGATCATCATTGCTTTAATAATTTTTAGTTAATGTAGGAAATCCTTTATGTGACTTCTAGCGTATTAATCACAGAGAAACCACATTACACACAGCATGATTCCCGATTTTGAATCCCGTTAAACTAGTTTTCTCTAAAACTCCTTGGTGTTGATATTCATCTCGCATTAAAATATTATATTTGAAATTCGAGTTATATTAGATTTTTTGATATTTGTCACACTGTGTTTTTGTTATTTTTTTAGAATTTTTGGTGGTTAGAAGTCGGTTTTAGGGTTTCAAATACTTTGTACCTCTACTGTAACCCTTAACTGTTAATATGCAGCAATATTTTGGAATATGGCGTGAATTTCTCGCACCGTGTCAATTCAAGGGATTAATTTAGAAACTCGATTTGAACAAGACAGTGCAACGCATTTCACTTTATTACACTATAAGTCAAGAAACTTAACTTGTTTAATAGTTACTTCCTTTCAAAGTAGCCTCAAGAAAATGCAATATAAAGAACACCAAATTAAAACTAATTAATGAGTTTTTTCATTGGTTTATCCTAAAAGTAAGTTCTGTGACAATAATCTAACTGCTAAAAATCAACTCAAGGCAAACTTCGAGAAGCAGATAAGATTGATAAGGAGGAAAATTGTTGGGAAATTTTCATTTTCTGAATGCAGAACACCTAGAACTCTACCAAAATTAATTAGAAAATATTTTAGTAAGTACATAAATTTTCATTATGCTTACATTTACTTTTTATAAATAAATGATCAAGCCTTAGGTATTTTGTTTATGCATAAATCACAGTACGTTTAGGCTATTTACAGTCATTTCTGCTCTATTATACAGAGCTACAGAGATTTAGTGATACCTCTGTTTACAGAAATTAGATGTTTTTAGCAAAATTAAAATACCTTTTAGTGTTAATTGGATTTCTATTAACCAAAATTTTAAAAGCCAATTGAGCTCTTCTAATTAAAATATGCAGAATGCATAGTTATTTATTAGTTTCAATGTCCAATGTGAATTTTAAAATTTGTTTTACATTATTTATACACCCAACAAAATCATTCAATGCGTGAAAAGTGTTGATATACTTTAAACAATTAATTTTTGTTGTAGTACGTACTTCAACAATTAGTAAAACTGGTAGTATTTTAGATTCAATTTATTCAATTTTATTCAATTCAATTTATTCTGTTGCAATTTGAATTATTCAGTAAGACCATAGGTAAATTAAGGCCATAGCTCATTTCTAAAACAAATTTGGACCATTTAGTCGATTTCGGGATCACAATTCTTTTAGATTTGGCGCCGGTCTATGCGTTCATTTCATATATTGATATATCAACACCACCATTCTATAAGTTGACTGTAGATATCCATTTATTTCCGTTTTTACTCAATTATCACGTAAAAAGTAAAGATTTGATTGTGATCAATTGTTTTTGTTGCAAAGATTATTATTTCACTTTTAAAGTGGGATAAATTTTACTTCTATATATTGATGGAAGCTGGAGATATAGATATTAAAAACGGATGTTCTTAATTAGGCAGAACATTTGTAAGTGACATAATCGTTCTTTATAAACAATTGAAGAAGCTTAACTCTGAGGGTAAATCTTAATTGGTTTTGAAGCACAATTTTTATAGCATCGCTGTCTCAACAAAAATACAGTCTGCATATGTACAGGATGGAAGTTTCCAAAGTATACGTATACAAGGTATATAGGCTTTAGAAGAAAACATAATGATAAATGATGTCAGTATACAACGGTGTTTAAGCACTTTTTTGGAAAAACAGTGTATGTTTCCAAACGTTTCGGCGTCTGTGAAAAAAGGCACAATTCTAAAATTTAAAACAAAAATGTTTGACAATAGTAATTGATTTCTGACGTCATAAAAAAAATGACCTATGTCGGTATGTCTGGTATTTTCTTTCAATAACTGATAGAAATCATCGATGAATTTTTGGTGACTTGTTTATGGGAAATTTTTTAAATTGTATAAGGGGAAATTCAAGATAAGTCAGTGGCACCAAACCGTTTGATATTTATAGGAAATGACCTTACCCTTCCATTGCTGAGAGGATGTGTGGGTACAAGCTCAGTATACAGGGTGTTAGTGAACCCTGCATAAGTATGAAGCACAAAAATAAGAGTGGTAAGTCTACAGAGTGAAAGTATACAGGATGTTAGTCAATCGCATGTAAGTATACATATAAACAAGATTTAGTATACACAGTAACATACAGGGTATACATATACACCAAGTGAATACAGCAAGTTAACAATCCGGGAAGACCTACGTATACGGAGCGTACGTATAGAGGATGCACCAAATGAAACAAGATATACATAAAAGGTATCAGTATACAGGATATTGTAATTCAGGTTTATGTATGACGGATGAACCATAATGTTTACAGTTAACGAACCTTGTGGGGAGAAAGTGTATTGGTTAAAATTATTATACTACGTTAAAAATATGTGTGTTTGGGAATCCCCTGACGTCAAACTTGTTTTAAAATGTAATTCGATATTTTCCAAAATGCGAACGAGATGAGGAAAAACAGTTGAAAAATCATACGATATTCTTCTTAGTCACTTTATATCCAAACCAATGTTCTAGATACAGGCCTCTCACTGTTGCCGCCATAGTTCTGTGTTTTGTGGACCTTAGTTGTCAATGTTCCTGTACTGTTCCACGGTTTCTTGAAGTCTTCTACCTTGTCTCAAGTTTTTCTATTCCTCTTTATAGCCGTATTTCCATTTTAGGATTGCTACATGTTTGGCTACGCCGTAACTGTAGTTCCTTCCGATTCAAGAATTTTGCTAGCAGTCACATAATAAAGACTTATAATCATAACTGGATGTGGACGTGATATTTTCTCATACTAGCTAAATTTGCCAACTTCATTTTAGCCCCTGTGATGTGTAACTGACTCACACATATATGTACATTCAATACACTACTATCCCAGAAAATAAGCCAAATATTTGCTAAATCATATGCCCTGATTGAATAAAATGTTAGAGATTAGCCACCGCAATTTTTAATGTTCAGTGAGAAAAGAATTGTACTAGAATGTGCACGCTCATTTGCTCTCATGTGATGCATTGTAAAATATTTATGAAAGGGTTCCTCTTGTCACGTGAAGTTAGCACCGTATGTCAATACCCTATGAAATCTGCAATCAATTCTGCCGTATTGTGCTCATGAGCTCCAGATGTACTGCAATGTGCATAATTTGTAAAAAACCCATTATCAGTTTACATACAGGTGGAAAAAAAATTATAAGAATTATGAAAATTCTGTGAGAATCTACAGACTAAGAAGAACGTGTCCGAATATTTTGCTAAAAATTCTGTTTCCAATAATGTCGTATAGGATCGGCAACAGAAAAAAATATGTCACTGATAAGCAAATGTTTCCTATCGATTTTTATTTAAACTTATACGCTTAATCTCAAAACAATAACCATCAATAACTTCTTCAGGTGCTATGTGCATCTTATTTCTATCCGGACGTAAATATTGTGTGTCTATTAGTAATTGGCATTTAATGTTTACATGTGACGCCAAATATTTGGCAATTTCTATAACATATATACAGATAGCTTCTTGCACTAATTTAGAATTAAATTTATAGAATAAATATATCAGTTTTTAACATATACTACTACTATCGACTTAAATCGTGCACTAATATCCACAGAAGACATTTTGCCCTTGGGCCGACTAAGATACGGACAGCATTACAGCTAACAGACAAATACATGCGAATATAGCTGAACCCTCCCAAAAGTTATATGATTACTGACATCCCTATAGGGCAGTCTATCGCATCCAATCGTAGCTAGGAACTATCGACTCTTCTTGTGTGGATAGAACATGTATCGGTCTTAGAGATTATGGAGCACAACCTATAAGGTATCTTAAATAGCCTGCAAACTTACCCAATAAATAGAATACAAAATATTACTCCGACGGGTAGTTCTAGGAAATTAGCCTGTATTACAAAACTAACAAACTTCACCAGTGCACTACATTAGTACATTTTATACACTTCGTGCCGTTAACCAAAAATGCAGCACATAAATGCACCTTAAAGGCACGCTGTTGCCACAATTTATTTATGACGGAATTTTCAAAAATGGCAGTGTTAACTTCACAGGGTGAGAATAATGCAACTGCCCTTAAAACAATATTTATGATATGCCACATGGCAGCACATATCGGGTACATTCTAGCCTAGTATTTGCAATTAAAAAGGGCATCTTCATAAAAATCACAAGTCTAAGTCTTGTAACATTCCATTTATAACAGTGCATACCGAGTTAAAGGTAGACTGCATTGGAATTTTACTGACCAAACTAATGAGCGCTTTGAGAGAACTTTTTCTATTTACATCTTAGTTTTTTTGGGTCTCATTGACTGATTTTATTCTATTACTCGACTTTAGGAAGTTGATGCCTTTATACTGCCTGTGCGCTTTGTGTGTAATTCGGAAAGATCTAGTCCACCTCGACCTGCAGATCTTCCTAACTTCTATAAAAAATAAAACTGGTTACATAGCTGTTAATTTACACTAACAGAAATTAAAATCTGTTTTAGTTATTCCGCTATAACTTTTGATAAAATTGTCTTTAAAGTGCTAGAAGCCCTACCCCTAACTAGAATGAAATTATAGTAAGTTAGGTGCAGTATTTTTTTATCAAACAATATTTTATATTAAAGGTAGTTTATTTGGAGACTTATCCTGCTCGTTTGCATTCAAATAAAATATTGTTAACATAAATCTACTGTATTTACTGCAGAAAATTAAATGTTTTCTTGCAACTATACAGGGAAAAAGAAAATACGGGAGATAATTATGGCTAATTGAGAGTGGAGAGAATTGAATAACTTACATAATCGGGAGGTGTAACTCATTAGCTATCCATCCGTGTGTATTATTTTACAACACGAGTGATTTCTTTTATTTAATTCATCTTACTAACGATCTTCAATATAATCATCATACTCCCTCCTACTATCAAAAAAGTCACTTTCATCAATAATTTGTCGAATTTCATCCTCACTGATTGCTCATTATTCCGTACAAACTTCTTTACATATCACTTAAAATATTTACTACTAAGCATTCCGCTGCCACACATTATTAGTCCTAACGATGTCTAGGAATCCCCAACCTATCGATAGGTAATGTCATATACTTAATACTGATATACTGCTAGCAAATTTATATCGTTTCACTGTACCTCGGGTACCTCGCATAAGCGCATGTTCGAAAATGCCCCTATTGATGCCCTATTGGCTCTTCTGCTGTTAGATACTTGGCAACGGTTATGCAAAACGGTTTAAGTACAGCAACACCCATATACTTACCGTATAACCTGTTGTCTCTCTTAGTGGCTTACGGGCGATAGCAGTATATCAGTATTAAGTATATGGGTAATGTTTACTGGAACCCATACCTTACTGCTTACAGTAGGAATCTGCGATTCTCGATGGTACATAACGATTAAAACGTGTCCAAGTTTTGTGGCCAAATATAACCACATGAGTTGCAAGCAAACCTCACTGTGTTGAAATATGATGTACGTGGGAGCTAAAGAGTTAATAGAAGAGAAAAACAACAAATTTGGACAAAAGAGAATGTTTAGATAAGCAATGTGCAATATATATCAACATTTGACGTCAAAGTCAAAAAGATATTCAAATTCACATTCACAAAACACGTTATGCAGTATAACGTTAACGCGATTTGCGCGGTGCGGGCGATGTGTTGCATCAATGAGACAACCGTACACTATCAAGCACATAAAAATCATTCATGGTGTCCTTACTTGAATTTAAATCAGTGCTATTGTAGGGATTTTTGCGTTGTCGCGTTACTCAGTTGATTTGACGGAACCCACTGTTGGCACCTGGCAATTCGCGTTTACGTTGGACACGGATTAACTGAATTGCCAAAATAGCAGTGCTAATTTCAAGCACCTGAAATAACGGTTTTACTAGTTAAGTGTTGTATAGATAATCATTCTTTAAATCTCTAGTACCAGAATTTTCTTCAAAATTTTCCTTATAAATATTTTTATATTTATGTGGCTACTTTGGGAGTATTATTTATCTACCTTCATCAGCATAAGTAAGTATACATAAAAATCTCTAGTTGTAGACATAACACATACATGAACTTCACGAGGGTTTCGTTCGTTTAACAGATTATGTACAAAGTTAAGCAATTCATCTATTTAGCTATAATTCCAAAAGTCTGTCGGTTCCTTAATATTTTCTTAGAAGTGTAAACAATTCTTATAAGAATCGTGAATGCTAAGTTATTCCACAACTATGGAATATTGTTCACTGCTGTTGTATGAAGTGCCATAATTTTTCTTGTATTTTGGCAAAATAGATGTTGGAACACCCCGTATACTCTGATACTCAAAAAGAATATCTACATTTAATTTCAAAATTAACCAGAACTAACAGAAAAATAGTTAATATTCTTTTGAATTTTGAAATAAACCCATACAGAATGGTTATGAGGTACCTACTCTATTTCTATTACGTAATATAACAGCTATGTCGTCTAAAACATAAGCCCTTGGTGAAATAACACTAAAAATGATAGCCCGAGAACAGCAATTATCTTGAAAACTAATCTCTGCAAACCGTTGTTGCTATAACAATTATTGTTGTTATCGTTATTGTGCGGACGGTTTGTGTGAGTAATGGGCTTACTAACAAATCTAATAATTCTAGAGGAGACAGTTAAAATTAGGCGTTCTATATGGAAGGTCGACCTCTTACCTTACACACAATAGATGTGCCTAACTATTGTTGACTAAGCTACGGGCTGTGGTAATTTCATACTGTAATTATCAAGCTTATAATGACGTAATAAAATCAGAAGATGGGAGTCTATAGCTCTATTTTAATTACTTTCTTTAGTATATCACATGCACGGCTCCAGAGCTGAATAGTTTTCTATAGAATATTATATTTTATTACAAAAATTATTGGCATAACTTGAAAAATACAATATAGACTTAATTAATGACGTGATTAGATATAATTAGTTAAAAATGGTTAGTATGTAATTGTTTTCACTTTTATTCATTAAAAAAAATTCATATGTATGTTTTTACAAATTTTATTATGACATAAAACTGTTCACTTAATTAGCTAGGTAAGAGCAATTTTACATACATGATTTTGGTCTAACAATTTAAACAAATTTATTACTAAGTATTATTCCAGTAACAAAAACTGTTTGATTAAATGTCTCATATTTTTCCTGTCTCCTCTTACGATATTTTCTTGTGCATATTTCTAATCAAAATTTTTCCTTGAATTAGCTTGTAGTTCCATTCAATAATATAACTTAACACCAATTCTGAATATAGAATATAGTACTGGCTTTACTCCTACAAGGAATTTGATTCTTTGTTTGCTAGACACTTTTATTGTAATATACCATTTACTTATAAATGTTTTGGTATTTTCCTGTTCACACTCACCACATTGTGCCTGTCCATTTGAATTAATGAATATTTGTTATTGCTGTTCTTCTGATATTAATACAGTTATTAAATATATATATATTCCTCAGATGTATTCTTTTACTACTCTTCGCAAATTTATATTCAGTTCAGAAAGGTTTTTTCCATATTTTTATGAAAACTTTATAATTACAATATTGTTTCAATTACGTAATTTTGTTTCCCCTATGTCCTGCTATTTGAAGCTCAAAATTTCTTTCCTAGGATAGTTAGCTGGGTTTTTGTTGTCATAACGTTAATTTGTATGTCCAACAATTTGTACCTTTCTTTAATTACAATTTTCATAAACTTTTTCCAAATATGCCTTAAACTAGCAAATATTTTTTTATCTAAAAAAATTGTCCTAAACTTACCCTGTTACATCTACCCCACTCTCTTACGTTTAAGCTACCGAGATATTTTAAAATTTCAAGAGAAAAACATCTATCGAGAAGTGGATGTAGTGGTGTACAATAAAATCACCCTCAAACCCTAACAACCCTAATTAGATTCGTTTATTTGACCGGTAAATTATAGCAAAACCTAAAATTAACCTACGTCATATATTTTGAGTAATTCTTTATTGCCATATTTCTGTTACCTATAAACCAACTCCTATAATAATAATAATAATAATAATACCCCCCGTGTGGTGTCCGGGTTAGAATAGCACCATGGTATCTACCGCCTGTCGTATGAGGCGACTAAAGGGGCAGCTGTCCGCTGACCTACTACCTAGCCTTCCTCCCTTCCCCAAAACCCGCACGGGATGATCTGGTTTAAATCATTTCATCTGGGAACTGACAACCCCACGGTTCCGAGTTACCCGGGTCACCAGGGTCAATTGGTGGCACCACCCATGAAAATGGAGTTACGGAGTAAAGGCCTCGGAAAAGAGCCGCTGCCTGGGGACCGCCAGGGCATGTCTGGGGCCGGCGCTGGACATGACAGCATGCGGGACGTCGGTGGCAGGGTGCTGAGGAAGCGGGCCCCTGTCGTCCAAAGAGCTACAGCCCAAGAACCACAACACTCACCAATACAGTCACAGCAACAACGTGACCATCACCAACGGAGTCAAACGAGAACGAGAACTCCACCCGCAGAAAGTGTTGCGCAGGATCAACAGCCAGCGCTCACTCAAGCGGGACTGATAAGACAGCGCATGAAATGGACTAGCGCCATGAATAAATTTATAATGCGCACGTTTTACAGAGTGACTAACCTTGGCCAGGACAAGACTGGATATCCCCAAATACTGCATCAAGAGTTCTGTCGTGAGTACCCAGAGCTTCAAGTTACCGAACAGAGAGTCGCAGATCAATATCGTGTCATCTTGAGAAATGGCCTTCTTTCGCCTGATCAACTGGACGAAATAAAGAGCGAAGTTGAGCGCGAATTATTTGGTCGAAATACAACAGATCCAGAGCCTGAAACACCTTTGGCGCAAAGAGCAGACGAGATTCAAGAACTTCAACAAGAACAGCCAGCCAACGCTGACCGGCTTGAGAAAATCCAAGCAGAAATGGAAAGAGCTCTTATAGAGTATAGTGGAACAGATCCATTGATTAGACCAACTCTTCCCAAACTAAGATCTTCTAAGAAACTGGGAATCGTCTTGCAGGCTATGAACAAATTTATCTTGCCACACCATGTTATAGGTGTTAATACATTAGAGTCGCTACATACAATCATCTACTGTGCTGCAATTTCCATCTGCAGAACAATTGGGGTCGCAATAAGACCAAAGCAAGACCCTCCCCAATTTAGACAAACACCTCGAATACCACCTAGGCTAGAAGGGAAAATTAATTCTCTTCGGAAAGATATTGGAAGACTGACCGAGTACTAACGAGGGGTCAGAAACAACAGAATAGAAAGACTTGTCAAGACGATCCATGGACAATAACCGAATACACTCCCAGTGGGATGAAGAAAACATCACATCTCAACAGTGTCTCGATAGTCTACGACAAAAGCTTTCCGTATACACAAGTCGATTGAGAAGGTACAAAACCAGTAACAAACGGAAACTAGACAACGCACTATTCCGAATATCAGAAAAAGGGTTTTATAGAAAACTCAACAACAACAATAATAATGAAACCCCTAGTTATCCCAGTAAAACGGCGATCGAGCAGTTCTGGAAAACACAACTTTCCACAACAGTTTCCCATAACTCCACAGCGAGCTGGATTAAGGAGGAGGAGGCTGCATTTCAGAATTATGATAAGATGCAACACCAACCATTTACAACGGAAGACACGTCCAACATAATGAAACACCTCCATAACTGGAAAGCACCAGGACCAGATGGTGTGCAGAATTACTGGATAAAGAAACTTTACGCCACCCACGATAAATTAACAGTACTCATTAATGAAATAATTATCCATCCACACAAGATGCCTAGTTTCCTTACACATGGTGCTACATACCTCTTACCAAAGGATAACCTATGAACACAGGACCCAGCAAAGTACAGACCAATCACTTGCCTCCCAACCTTATACAAACTTATAACGTCGTGCATTAAACATCGCCTTTTCAGACATTGTGAGCTAAACAACATAATTACCGAACAACAAAAGGGATGCGCGAAAAACTCGATGGGATGCAAAGAACAACTAATAATTGATTCCGTTGTCTGCAATCAAGGCCACGCCAAACGACGAAATCTCTACATGGCATATGTGGACTACAAAAAGGCCTTTGATTCAGTTCCACATGATTGGCTCATTCAGGTGCTGAAACTCTATAAAGTAAATAATTGTATTGTTAACTTTTTAGAATATGTCATGACTACCTGGCACACCAAAATCTTTCTGAATGAAGCCGACTGTTCGATACAAACCGACTCTATCCCAATCAGAAGGGGTATATTCCAGGGAGACTCTCTTAGCCCGCTGTGGTTCTGCCTTGCCATGAACCCACTCTCACGCAAACTGAACGCGACTAACTTTGGATTCAGTCTCAAACACAACAACGTACAAGCACTAAAGAAAAACCATTTGTTATACATGGACGACTTAAAGTTGATGGCAGCTACGAAACAACAGCTGCATGATATGCTTAAAATAGTAGAAGGGTTTTAATGACATCCATATGCAATTTGGCCTAGACAAATGCCGGATTATCAATATAGTGAAAGGCAAAATACAGCAGGGGCCCTAGGAAATGAGAGATGGCACCTCAATTGAATCCATGGAGGAAGGCCATACTTACAAATACCTTGGAATAAAGCAGGCTCAACGAATTGATCACTCCACCATGAAAAAGGACCTATCAACAGAGTTCTATAGAAGGGTAAGACGACTGTTGAAAACTAAGCTTAACAGTAAAAATCTGTTTCAGGCTATTAACACTTACGCATGCTCAGTACTCAGTTACTCATTCGGAATAGTTAAATGGTGCAAGACGGACATTGAACAACTACAACGGAAAGTACGAGTTCTACTAACAAAAGCTCAAAATCACCATCCAAAGAGCTCCGTCGAACGTACAACGTTGCCACGGTATGAAGGAGGAAGAGGCTTGGCAGATATAGGCAAGTTACGTGATCAACAAATTTCCAATTTGCGTAACCATTTCCAGAAACTCGCAGGATTTTCTGATCTACACAGAGTCATATGTCAGGTTGATGACTCAACACCTCTGCGACTGACAGAACAACAAGTTCAAGTATACCACAAGGCAACTGATCAGAAACTGCTAAAATGGAAAGAGAAGCGGCTTCATGGAAGGCATATAAATGACGTCAACCAAGATTATGTCGACAGTTCAGCGTCGAACTACTGATTGATCTCTGGTCATATGTTTCGGGAAACGGAAGGCTTTATATTGGCAATCCAAGATCAAGTAACTCCAACTAAGAACTATCTAAAGTACATCGTCAAATCGACAGATGCAGATATGGTTGCCAAACATCTGAATCTATCCAGCATATCACAGGAGGTTGCCAAGCGTTCGCTGCAACTGAATACAAAGAACGACACGATTCCTGTGGCAAAAATACTGCACCAGGAACTAGCGCTGAAATTCGAGCTATCACAGTCGGTAAGAACACCCTACTATATATACAAACCAGAATCTATTTTAGAAAATACCAACTACAAACTGTACTGGGACCGGACGATATTGACCGATCGGACTGTTGCTCACAATAGACCAGATATAGTTTTGGTAGATAAAGTCTCTAGAAAAACAACCTTTATTGACATAGCAATCCCTAACAACAACAATATAAATATTAAGCAGGCTGAAAAAATAGCCAAATACAGGGATTTAGAATTTCAAATACAGAGACAATGGGACATGTCCTAACAACACTCGAACAGTACCAATTGTTATGTCAACAACAGGAGTAGTCCCAAAACATCTATTAAACAATTTGAAATACCTCGGTCTGAACGAACACCTTTACCAACTGATGCAAAAAGCCGTCCTGTTAGGAACAGCCCGGACGGTTAGAAAATTCATGGGGAACTGCAGCCACGACGCCAACCACGGGCCTGATAACCTGGCAAGGGCTCCCACAGTGAATTTAGTTTAGTTTAGTTAGTAGTTAGTAGTTTAGTGAATTTTCCCCTAAGGGCACACTATGTGTGCCTTAGAGGGAGTGTGATGCCATACATTGTATGGTCAAGTCGAAATAAATAATAATAATATCTACCCTATCTGCTGTCTTTCTTTTAAGCTAGCCAGAGACTCTGGAGTTTTACCAGTCTCTACCTAATTCCCCCGCCATAATTTTCCACTCAAACAATACTTAAAGATAGATTTTACAATCTATGGCCTTTAGAAATTAAGCAAATTGTGAACGAGAATAAATATAGGTTGGCTATTAAAAAAATATCAGAAATGAAAATTTAAACTTATTTTTAAATTATGTTAAATAAATAAAATAAAATCGTGTATAACTATAATTTGGTCTTTTACCATAAGACTTATTTGTTTTAGTTACTTGTATTGGAATATGTTTTACTCATTTAGATATTTTTTTACCAAACGCAAAACTTTTAAAAGGCAGTGATTGTACCCAAGCCATGCTTAAACTGTCATTACAAAAATTATAAAAGTGTAATGCATGTTAAGTTTCACTTCCTGTATATGTAATGTGAAATATTGTGTAATTTAATGTACTAATGTCATTTATATCTAATGTAATGAAAATAAAAACTATTTTGTATAAAATGTTAGGTCCAATTAAACAATCAAACAATAAAATAATTTCCAGCAAAAAAAAAAGTTATTTTGGTTTTTGAGAATGCCTCCCTCAATATCTAAGAACCATTAAAAATTGAAATCTTTAAATTGTAGTTTTTCGCAAAATCCCATTAGAAATATTTTTTGGAATTCACAACAGCATCACAGTAATTTTTACTAACGATGCCTCTATTTAACTTAATCAACACCATAATTTTTAAACTTGGAAATATATTTTATAACTTCAAAAGAAAAGGAGCCATAGAGCTAATTCCACCTTGATCACTTTTCAACGATGGTTACAGAGTTTATTGCAAAAACAAACCTCAACCCCTAACAACCGATAAAAATATAAAATTAAAATTTTATCCGTTATTTTACGGCAAAATTACTTTCGAGCAACATTTTTGCTTGTTCAACTTAGTAACTTAGATTTTCAACTGAAGATATGTCACATCTTCAACAGAAAAGCAGCTATCGAACTAATTCTATCAGCATAATACTTGAACAAATAAACGAAAAAGTATGATAGTTTTAGCAAAACCACTGACTAGCCCCTAACAACAGTTGGAAGATCATAAATCGAAATTTAAAGCTAGATTTGCTTAAAGCATAATTGAGCAACAGTTTCACATTCTTTCACCCCATTGACATAACTTTTTACTAGATAGTTCTTTTACCTGGCGTGTTATTATCTATCTTTAGGAGAAATGCAGCTTTGGACCCAATTATACAGCTATAATATAAGAAACAATCCTGAACCACCCAAGATATCTTAGTTCAAGATTGAAGTTTTGAAGGTGATGTTACACGCCGTTAGAAACATTTAATATTTTTACTGTAGGTCACATCACATTACTTCCTATTTATTTTTATATTTATAGCTTTGCTAAACGTTAAATTAAAGTGATTTCATGTTGGTACCAATATTGTAAATTACACCACCACAGGTGCCCCAAAAATTCGTGTTAGCATGCTACTCCATGTTATATTTGTGTTATAAGTGGCAGTTATAGATTCAAGAAAACATAATATTAGAACTAATATTTGTATCAAGTCGAATTTATGTTTTATGATGAAAAATTCCCTTAGTTATATTCTATTGAAGACTGATGTAGTGGGATTACTCTTCTAATTAACACGGTTCAAGAGGGACATTTGTGAGAATGCAATGAGTTCATATGAAACGCTGAACAAAGCCTCCCTCAAATTTTTGGCAACTTGCAACTTGTTGCCATTTTCTAGCGAGTCGTTTTACAACGTCCCTTCATCTTGTTTCCTGCCATCTTTCTGGTTGGATACCTTAATACTCTTGGCTTCCATTGTATAGGTTTGAGAATATTTATTATACGGTTTCTTATACCGGATGCTTCTGGGAAATACCATTACAAGTCACGAAATCTCTGAATATTTCCAAACGTTTCAGAGTCTATGTCAGAGTCCGTTGTCAATGGCAAAGACTCTATGAAACAGGCACAATTTAAAAATGTAAAATTAAATTGTTTATCAACATCTATTATTTGACTTAAGGACGTAACTAACAGACTAACTAACTAATTTCATATAACTAGCTGTCGCCCAGTGGTCGAAATTCGACCAATTGTGTCAATATCTCTGGCAGGTTAAGAAACATGAAAATTTTATCGTGACATTCTCTCCTAGGACTTTAGGGAGAACAGCAATTACACAGAACGGATCTAGATTCGGAACCTCTGTGTGATAGATATTTTTTAACATTTTCAACCACCGGGTAAACCATTCTGTATATGCCACTGCCTATGACCCACCATATTTACTCTTTTTGTTTATGAAATTTTTAATTATCTTCTGTAACTATAATTATACTCCGACCTATATTTCAATCATTATATATATGGAACTCTTCGTGGTCTACTCTATAAATCAATTCCTATTCTAACATTTTTTATCACCATCCTGTATATCTATAATTCCTCTTACCCTATATTTCATCTTAACTATATATACAACTGCTTATGGGTTACAAAATGTTGCATTTCCATTTCCGCCACCCTGTATATGCATCTATGTATAACATTTTTTGCACCACCCTGTATAACTGTAATTTTACTGCACCTTCTATTCCAAGAACCCTGTAAATTCAACCGCTAATGGGCTTCCCAATATAATTATTTTATTAGTTATAATTGCACTCTACTCTATATTTTAAATACCCTAAATATGCAACTGCTTATGTGCCAGCCATTAAAAAAAATATTTCTAACATATCTGGAATCGCCCTCTATAATTATGATATTCAACGATTACTTTACCCACTAAACAATAACAACGCTTGCATGCCACCTCCAGAAGTACATGCTCTAAGTATATAATAGCATTGGTCTGTCTATATATAATTACTCAATGGTTTGAGTCTGGCGGCAGCGGCACGCGGCACATTCATTTGTTTCGCGTTGACATTATTGACGTAAATAATGAATTTTTATTATATTTTATTTAATGAATGAACCAATATTATAAATTAAGATTAGCATTCTGCACTGAAGGTCGTCAGTAGCTACTAAACAAAACAAAAATTAAGAAAATCGGTTGAGAAACAGAGGAGAAAATGGTACCTAATCGTTTTGTCTTTGCCTATTTATATATAGATAATAACGTTTCTTTCAAATTTGAAGAATTTGAAAGGGGTGATCTTCAGAATTTATGTGGCGCTCCTAGGTGCGACTTTGTTATAAGTGCATTCACCAAAAATGCGATAAAGAATATTATTGATTTAGTGATCCCATTAAAATCATGAGAGAAAACCTAGGAAAAACCTTAATCATCGGCAACCAGGAACGATTGAACTCCACGGAGGTAGTAGCGATACAATCGTTTTCAATTAACAAAATTAAAGCGGACTATGTTAGTTTTCGTTTCGTGTTGTGTTATTCTTAATATAATATAAATGAATTTTAAAATTGTATTGTAAACCAAGGTTCCAAGCATGTTCACAAATTTTGGTTTTTTCAAAATGTTGTTTTTTAATATAATTTTTGTGTTCGTTTATTCGATTATTAAGAGGTCTAGAGGTTTCTCCAATATGGAAATTATTACATTCACAAGGGATTTTATAAATGCAATTTTTTGTACTTGTTTTTTGGTTTTGTTTTTGATATAATTTATTTTAGTGTACTTCTTATTTTAAATTATGTTTTAATATTATAATTTCTGTAAAAACCATCAGTAAAATTCGTTTTTGGAAAATAATCCCTATTCAACAACACACTAACTATTGTAAAAAAGTATACTCAATCAATACTTGCACTGAGAGAATCCTTAACACAGAGGAGTCTCAAAAAAATTGTATCAGCTCTTGAACTCGTAGTTATGTCATTCTGTAGAATTATAACTTTTCCCATGACTTCTTATTTCTTTCACATACATTAGATTGTGTGAATTGTCATGCAATAATCTGGTTTATATGTTTTCTTTCAAACACTATGTATCATACGAAAATATTATGGGTTATTTTCCATAGCCTAAGTAGCTTTAGCATGGAAAGATATAAAAATGTCTCTAGCGGTACATTATTGTTTAATACACCGTAGCTTGAAAGCTAAGCATTTCTAGAACTACCTTTATATAAAAAAAACTGTGTCATTTTTGGATGACGAATTTCCAGCAGAGCGTTGACGAATGTTTTTATAAACACCCTGAATATGTCAAAAAAGCTAAACGCACAAAATAAACCATAGTGAAGGTGTATTCACAATCTACTAATACCAGACGCATCCTCATATAAAATGATGAACATTTTATTAAACAATATTAACAAGTGCTTCCTATTTTTATGACGTATTTAAGTGTCTACTTAAAGCAGTATATGAGTTGGAAATTTTCGAATTAACACCTAATTTCCATATAAATATGATTTAATACATCCTCCAATATACGCCCGTTTCAAGTACTGACAACAGTTTTGACAAATTTCACTTTTTTAAAAGCTTGTTTTATCCTAATGGATTATGCTTGATGATAGATGGCTTGACATAAGTGCGTGATACATCTTCATTTGTGCCGAAAATCTATGTTGACGAAGGAACATTTCCGGAAAGTATTATTGATAAAAGCTTTGTGCCTTTCTCTATGTGTTTTATTGCTGTCGCACGGAAGATATTTATTTTTTAACCAGCTTCCAAAAAGGAGGAGGTTATCGGTTCCACCTGAATGTTTTTTTATATGTAACATGTTTTCTTCTCCCGCTATGAATGGATTTAAATAATTATTAGGGTTCCTTATATACAATATACGGATACACTAATAATATCACTCCGGATTTCTGCATCTGTCACATCACAGCAATTTTCTCCTAAACTACTGGACGGAAGAGGTTAAAATTTGGTATCAATGTACAGATTGGTGACCCAATCAGGGGTTCATATCGCAAAGAAAAAATTTTGATATTAGGGGTACTTCTGCGGGGAAAAACTAAAAAAATCGGCCGTCCCCCCCCTGATCACCGAAAATACTAAGCCTAAAATTTTGAAAAAAAAAGGAAATACAGGACGTTGCCCGAACTTTACAGGAAAAATAAGGAGAAACCATTAATATTAATTTTGGGGGCAAATTATAGAATTAAATAAAATTTAAAAATAACAAAAATTCAAACGCATTATGGAATATATCAAATAAAAGTTCTCATTTTGAGGAACACAAATATATTTTTTTCATATTTTAAAAGAAATTATTTAAAATATATTAACGAAAATATACCAAAATTTACCGATCCCCCCCTTTATCACCGAAACCATAAGCTGGAAAATTTTGAAAAAGTATAGCCCCTCACCTGAACTTTACTCGAAAAATAAGGAGAAATCCTTAATATTCATTTTGGGGGGCAAATTATAGAATTAAATGGAAAATAAAAAATTATAATTATTTCTAACGGGTCATGTAATATATCAAATTATTCATTAGGATGAATACAAATGTATTTTTTTAATTTTTTTTTAATGAATATTTTATAATATATTAAAAAATATTTTATAAATATTACCCATTCCCCCCGTTATTCCCCAAACTATAAGACCTAAATTTTTTTGGTTATTGAAAAAATATGAAAAAATCCCTAATTATATTATTTGGCCCCCAAATAATAGAAATAAACGGAAAATAAATTATTAGAAAACCCCCATAGTAATTTTAGGGACCAATTATACAATTAAATGGAAAATAAAGATTAAATTTTCAAAAGCATCATGTAATATATCAGGTAAAAGGCTCATTAATGTGAACTACAAATATATCATATTTTTAACTCATTTGTTTAAAAGATTAACAAAAATATGAAACATCGACTTAATTCCCACTATAGAAAGTACACTATTTAAATGTTGAAAAATATATTTTATTTGTATTTTTTAATAATTTGAATAACAGATTTAATAATTTATAATTTAAAACTTGACCTATTTTGCCCTTTATCTTCCAATCTCAGAGCCTAAAAACTCAGACAGTAGATTATAAAAGACTTCTCTGAAAGTTTATTAGTAAAATAAAACTCTAATGTTAATTTTTGGGGGCCAAATTAGAAAATTAAATACATATGTATTCTGATAAAAATCAAGCGAATCCTGAAGCAGATAAAATAAAAATGTCTATGTGTGGAAAATCAAAGTGTATATTTTTTTATAAATTTAAAATGCTTCCTTTAAAAGATATAAGGGTAAATATCATAAAATGCACTCATTCCCTGCTTGTCTGAAACTGCAATATTAGAATCTTGAAGGTGGTACGCAACCCTAAGTATGCGAGTCCAACTCGCACTTGACCAAATTATTTTTTTTTAGATAATAGAGTTTACATCCCGATTGATGAAGTTTCAAATTTGAGAAAACTCAATATCTGAGTCGATTTCTCTGAAACGTTTTACCGATTTTACAACACTGAAAATTTCACTGGCGAATTTAAAAGTTTTTATGCACATCTTAATCATATAGTATAGTTTAATTAAACTATTAAATTAATTTTCGGCTCATTAAATCAACGAGTACCAAGCTTATTTTGTTTGTATACCTGGTAACTCTATCGATTTATATACAAAGTTTTCAATTATATGACGAACAGGCTTTTAGAGTCACCAACTCCCTAACTAATAGAAAACTGAGTGACACATGTCACACTGTAAGTTGCCACCACATGCAGTGTATACAGCATAACAAATAAATCAAAATTTATCATTTTGAGATGGAACTTTCAGTGGTACCTGCTCCGGTCTATTAAAGTATACATGCAAAATACAAAATAGTGAAAAAAAACTACTAAAGTTCTAAATATTAAATATACCTAAAATTCTGAAAAGCGGATATTAAAAAAAAGACTTCAAAGAAGAACAAAAAAGTTCAAAATAAAACATTATTTTTTAGATATTAATTGACTTCAAAGTACAACTAAAAAGTCGCAAATAACTAACACAACAAAACAATCAGGTTAGTATATTATAAAACAAAGTCTTCCGCCGCGTCTGTCTGTGCGCGATAAACGCAATGCCGATTTTGATGCTGTTTTCAGCAATGGATAGAGTGGTTCTCGAGGAATGTTTTCGTAGATAATTTGTAAGTTTTTATATACCTTGGCTTAAATATGTGTTGATGGTGTCGAAAACAAAAGCCGTTTGGGACCTTTCAACGAAAACGTTGCCTATACCCATTGAGATATACAATATAATATATGATGAAATTGTGTATCTTAAATAGGTCTACAGAAAAGTCCTGAATGGTTTGTGTCTATTATATTTAAAGATAATATATTGTATACATTTTAATACTTTAATGGACAATTAAAATGTGGCATTCAACATGTTAGAAATAGAATGTAATAAATAGAAAGGAGTTTTATCATTTTTCGAAAATTGAAACGTTAAATGGGGAAATAGGGGTCAGTATTGTTTACGGAGAATTCAATATCTCTGAATCAGAAAGTAATATCGGTGTAAATCTTGATATATTTAGTCTTCTAAACTAAATAGAAGTGTTTTTTATCATTTTTCGAAAATATAAGTATTAAATGAGGGAAAAAAGGGTCGCTATTGTTTTACGGAGACTTTAATATCTTCGAAATAGAAAGGAATACGGGCGTACATCTTGACATATATATTCGTCTAAAATAAATAGAAGCGAGTTTTTTCATTTTGCGAAAAATCATTTATCCGATAGGAATGAGCGGGGTATATTTTAAGAAAAATTTACTAGCTCCCGGTAACCAAAAATAATACAGACATGAGAATTATGATATTAATTCTTTAATTTAATAGACAGTTGATGTGAAATTTTGTGAAAATTCTACCAATGAATAGGGGATGAATTCTATTTTTCATTGGATAAGATAGAATTGATAAACCGACATTTTTATGAATTTATGGAAGGGAAGGTGACTTAAAAAAATAGAAAATGAGGGAAATATAAAAAGTGTTTTTTGACAAAGACGTTTAAATAAAATTAAATTCCAAATGTGACATAAATATTCTGATCCAGGAAATTAAAATATTGAATACACCAACAAACACAAAAATGCAAGTTGACAAAGAAAATCTCAAAAACTAAAAATATACGAAACGACAAAAATGTCGACGTCACCGTAAATGTGGAAAAAGTAAAAAAATGTCAAAAATGTTTATCTCAAAAATGTTCGTATGTCAAAAATATTAAAGATGTTAAAAATGTTTATAATGTCATACATGTCACAAATATCAAAAATGTCAAGAATTTCAAAAATTTTTAAAAAACCTCAAAAATCTTAAAAATGCCAAAATATAAAAATCTTCAAAAAAGTTAAAAACATGAAAAAAGTACATATAAAATAACCAAAACCTCCAACGTGTCAGAAATGTTTTGCCCATCAAACCATCAAATTAAATACCAAAATAATTGATTTTTAGCCATATAAATTTCGCATATGAATGAAAAAAAATCTCAAATATAGGGCATGTAAAAATTAACAAATGAAAAGATATGTTCAAGATAAATGCATCCAATAAGTGCTCATTCTGTACAAGTTACCTAACTATTTAGTATTTTCGACGTCGGTGCAAAGTAACAATTAAGTTTGATGAAGTACTGCATGATTTTGTTATTTGCATTTTTTACTCTGTGTTGGTGCCTAATTACTTTGAAGTCGGTTTTTTTATAAAAATATTTGATTTCACAATCGTCTATATAATGGTACGCCAACTTTGAGCAATTGGGCAGTTTTATTAATGATTTCTATCAAGAACTTTGTCACTTACTAACAGATTTGTTAATATTCCCGATTCGTAAAACAAGATAAACTCAAATTAGATTTTTGACATGTGAGATTTTAAAATGAAACAGCTTAGTACTCGAGTCTGCAACTACAACACCCCAAGAATTCAGTCTGTCTTTCTGTGACCCAATACTCGCTCCAAGAACAATCGACAGATGTCACAAATACAGCAGGCGCTACGCTCTACAGATGATGATGAAGATATCCGCATGGGGATAGAACAGGAACGGTAGCACTGGGATCTACGAGATGGTCTAGTAGTGTTTGCTTTAAAAATAGTATATTCGATACCAGTTGAGCAGTAAGTATATTCATATTGTTTTTATTTTGTAAGGTTAGTGTTTGGAGATGTGAAACTAAAACAGTTTAATGGTTAATACGAATACCGAATAAAAGTGATGGAAGGGTCACGAATCAACTTAATGAGGAGCTGTTAGCTAATTTAGAAAAACGTAAGTAGAAACGATAAGAAATTTAAGAATGAATATTTAAATCACTAGACGGCAAACAGCAATTTCGAAATCTAAATAAAATGTTTTCACTACGCTTAACAGAGGTAGTGACAACAGCTACCACATAGAGAACTCGATATATTTGCCAGAAGCACCTATGCGAAAACTATTTGTGTGTTTTATGTGTACCTATATTCCCGCAAATTTCGATCTAGATAATTTTGCTAATTCAACTGCAACATAAGCATTAATAAATTACAATTTTAATTGATTCTCTTGAGTGGATTACTAATTCATAATTTGTGATACTACACTATTAATAGCTAATATGCGAAGTTACGACACACGCAAGTCACGCAACTGGCACACCTCCGTTCAAGTACAAATTATATTTTTAAATATTTAGTACGATAACAAAGAGGCTTAAAACGGAATTGTGGGAATAAATAGGTTTTTTATTGTTTTCACTTGAGATTCTTGTTAGTAATTACCAACCAAAAGACTTTTATCGAAATCTGCATGATAAATCAAAATCCAGCAGCTAAAAGCGAAAACATGAAACTTGAATAATTACTAAATTATTAAAAACTGTTAATTGAATTAAGCATGATTTTTTATGCCTAAAAATGTTTCAGTCGACATACTGTTACCATAAAAATTAGATAATGTTTATAAGTATTGCTTTTAAAGTTACATATAATTAATTGGCTGAAACTGTCCTGAATAGCTCCCATATAGTATTATATTTAATTATTTTATGCCAATTGTGAATGCTCAATTTATAAATGTTGGAACGGTAATTGATTTTTTTCGCCTATTCATTACCTATTTTAATGACAATATTAGCATATAAAAAAAGTGTAATGAATATTTGACATACAAAAAGAAATGTACCAGGAGGAAGTTCTATTAGGAAATCAGGTTGGCGAATTTAAGTCATAACCCTAATCCTTCTATGAATTAAATCAAAACGCAAAATGAGAACGCAACATATCTCAAAAACTGAAGTTGTTTTCCTTAAATTGACTGAAGCATAAAATCTTTTGCATTCTATAAACCAACTAGCCGTTACTCGCGATTTCACCCGCGTATGAAATGTAGAATTCTGGCAAAGAGAAATAGCTTATGAAACTGATTGGCTTGTCCAATATAACAATTGTTTCTAACTTTGTTGGCCCACCTTACAAAATGTACCAATCTGAATATATTTGACCCAAACTGCAAGTGGCTGATGAGCCACCCTATATAACATTTTCATTTAACATTTTTTGGAACCACATTGGTTGCCTAACTTGGCTTCTCGGCTTCACCCTATAGTGCAACCATCCTATATATGTTGCTGTTTATTTGTCACTCAATGTAACATTTCTTAATTACCTAACTATAATTCTACTCCACCTTATACGCTATATAAAAATTATTTCTAATAATTTTTGAGTCACCTCGTAAAGTATAATTTCCCTCCACACTATATTTTAACCACCCTTTATATGCAACTTTTTATATAATCTAACAATTTTTTAAATATTTTTTAATCCACCCTGTAAAACTATAATTATATTAAGCCCCCGATCTCAACCACCTAAAATATACAACCACTTCTAGACCATCCCATATAACATTTTTTGTACCACTCCGTATAACTATAAATCCACCAATCCCCAACATATTTCATCCAAACCGCAACTGTGTATGGCCACCCTATATAAAAATTTAATTTAATATTTTTTTGAACTGCCTTCTATAGCTATAACTCAACTTCCATCTATAATTAAACCATCTTGTATATACTACCGCCAATGAATTAACCATTATTACTTATTTTTCTATCAGTTTTTGAACCATCCTATATAACCATAATTTTATTCTACATAATGTTTTAATCTCGCTGAGTATGCATCTGCTTAGCGGCCACCAAATAAAACATTTTTTAAACACTTCACTATAACTCTATGCAAGTGCCAATGAAGTACGCTAAATAACCATTTTTCTAATATTTTTTAACCACCCTTTAAAATATAATTTGTCTCCACCTTAAATGTCAACCACCCCTTATATGCAACTTTTTCTAACATTGTTCTAATCACACTGTATAACTATAATTTTACTTCGCCCCATGTTTCAGATATTGCATATATGCAACAGCTAATGTTCTATCCTAGAAAATTTTTCGAACAATTTTTTATTCACACTATTTATTTATAAATCTAATCCACCCTCTTTTTCAACCACCTACTATGTGCAACTACCAGGATAAGATTTTTCGTACTACCCTCTATAAATTCAAATCCACCAATTTCTAACAAATTTTACCAAAACTGCAACTGCTATGTAACAATTTTTAAATACTTAACTACTTACCTCTACTACTCCCTATATTTCAGACATCCAATACGTGCAACTGATTATAAGCTACACTATTTCGCAATTTTTCCTAATACTTTTCGAACCACAGCAATATAATTTCCCTTCACTCTTCATTTGCAACTTTTTCTTACTTTGTTTGAATCACATTCGGTTACTATAACTTGACTTCGCCCCATATTTCAAGTACTCAATATATGCAAATGGTCATGATCTCCCTATCTAACAAAATTTACTGACATTTTTTCCCCACACTGGATAATTATTATTCTACTCCACTCTATATTGCAACAACCTTGTATATACAACTACTTATGGGCCACACAATATAACATTTTTGTAATACACTTATTACAAACTTATACTTTATTTAAAAAATTGTGACAATTGTTTCGCGTCCGATGGAGCTTAATCATACAATGGTAGTAAGTGTAAGTTTGTAATAAGTGTATTACTCAAATCATCATGAATTTCAACTTCCACCAAGTATCAGCCAACTCAGTCCAATGATAACATTTTTGCACTACCCTGTATACTTAGAATTCTTGTCCACCCTACATTTGATCTATCCCGGATATAATAAGCTTGTATATCATAACATTCCTTTATAATAATTCTTAAACCCACCTGTACAGCAATAATTATACTCTACTACATATTTCGACCATCCTATATATAGTACTTGTGAACTACTTGTGGATATAGAACAATTACTTAACCACCCTATAAACTATAATTCCACTTCATCTTATATTTCAACAACCCTGTATAAAGTACTGCTTCTAACAGTTTTTTCAACACCTTTCAGATCTTTAATAATAGATCCAGAAATTTCAAATATTCTAGGTGCTTTCATAACACGTTTTTTATCCACCCTTCATAAATATAATTCTATTCTAACAATATAACATTTTGTTATTCAGCCTGCATAAATTCAATTCATCTCTACCCGTTTTTAAACCACCTGGTATATGCAACTATTAGTGGTCACTCAATATACCTATATATGGAACACCCTTTAAAATTACACTTCATATATGAGTTGATTTTTTTTACATCGAAACATGTTACATTGGCATATCCTAAATTTTGAATAAAAGTTAGGCTGATCCAAGTATTTAATATTTAGTTCATGACGTGGAACCAATTTACTAATGACTAATTGTGTGTTACTAAACATGGCAGCAGTTTTTTTGCTATATCTATCGTTTCTGTCAATGTAGGGGAGATAAAATGTCTAGCAGATTATAATTGAAACTATAAGTTTTGCAAAAAAAAGGATCAGCAAAATCAGTTGAGTAGTTCTTACCTGATGCCCGAACATTTAAACAAACAAACAGGGAACTACAATTTTATAATAGTATAGATAAATAGAAGATACCTGGAAATAAGCAAAGCACATATAAGCAGTCTTGGAAGCACATTTTATCGAAAAAAATGTATTACCAATGTAAAACTGCTCTTATATTTTGACATTTTTGGGATTTTGAGATGATGCTGTTTTGCCAGGAAAATGGGTTTGAAATCCTCCTGATTGAATTAAGTAGTATTGTTCAAATATCATAACTATGGGATTTAGCAGTCGACGGTTAGATGATATATTAATTCTTCACAGGAGCCGTCATCAGCGACGCTAGCCTAATAATACTGATAAGATTGTTTCCTAGTACCTCTCTATTTGTAATCTGTAGTGGAGTAATTTCGTGTAAAACATATATGTTTAATCATGTAGTCTATTTCACTGTTTTCCTCAATTTCAATGGCGTATGTATGTACGATTTTTAAAATTAGGATGCTTCCATACTTCAATAAATTTGTGGTTACTGAGAACATCTGTATTTTTTTCTGTTATTAAAATATTAGTCATGCCTAATGGTCATATTTTCAAAAATATTAAAAACTTAACTGAAGTTAAATTAAATTAATCATATTTCAATATATTCTCAATTAAATCTGTAAAGAGATTAAACCGATACACCTTATTTTGATATTTTTACGAATTTGAGATAATTAACTAAAAAAATATTTTTTAACGCGAACAATTTTAAATTATTTCACCTTTTAGAAACAAAATATAGGTATCTGAAAATTGGGATGGCAGTACCAAAAAACATTTAAACATGACGTGAAACATTACAAAAATTATCATGAGTTACTCTGCTCAAAATAATTAGATTACCACATATTGTAACAAAGACTTGCAATTTTTCTATAAAATTTGCAAAAATAAAACAAATTTTACATATCCGTTTTAAGTTAACAATACTAATGCATAGACACTAAAAGAAATAAAGTGGAGCAAGCTATAAAATTTTACGAATCCTCACAAACTGTTATGCTTGTCATTTGTGTTGTAAGATAAGACATCTAAATGAGTGTACTTGGTTGTTTTGAGCATGGCACGAGCATCCGACAGTTGGTAAGCAATTTTATTGCCAGCCCTTCCATCATCTATCGTGGTAGAATCGATACCTGGAAACAGAAAACAAACAAAATTCTTCAGACTAGATAATAAGAGTAATATAATCCGGATTCTGGGCTGGTTTTTAGTCCTATTTTCCTTCGTTCTCGAATTTCCATATCCAAAGATCTTCAAGTTAGTCTCAGAAAATCTAATAACTTGGAAATATCCCCCCCTCAGACAGTTAGGAGTTGATTGAGAGAAACCAGCTTGAGACAAAGAAAACCTTTAAGAAAACCTGTTTTAACTCTGTACCATAAAAGATCTAATTTAACTTTTGCTTATGAACAAGGCACCTCTTCACAAATATATATGAGGTTTGGTGAAAGAAAAGATCTTGTGATAGTTCCATTAAAATTAAACGCTCAATGATCCAGCGATCTCGTTCAAGAGGATGATAATATGACAAAAGCGTTTAGTTTATGTCAAATGTTCTGTTGATGTAAGATAACGAAAAATTTCGTACTGTAGGCATAACAATGAACTTTCTTCCGTAAAGTAGACTTCAAACTATATTATACACATATTTATTTGAATATCTTTGGATATATACATCCAGTTCAGAGCCTGCAACAACTAATAAAAGCCATAATGGAGAAATGAAAAAAAAAACAATTCGCACCTATAAAACAGGTCTTGGGAGTATTAAACAGTAAGAAAGCTAGTTACGAAGTTGTACAGACTAGATGCTTACTTTTTCATGGTAGTTTTTGTGGTGACTGGAAATGGTATTGTTGCCGTGCAAGTACAATGTAAAAATTTGTTTGTGCAAATTTAAGTGAAAAAATTTAAATCGTTGAAATAAGTGATATTATATTTATAATGTGTGAACCAACCGTAAGTGTCGATGTTAATTGTGAACCACACGTCAAATTTTGTTTGACATTTCTTAGCTGTGAGGCAGACTTTTATCACAATGGATTCGTCAACAAGCAGAAGTGCAGCATTTGGGCAAATGTAGAATCGAAGAGTACTTCTCCGAAAATGAGTAAGCAGTTATCGTAAATGGTGTGCACTATAGCGTGATGATAACAAACTTTTGGTGGCCAGAATTGGAAGATATGGTTAACAACATGGTGACACTTGCTAAACTGCAACAAAAGAATAGCTCTTTTGCGTAAAAAATTCAATGGCAGTGCCATGTCATGGAGTGGTATAGTGATGGGCGATATTTCTCTACCGGTGACTTTGACCGGTGATTGAGATGGTCGCTGATATTGCCGGCGACCTAGTTCTCCGCAAGTAGTGAATTTAGTGGCTGTCACCATTGCGGGCGACCACAGCCGGTGACCACAACCAGCGGCCTAATTCTATGCAAAGCTGTGCACGTCGCACGGTATCTCGTGTAGTCGTATCGTCTTGAGATGGTGTTTATTCAACAAGTGATGGCGATCTAACTCTAAGCAAAGCAGAGAATTAAGTAACTGATATATCAAACACTATTTTTAATTTTATTAGTTGTTGTGAGTCGGTTCAAAAATAACTGGAAAAAATCTCACCTACTAGACGTAAAAAGTGATGTTTGGAATTTTTTTGATGCTGATGTTGATCACTATGCTAAATGAAATATTTTTGGAAAAAAAGTTCTTATAAAACAACAAATTCTAACATAAAGAAGACCATGAAAATGAATTATCCTACCGTTTCTATAGTTATTAATTATATTAGCAGTACTGCAGGAGGGCAACATTAGACACGGTTCAATGTCAAAATCTGATATTATAAAATCGTTCAAGGCCAGGGCTCATAGGATATACCCTTATCCTATTTGACTGTGATTAACTTAGATCATCACACCAACATAGATATTGAAACAGCGACCTCAATCATTGTTTAAAGAAACGGTGATAAAAGGATCATGCAACTTCACACCGCTGGTCTTCTTTTTTGGTCGATATTTTGTTTTACAGTTAACTAAACTATTCTATCATAAAAAATAAAGTTAAAACAATTTCCTAAATACTCTGCGTTTTATTTACAATTCTCATGTGTTCTTATTAATGGTTCACCCTCTATATAATTCAAATTTAGAAATATATATTGGGGAGTAAATACGTGTCCTTAAAAGTTTGACAATGTTTATGCGAACTATTTTGCAGTGGGAGTTATAGATAAAAATTGTTGCCCATCAATGTGATTCACTTCTACAGAATTCAAGAAAATAAATTGATCTTGGTTTGGCTATTTTGCAAAAGTAGTGGATCCAACAAATCCTGATACTATTTTATTAACGATTTTTGAACTTGACAGATCGAAAAAGATAAGAGGATAAGATGCCGGATTTTATTTTTATGCTACTGTCGCAGACCACTTATATTTCTTGCGAGAGATTCGAAAAATCAGGTTCAATTATAGAGATACAATTTCCATGTCAGATTTTTAAAATTCATAATAGAAAAGACGAAGAGCCGACCACACGATTTCCTATGTATCGAATATGTAAATTAATGGTCGTGTTTGAAGTGGCACGGGTGGTATCTAAAAGGGAGCAGTAATTAATTTTATTCAAATTGTGCCTCAGTTCAGAGCGGCGACATCACTTCCGGTGTGTTTCAGGAATGTATCGAATACATAAATGAATTTTGCGTTAAAATATCGGTGTCAACGAATGTTATAAATGAACAAGGGGCAATTCTGACAAATTTCGCGGCATTTTAATAATAACTTCCTGGGTGTTTGTGAAAGTATAGAACAAAATTTTTTCTTTAACATAAATAACTACGACCTACGACATAGAGGTTAGAACATATCGGTATTAAAGGCTGCAAAGGGTGAAAACTTGCCGATACTCAGTACTATTAAATTAACAAAAAATGTCGCATATAACTATGTTTCTCAAGAAAAATAAATTTTAAACTTTTTCCATCTAGGTTGTCATTCTGGTAAACGCATTCGTTATAAAAGTTGCAGAAATCCAGCATCTTCAGTTCAAGATAAACAATTTTGAAATGTTTTAATCTTAAAAACTGAAAAATCAGTGAGATTGTTTTAGGAATATTTTTTTCTGGTCATTTTTTATCTGTATCACATATGTATTTAAAATACGTAAAGGGGGCAAAGTAAAGGGGGTAAAGTGCAATTTTGAAAATTTCCCTGAATTACTGTTCTTACATAAAGTAATTAAGGCCAACCAATCTTTCTGTGTTCAGATAAGTACAGTTTTTATATTTATCTGCGGAACAGAGATTTCAAATACAATCGTAGGGTGGTGTTGTCATTGAAATATATTTCTTTGCGATCCCTTTATACTCAGATTTTAAAAATTATATGTTTTTAATAAAATTGTTATGCCTTTGTCTAGCTATGCTAGAGGTGCTTCAATTTTTTGGGAAGTCTTCAGCTCTGTTCCTCTTTTCTTACTGCCAGAAGTCTCCAAGCATATGGGCATAAACAGATAAAACAATACTGACAACTACTGACAACTTATTTTATACTGAATCATTTCGCATGCATAAAAACCGAACGTACTTAAGATCTTCCTAACCAGAGCCGGCAGCTATAGGGTTGAATAGGAAACTGTTAAGATATTAAAATGAAGAAAACTCAATAAGGAAGCTTGAGAACTATTGTATAACTGTAACAACGGGGAAGTTCAAAAAGCTGTGTAATAGGCAGTCTTTTAAGTAAGATAAGGACGCGAAGTCCATCTACGTTTTAGCTTTAATGGAAATTTATGTCAATATCAGATACCATTGAGAGTACATATAGTAATTAATATAGATAGAAAACCTTACAAGTTTATAGCATCATGAAATCCCAACGATTTTGTTATAGAATTATTTGTGAATACATACAAATCAAATACGCAAAAACTTTAAATTATTTGTAGATAGTTGCCCAAAACTGGAAACAAGAATATTGGTATTACTGTTTCTCAGGTTTTCTATCTCGCAAAAAAAGGCTCAAAGGTTCTGAATTAGGGGGTGTGTTAAAATAAAGATTCATCTGTGATCTGTGTAATATAAACTCCTGCATATTTGAAAGGGCTCAAAACGGTTGTTAGCAAGAACCTTATTTGTTTCTTGTACAATTTATTTAAAATGACATTATGTTGAATTTGCCTATAATCCAGCATCATTAAAACAAATCAAGAAATTCTGATAATGGTGATAAGTAGGTACCTCTGTTATAATATTCTACAAGGCATGATGTCGATGGTCCATAGTTACATAATTTGAACAATGGTAAATCTCCTCAATATCAATTCCTGGCAATCAGGCAAAAATGGAGTAAATAGGAAGTAGGGAATACATACTAGACCTTTTGAAGTCAATAGAAAATGAAACAGAAAGTGACAAGGACAGGTCTACTGGGAATAGGGTAAAAAGTGTCAAAAAGCATATAGTCATTGTAACACGAGATATACTTGCAAATAGTTCAAAAAGTATTAATTTATACAAGGTGTAACATAATGAAGTGTATATATTTCCGTAGATGATGGTTAGTATGAACTAAAGACTCTTAATAGTACATATTTATCTTGTATAGTTAACGACATTTTCCATTATTAATAATAACTCTGGCAACAGTGCCGTACGGAACCTAAAGTGTATACTAAAAAGTGAAATGCATTTAAGTTTTAAATTTGTACGATGGTTTTTACAAATATGTATTTTGTAATTTATTGTATTTATTTATGACATGATATAATATCGGCTTCTTTTCAATAGATTCTAAATAAGTTCTTTCAAAAGAAGACAATCAATGAAAAAACGATGTCAATATGATATATTTGATTTATTGAAGCACTATAAGGGAATTCTTTTAACCCTTTTTTGTAACATTACCTAGCCTGAGTAAGTATTAAGTAATAATCTCAATCTCAATTGACATTCCAAAAAAAACAAAGGGTAGGTACCGTATCATACCCGACACTGAATCGAGAAATTTTACAAGTAACATGAGTTGGCAATCGCACATTAAAGGCCACAATGATTTAGTTGTCTTTTCATAATTGAAAAACAGTCACACAAAGTGGTACGATTTAATGTTGAAATAACACTATCTCTGTTAGCTAAACTCACCACGTGAAAATATTTCAATCAAAACAAACAAATACCTCATTATTATTTTGCAATACCGAACCAGAACCTTCCGCAATAATTCCTATAATACGGTCTACTCTTAATGAACGAAAGTAAATTTAATCCATGATTTCTTGTTTCATTAATTCTGTTGAAAATATAAATTAATCTTCATTTGAAATGAATGGTAGAGGATTTTGTTTATTGTACCGTTCAGTTGTAGTTTTGTAAATAAATGATTATGTACACACGTAAGTACATACCTTGAACATTTTATTGCGTAAACTGTAAACTTTTTGAGGTACGTTATGTAAGACTTTTTAATTTATACTGATCTGCCAAAATATCTGCACTGCATTATGTTACACCCTGTACATGTAGAAAACATTTGGTCAAATCATTGCGGATTCGACGACTGACAATATAATTGAGAAAATTTACGAGGAGTCAATTTACTATAAATATTATTTGTTGTATGTTGATAATCGTTTTTTCAGTAGATTGTTATTCAACCAGTATTACAATTAAATTAAAATTTTACTTAAAAAAGAACTTCTAAATCCGTCAATATATTGCTGTTATTACGAAACCACCATACGCGATGAAGGGTTAAATATCATTAGCTTTATTATGCCTAATTAGATTATTGTCACGAAATCTGCCAAACAAAAACCTGCAGTAAAGTTCTCCCCCAAAAATTACATTAGGTGGCAAAATCAAAAATGTTTATTTTCGTACAATATCACACACACCGCCCGATGAAATTTCAATTAAATGTTCCGCTTTTTTCCAAACTGGAATTGCTACACAATAATTGGCATTTTGGGAAACTTGAATGGAACCCAGCTCACATACAATGCCGTAATATGGCGAGTTCAATGCTACGAAAACACAGCGACAAAAAGTGTATTCATTTTTTATCGGTGACAGCCAAAAATTTACGCCCGCATCGGTTTGGGCTATCGTCCAAATAACATGTATGAAGTTCTATTTTTAAACATTACTACACCATCGTATTCATCATGCATTTATTTTAATAGAGATTATCAGGAAATATTTTAGCGAAAACTTTGAAGAGTGAACAAATTATTATAAAAATGCCATTTTAGTAATAAACTATTATGATAAAGATCTGAAGAGAATTCGAAAAGCGAACAATTTTCTGCAAATGACAAGGTACTTAAAAGAAGGCGTCAGATAAAAATATTGTAAATCGTCTGTTGCATTTATTTCAAGAAGTTTTTGGTTATATAAGCATAAGTGATGATAAGTTTTAATTTATCACAACATTTTCTTGTACTAACAGAAAATAATTTACCACTGATAGAAACGAAAGGTGACAAAGATTTACTTAGGTGTGGCAGACCTAGAATGAGTTATCGTTATAAACCCTCACATAATATCAACGAAAAATGCATAAGGAGAAAGTGTAAGGCTACTTTGTTAAGTGTTGCAGCACAACGTCACAATTTTTGATATTGGTCTTAGAAAAATCCTAGTAGAAACGGTAGAATATCCAGAATCCAGAAAAAATTAATATATGGACGGGAATAGTACAAATTCATAGGACTTTACATTTTTATAGCAAATAGATATCTGAGCTTTATTTACATCTTTTGTGGACATCAATTCTCCCTTACCTAATTTAGACGGAACCTATCCCAGTACATAACTATTTCAGAACATTTCATTCGTCTCTGCAGGGAAGATTTCTTAAACTCACTAAAACATACAGCAACCATCTTTCCACACACTATCAAACTAAAACAGTATAACTTTTCACTTTTAATTTCCAGTAGTATTCTTAAAACAGCAAGATTCGCCAACCGAATGTTTTATCACTATTATTCGTCATTAGATACATTCTAATGATAAAGCTGAACACTTGGCACAAAAAAATAGTTTCTCAAAAACATAAACTAGCACTAATTACTACAAAACAAAAAACCACTTTCACCTCATTCCAGTTCAAAACTTTCCGGACTTCCCCTTAGACTCCAGTTTACAAGTCTTATCCAAAGGCTTCAATTTCGCAGTGCGTCAAAAATTAACTGACGAAAGTAACATGACTGTTCTTCTCAACACTAAGGACTATGTTCAAAAGATGAATTCTTTACTCCAAACTCCCGACTACGAAATAATTACTAGTAATTCTACAACATACTTGGAGAAAAAGACCACGGAAATCATTGAGAGAACCCAGCTTTCTCTCGACGTCAGAAAGATCATCACACCTTCTAAAATTCCGAAAATTTATAGATTACCCAAGATTCATTAGTCGGATGTTCCTGTCAGACTGCTTGTCAGTTCGGTAAGGTAAGAGTTTATGAAAATCCATGTCGCTATTGCCTACAAAGCTTCCTCGATCGTACCAACAGGCGCATAATTCTTCGAGTATATGAACACTCTCAATCAGTTCATAGAAAATCCGACATCAGCTTTCGCCCATCACCATATTCAAACAAGTCACTGTGTTACTTCGAGGAGAGTAGCTGTAGAAATACAGAAACGATCCCTCTGTCTCTACCGACGCGATGATAGCACCCGCCTTCCTATAGCCTGTAGCTAGGAGTAGGCTGAATAAACAAATCAGGTACACCTACTGACTCATTATGTTGCTTCCCTTTCTTATCGACCGACAACTATAAATAAAATAGACCAGAATCACACTTAATTCAGTTATTTAGTGATACTTGGAGAGTAGGCAAATTGAGACCCCAAGCTCGATCTAAAAACTTCAATGACATTTAATATATGTATATATATATATATATATATATATATATATATATATGTTTATTTATAAATGAAACCGGACCAATATGTAATCCGTCTTAACATTCGTAAAAGTAATTGTTTTAGCTCTACATGAACCAGTATAAACAAAACTGTCATTAAATACGACACTAAAATAAGCACCTTTAAAATATTTGTTTACATTTACTGTCACTCTATTCAACTTTAATATCTGATTCCCAACAATCATAAATCACAAAATACATAAAATAGACACTCATGTTAATATATCGATTCGACGTTGTCGATGGGTTACATCTTATTCTAGCAATAATTAAACTTTCCAGTAATTAATGTATTGTGTAAAAGAAACATTGTTTACATGAGTTGTTATACAATTTAAGTCTTAAGGCTAACACTAATAATTTCTATAGATAATTATTTTTTTAATCTGAGAAATAAACAAAACATTATTAACCCACCCGTAAGGTTAATATTATCGAATTGGTAAATTTTTAAATAATGGAAATAAAACAATAATTATCAGATTTAAAGATACGGTTAAACTAATCAATTGAATCAAAACTAAAACGATAGAAACCAAAAAGAACAATTGAGAAGCTGGCATACTAGTGACAATAATAGGCAAGACAAATGACCAAATATAATATTGTTACAAATCTTTTGTAGGTTCTAGAACAGTCTTTACACGGAAAATAATGCTTCCTTATTTCCATGCCAAAAATTCACAATTCATGACACAATAGTTTTCTTATACTAATCGAGATATGCCAAACATACATCAGCTGTTCCGCTACTGTCCTACTCCTGTCATGCGGCCGCATTTATATCCTGTCCTAGTTACTCTTGTTCGTTCTCTTAGCATCCTAGTTCGACCAACTTATACGATGACCAGCTCTCGAAATGAACGGCATCTTCGGTACTGTTTCTATCCGCAATCGAAAGAACTACCACCTAATAAGGTCTTTTGGACTGCAACATTATCGACCCCATCTTGTGTTATCTCTGACCGCTGAGCACGGCCGGCAACGACTACAGTGGTGCAGAGAACGACAACATTGTAATGAGGAATGGCATCATGTCGTCTTCTCTGACGAATTTAGATTCTGCTTTGGTGGACACGATGGCTAAACAAGGGTTAGATGGCGGCGAGGAGTATGGCGTCAACCTCAATTTAATGTTGAGAGACATGTACACCGAACAGTTGACGTTATGGTATGGGATGTTATTACACATGGAAATAGGTCACCTTTAGTCTTTATTCAAGGCAACATGACAGCGCGACGTTATCTTCAGGAAGTCATGGATCCCATATTTCAACAAGATAATTAATGCTCGAGTTAGTTAATTTTTTTTAGATACCTATGTGAATCTGTCATGGCCTCCCAGATCCCCGATTATTAAACTTTGGAGGCTCTAGGATATAAAATGCGGGTAGCTTAGGATAGTATTCCTCAAGAGGAAATACACCACTTTATCGAATCAATGCCAAGACATGTTGGAGAGTATATAGATAAAACACGGTGGACAACCACATTATTAACAATTTAATGACAATAAAAAATTAGACTCTTTGATATTTTTTATTAAAATTTGAATCATTTACTTCTTACTAAAGCATATATGTTTTACCAAAACAATATTACATATAAAATGTTTTTTTCTTAGTGTTTCGATTTCTTTGTCATTGAGTATATAAACAATATAAGCACCAAGAAATTAACAAGTTAATTTGCATTTAAGATCTATGACAAACAAAACAATAAGAAATTTATTTCAATATCATTTAAAGTTAGAATTTTCAATAACCATTATTATTCCATTTATGTTGCCAGTAAAGAAAAATTTATATTAAACATACCCCTAAATATCTTATTGACAAGTATATTATTTAACATGATTTCATGATCACATATTCACCACCCTCTAATAAACTGACTATATATGCAACATAGACAAGCAAATATCAAATAAACAATCATGTTATGGAGATACGTTACATAGCGTTATAAATAGATCACACTTGTGTATCGTAAAATAGATGTGGGATAAAGGCGAACCGTCAAGAGTTCCGTGAAACTCCTATTTCACGAAGTTACTTATGTAGTAACACGAAATGTAATGCCATCCAGAGTTTCAAAGTTCTCACATTTAAATGTTTTGGTATCTCCTCGCATTGTAATTTTACACGAAACCAAAACTTTATATGTTAATTTGAAGTTCAAAAAGGAAAATATATGTCAGAACGTTGTTATAAAAGTTCATTTAAACCTCTAATTGCAATCAAATTATGAACATCATTTAGAAGTAATTTTCTATTCTATATTTAATATAGTAAACGACTGCTGTTAAAAAAGAGGGGAAGTCATTTGAGGCTGAACGATGGAAGCGAAAGCTTCTTACGTTATATATGCACCCTTTCTCGTTATCTCCCTGTCTCTGTTTCTCTTGCTTGTGTAATTCTCAGCAATAGATAAGGAGTTCAGGAGAACTAAGATAACCAGCGGTCGCCCAGTGGTCTAAATTCGACCAAAATTATTGTTAAAAATTTGAGGATAATATACCTATGCATAGGTATATATGAATATGCATATGCATATTTTCACATTTTTATCTAGTATATGTGCCTTTTTGTGTACTTATACAAAATAGTTCACTACCATTATAATTAAACAAACAATTATTTCGCAAAGGATAATAATTTGACTTTTGTTGTCTTACCGTTCCAGTTAATGTAAATAATATACGACCATAAGGCATATTCAATAAGCAAAATCAAATTCCGTTCTGCTCCTGAATAGAAAAGAATACAAATTTTCATGCCTTCATACTATTATTAAATAAATTAAAAATACACTTCGAGAGTTCAAAACGTCAATAAAAATCAAGAATTTATAAAAAGCCTGGATTTGAATTATTAGAAAATATTTTAAATAATTTTGTTCCCTAGCGGTGGAAAGTTTAATAACGCTGTTTCAGCTATTATGGAATAGATGGGACAATAACTGTTATTAACGGAAAATGTTGGCCGTTTGTTAGAATATTTTTATTAATAGCACTAAAGGCCGTCAACTAGCAATTAAAAAACTCAAGAAAATTTGTTCACAAGCAGAAGGAACTTGTATTTATATATAGATTTTTAATAAAATACATAAATTTAAAATGTTAATATGTTCTTTTTAAGTAAAAGTCATTCACCCTGTATTAATAGGTAGGATTTTGCAGGAATGGTATATCATTAATAAATTAATATTAAATGAAATATTTTCATTTTTTAGATATTCCAAATTCTTTAGATTTGCAAAATTCTTTACAGTTATTCAGATATTTCACAACTACGATTTCAGTTACTAAGAAGAATATGCAGGAAACCAACTCATAAGTTCCTATAAATATGCAATATAAATAACAACGATATAAGTACTTTAAGTACCTTAAACTGCAATGTATGTCTAATCTCAATAATTGCAATTTAACACCCAAAGTTAGCGATGACTATTTCTGTATTATATCAAACATATAAAGAAATGTAATTAATGCACCTGCTGTTAATTAATTTTAAATACTACTTTTTATATTGACATTTTTTTTAAGTGTTTTTGTTTTTGTCAATCTATCTTACGATTTTCTCTCCAAGCAATCGGACGGCACTGTTTGGCATTAACAGTGTGAACGTAAATTATCAAATTTTTATTTTATGTATTGAATTAAACAATATTATCAAAAAATTAAGCATTTTGCACTGAAGGTCGTCAATAGCAACTAAACAAAACAAAAATAGAAAATGGGTTGAGGGAGGATAGAGGACAAACTGGTACCGAACCGTTTTGTCTTTGCTTATTTATATATAGATACTCACTATTTTGTTACGACTAAACCTTTAATCCCAAGTAAAATTTAATTCTTAATATAAATATGACTGGTAAGTTAATTTTTAATTACGGTATAAACATTGTTGAATTAAAATACTTCAATCATACTTCACTAATTTAGTTATTCTGGTAATATTTAACAAGGTCACTTTAATTATAATAGATTAAATTATAGGAACATTATGTAGGTAAATATTTTATAAATATCAATACATCTGCAGGCAATTTATTGTTCGCAATAGTGTTGTAGTACAGTTTAGTCCAATATATATTAAAAAAAAAATTCCGTCAACATGCAATAAATTAGGGTGTCGCTGTGGTATCAAGAAAGCGGATTTTAAGCACAAAACTAAGGTGTCTGAGTGTTCAAGATCAAGGTGTGGTGTAGGTCAAAACAAACTGTCGAAATAAATGCAATTTAGGTTTTTACATTTCATTATCATACTCATCCATTTTCAAATGTGTAAGTGTGGGACTTCGTTCAGAAGCTGTCGCTTCAATAACGGAAGTGTTCTTTTTACACTTTAAACGAAATTATGATCACCCTGGAACATATGGGTACCAGGTCAGAAAAGTAGACACTTGTTTTCTGAATGATAATTGTGGCATCTCTGGTTTTTATTTTTTCTAAGTTCTTTGGGAATTACACCACATAAACTTGAAACTCTGTATATTTCAAAAGTCCAAACGTTTCAAGGTCAAAATCAGACCCCGATTTCAATGGTATTAACACAAAATGAACCAAAAATAATAAAATATTCATTCGCGGCAGCAGTTCTGAATCTGCTGAAAGGTAATATCGGCGTACTTTTTAAATAAGCACATTGTTTCTGCTCGGGAACCTTCACCAGTTGTGCTTTCCACAAGGGAATGTCACTTAGAACAATTATTTTTGTATTTGATACTTATCGTTAGGTACATATACAGACGCATCTACAAAATTTGTTTGTAAGAAACATGCGTTTCAATCTGATTTTTGATGCACTTGACTAACCGACGACTGCTTAGTTCAGCTTTCGTTTGAATTTGAAGTTAACAGTTGGAAGTAAATAGAATAAATATAAAATAAAATTTACTTATTTAAAGTGTTTTTAATTTAATGCAGAATAAATAAAATTCTCTTGATGATGAAATTTTATGTGAAGTACCAAAGCATATAATTGTTTATAGAATGTTGTATCTCGATTAACAAATAATCAATCTGTCTAGCATTTTTTAATTATATTATTGATATTATTGTCAATAGATCAGCGACACCTGGTGTGATCTTAATTATTACTTTTAGAGGTACAGTACCATAAATGTATTTACCAAATATCCTTTATTCACAATTCCGTATATGTAATATTATAAACATCTAAGTATACTCATTGTTATATTTAAATAACTAGTTCATATAAATAATAATTAGGCATAATAATGTTAAATCCGTATTCATTAGATCTAAAAAAATCAAATACTTGTCATAGCTGATTTATTTAATAAAATCTTTTAATTTTACAAACTTCATATCAACATTTCAGTCCTAAGGCCTATTCAACAGTCCATCAATTTATTGTCGCAAAATCTAATCCCATTAGAACTGAATATCGAATGAACCGATTATATTTGAGACAATTAAGTGTCAAAAGGAGCTCGAGGATCTGTCTAACAAGGTTTATACAAATGTTTGCGCACCCCTTGATGGGCAGTTTGGCAAGTTTATTGACAAATTTAGGGTGCATAATAATTGAACAAATCTTGCAGAATTGAAACGGCACCTTATCACATGTTAGTACTTTTGTCAGCTGTTTAACATGCAGTAACATACATAATAATAATTAATTATCAGTAAATGTTATTTTGTATAATTTAAATATTGCACATAAACTAATTACTTTTACAGAAGAACTGCACCACATAAAAATGAAGAGTTGATTAATATTAAACGTAGAAAATATTGATTGTGAACTTTTTTACAAAAAACAAATACCTGCTCTACAACTCCCAAAGATAATAATAAGTTTAATGAAAGTATGACCGGTTCCTACATAATTTTCTGTAGTTGACAAGAGACAAAGCAACTTCTGCGTATCTTCTATTAATTTTCAAATAAAAAGTCTATTCTAAATTAGTACAAGTGGACTACTGATGCAGTAAATACTTAATGTAGTTTCTTGCTATGCAAAATACGAACTTTCCGTTAAATCATTTGCTTCTGATTGTTAAACATATCCTTTCCAAGCTAATTGATAAACATAACATCATGAACTCATGAATTGTTGTTAATTTCAATTGTCAGTTGAACACAAACAAACGCCCAAATACAGGGCCCTTTCTGATGAATTTTACCAAGTTCTGCGGCCGAATATAAAAAACCTTGTTCTATTTATGATCGTTGAAATATCAATGATATCAAATATTACTTTAGTTTATATAGATATGCATTTGAGAGAAATATTTGATACCATCGGTGAAGATAAACGGAACACTCTGGTACTTGGAGATCTTTTATAGCTTACAGCTGTTAGGGAAAATTCTCCGTTTATAAAACTGTCGTTTCGACAAGTTACAAAGTTAGCTGGTGTTCTTGATTTTCCAAATTTGTAGAAAGATCTTTTTAATCACCAGGAGTTAACAAAAAGCAGTTGAATGATATGAAGTTCGTAGACATGCTAAGAATAAGAATAGGAATCACTACTGAAGAAGACCACCGTATATATCCCAACGTTTAATTACAATAGAATGAATCAGGTTCTAACAGGGTAGATTAAACGAAATAGCTGAATGTATTTGTCGAGATAGTATTGTGAATACACAGTGTTTCTTATCGAGTAGAAATATAGCTCCGCAACTAAATGATGTCATGTTGAACGCTATTCCTAATCCGGAAATTACACGTAAACTAACAAACTGTCGATTTTCCTTCATATCTTATAAACAGAGCTCGCGAGTCCATTGAAAAGTATCACGAGGGATGCTAAGAAAAAACTGTGAAAGTAATGCTTAAACAAATGATGCTATAGTCATTGTTGACAAAATAGACTGAGATTCAAACGACAAGCATAAAGCAAGAAGAGTTGTAATAATTTTTAGTAATGGTTTTACGCACGAATTAGCACCTGTAAAATAAAAATTTGAAATTATCAACAAAGCATTCGTTCACCGTGAACAGTTTCCAATCTGTATCACCATAAATAAAAGTCAAGGACTAAGTTTGAATAATGCCCTTATTGATATTGAATCATCCACGTTCTCTTGTGTGCAGCTTAAGTAGCACCCTCTAGAGTGATGAATTTATTTATTTATTTATTTTACTGTTCAAACAGGTTTACACCCAACTACAGAACAGGACAAAAAGCAACTTAATAGTAACAATAAGTAAATTAAAAATAACAGTTTTAATCTAAGTTTACAACAAGTATCGACTATATTGAATAATTCAGAACATGTACACAAGCTAAAAGTAAAAATTGTATCTTAGAATTGAGAAAACAGACAGTTCAGACACTTATATAATAAATAAGATGAATAGACTATTTCAGTTATCTAAAAAGCAGGTCTTTATGGCTGAAATAGTACAATTAAAGATGTCGAGCTGGTAATTCACCTCATTACAGTTCGAACACATTTTATAAAGTGGAGAACGTTTTAGAATATTCGTACGGGAAGTGGGAAGGTAAAACGTGTGATTTGTCCTAGATATGATTCTAGGCACAAAAATATTTAGTTTTTGCAGAAAAATTGAGTCATTAAATTTATTGTTGATGAGTTTAAACAGAAAAATTACTGAATGACTGTCTCTCCGATGGCTCAGTCTATCTATTTTATGTCGGGTAAGAAGTTCAGTGTTTGTGATATCACTTCGCGGATAAGCGTGATCTATTCTACATGACAGGAGTTTTAAAAACCGTCTTTGAATTAACTCTAATTTTTGTATGTGAATCATGTAAAATGGACTCCAAATTATATCAGCATACTCAATTTTAGACCTGACAAAAGCAAAATATAACATTTTTAATGTCTCTTGTTGCACCAAATCTCGGGAGTTACTGGCAACAAAGCCGTACATCTTGTTGGCAGCAGAGAAAACGGAATCGATATCAGCAACAAAGGAAAGCCTACAGTCAAATGTAACACCCAGGTCAGTAAAAGTGGGCGGTCGCTCAAGAATAGAATTATTAATTTTATATTGAAAGTCGATAGTATGTTTCTTTAATGTGTACGACATTACTTTACACTTACTTGTATTGAGAGATAAATTATTATTTTGGCACCAAATTTCAATCAGTTTCAGATTTTGAGAAAGTCTCTCGCAGTCGGAGATACTATTGATTTTACAGTAAATCTTCAAGTCATCAGCATATAATAAGCAATTTACGTCTAACTTATTAACAATATCATTAATGAAGATATTAAATAAAAGGGCCCCAAGTTACTGCCCTGGGGGACACATGAAGTGACCACGTATTCGACCGACTTAAACCCATTAAAGACAACCGACTGTTCCCTATCACTCAGATACGACGAAAAAAGTTTAATCAATGAATTTGATACACCAAATTCAGCTAGTTTAGATAATAGAATTCCATGATCAAGTCGGTCAAATGTCTTCGAAAAATCCGTGTATACTACATTACACTGTACCCGATCGTCTATACATTCAGCCAGAAATTGAGTCATGTTGACAAGGTTTGTGATAGTTGAGCGTCCTTTCATAAATCCATGTTGATAACACGTAATAATATTGCTAAGTTGAGAGTACATTCTATTATAAAGTAATGTTTCAAACACTTTACTGAAGTTACACAATATTGAAATTGGACGAAAGTTGCATATGTCAAATTTGTCTCCCTTTTTAAAAACTGGAATAATTTTAGACTTTTTCTAAATAGCAGGTATAGTAGAATATTTAAGGCAAATATTAAGTACGGTAGTTAATGGTGAGGCAATAATTGTTGCACAATCTTTTAAAATAAAGGCTGGAATGAAATCAGGACCCATCGTCATTTTATTTTTAACTTGCTTGAGTACAGACAAGACCTCATCTTCCCGAAAACCTGATATGGTGAGGTGTTGTGTATTAGTAATCACGTGATCAAATGTGACCATCTGCGAGCTAACGGAAAAAGATTGGGCAAAGAATTCGGCAAAACCGTTGAGTATATCAGCAGGATTATGAAGCACTTGACCGTTATACGACACTCGATTCGATATCGCAGTACAACCTTGTTTACTATTTATAAAAGCCCAGAATTTCTTAGGATCCCCCTTCATATTTGCTTTAACCGATCTCACATAATTTTTGTAGGACTGACTAATGTCAGATTTTATTATTGCTCTTAAGCGTTTAAATTTGTCACGAGCAGACGGGTCATTTTTTTCCTTAAATTGGAGATTAAACTTTGACTTTAGTCGCAATTGTTCAATGATACCGGGAGTAAACCAGGGTGGATATTTCCTTTTAAAGATTTTGGTCTGCTTTGGAACATACACATCAAAAAAAGAGTAGAGTTTACCGTAGAAATATGAACAAGCATCCTCAGCACGGTCAAATGCTTCAAGGAAAGTCCAATCAATATCAGTAAGACGTTGATGCAGTAAAGGAAAGTTGGCCTTTCGAAAATTAAATTCGTTACATGAGGATGTGAGAAAATTTCTTTTTAAGTTGCGAATGAAGTTTAATTTACAAACAATATTTAATGCCGGATGATGTCTATCCTCAGTAACCAAAATTTCTAGAGACTTACCTACCTGGCAACTGTTATTGTACAAAACTAAGTCAAGCATCTTACCGAAATCGTTAAATATAGAGTTTTGTTGGGTAAGGTTAAAAAGGGGAAGGAAATCATTCAATTGTAAGACCTGTATATTATCAGTATTATTTCTCAAAGAATCAGCGTAAGAAGAAATGTTAAAGTCACCTACAATGCGTAAGTTGTTGCCATGCAAAAATGCCAGATTGTTAAGTGACTCGAACAGACTATTATATAAGTCATTACTTAAGGAAGGCGGGACATATAAGTTAAGTAAAAATATAGAACTTACAACGGTAAGAATTTTCACCAACACCAGATCCACAGACAGCAACGAAGGAGGAAAAAAAATTTCAAGGTGTTTACCTTATAAATATTGACTTTACTAATATTGAAGCACAACAGTCAGTTATAGTTAAATATAATCGCCTAAGAGTCAAGTATCGCCCTAATTTATCATTCACCATAACCAGTCAACCAACTAGGAAACAATGGCAAAAAATAGAGAGTGGTGTTCTTTTTGAAAGGTTTAAATACACTCGAGTACCTAAAGATGGCGTGGAAGCGTACTCTGGCAGTAGAGTTAGTTAACAACACACCCTGACATTAACGTCAAACTTTACTCTCGAAAGTGAAGGAAAAAAGCGTTTAGTCAAAGAACCCACAGAACTTTCAGTTGACAGTGTATCCTAGCTCCTTGCATCAATGTGAAAACTTTAATCTTGAACCCAAAGTACTTTAGCCTTGATACCCAGAAAGGCGTAGTTTACTTTAGTTTGGTTTGGTAAAGCGTTCGTCGTGCCCTGCTTATGTAGAATAAAAATGATATATTCGATTGAAATTGTATTGGAAGCAATTATTTTGTACTAGCAGTGTACGAATAATAGTTGGAGGTGATCGAAATAGAAACAACGATAGTAGGTCGTTGCAACGATGGATATCCGTTGAAAAAGTTTTGTAAAGTAATGGTCTCAGTTGCCATCATATGTTTAAGACTAGTGAAAGATTGTCAGATTCAAAAGCACAATTTGTTATTAGTTTAGAAACGCTTGTAAAATTGTTAAAAGATTAAATCAATAGTGATATTCTTTAACTTCATTTGCCTGGAGAATACCCACAAATACGGATAGGAAAGTTAAAACTTAGGGATCTCAAGCCTTTTCATGGATAAGTAAAGGTAAACTGTAGTCTTGATTCTGATCGAGCCGGATTAAAAACAGAACCCATTTGTATTCAAGTGGGTTATGAAAGAATGCACCTCTGATGTACAGAAAATATACCGAAAAAATAGATCAATCTATACGTACCTTCTGCAAAATATTTCTATAAATTATTTAAACTATAATTCTGCAAGATCTGCTTAACCGACACTATCGATCTTAAATACAATTAATCTTAACGTTATATGCTATCAATAGCATTAATGTTCCAGCTATTATTACACCGAAGTTATTAATTTTTAACAGTTTTTCCGGATTTTGCAAGATCTACATTGGTAATGAGCCCAATTAATCTCAAAATCATATGCTATCAATGGGATTAAGAATAATGTTCTTTACAACAAAATTACATATTTTTGAAAATAACTATTTTTACCAGGTTTTCCAGATTTTCTCTGAAAAAAAGCTCCTATTTAATGAATTTATTCCAATATGTTTTCTTATTGAATTACTGACTCAATATTGCCATAAATGACAACTTATTTAAAGGACGAATATAGAACTTAATTTGATAATAATGCTATTTCACAACCATTGTTTATTAAGTAGCTCCAATGCTTAATCCAAATTTCCGATTCGTACTTCATTTACATTTTTATTTCACTACAGATTCTAAATGAACTTTACATCTTTTCCAGACACTGAGTTTTTTCCAGTAAACTGATTACCTAAATAAATGTCCACTTTAGTGGAAATATCTGTAGGCTAGCGAAGTATTGGGAATTGATGTAAGCCATCCATTTTTCCAGTTGATAAACAGTGAGGTTATAGATTTTCCTCGGCTTATTGGGAAGTGTATTTTAGTGAAATATAAATTCTTTCAGGAAATGCATGGTTGTAATTGTCCATTTGCTTATGTGATTATTTATGAAATACTATACCTAATTATAATGTGAGATATAGTATTTCAGAAAGTGTAAAAGTAGAACGGTTATTATAAGGTAGTTTCACGTGCATTGTTAAAGGATATAACTGTAGAAAATAAGATATGCCATTGGTTGGTTCTTTATAAATTGCACGGAGCAATCAGATATTACTTATTTCTAAATGCATTAAGTAAAAAACGTTTGTGCTGCTGATAATAATTTTGGCTTATAATTAGGAAGCAGTCAGGGGAAGCTAGAAATTGTTTTTCCTCGTCAATATAGATCTGAAATAAGCATAAACTTAGTTTGAAAATGATTGTTAAATGGTGGTAACTGTTGTTATAGCTTTTACCCACGACTTCACTTCCGTGATCCAGTCATACAGTGATTGTCAAAAGTACCTGGTTTCTTTTCAATGGGTATACGACACTAACGAAATTTGGACGGCTAAAATAAACGGTTTTAAACTTCTCTGCTAGTGAAAATACATGACGAAACAATAATATATGGCTTCACAGGGCCATTGTGACCACTAATAAAACTTTATGGCTAGCTCATTTGAAAGGTATTCACAATACATACTCAGCCATAGTAATTTTTTTAATGTAGCCCAAATTTGATTGATAAATTAAATAAATATTAAAATTATCATTTCAGGTTTAATTAATAAATAATTGAAATTTATTCAGTCGTACTCTGGTTAGTTGTCAAAAAGTTGCCTTTTTTAATTTTCAGGAAGTATTTGTTACTTTGCAAAGTTTTTGTAAAAAACTTTTTACCTTAAATACTTAGTTGTATTAGTGTTTAACGAGACTTTTAAGAGTTCAGATGGGGAAAATGGTACGTACTCCAGCGGATAAAGTAGCACTTCTCTTAATAATTGGTGATTGTAAAAATAATGTTCATTAAGCGGAACGTTTATTTAATAAGAGGTACCCAGGTCATACTATATAAGGACCTACGTGAAGGAGCTTCTTCAGAAGTTTCGAGCAACAGACAAAAAAAAAGGGATATTTGCACAAATGGTAGCAAACCCTACTTTCTCTACAGCTAACGTTTCGTCTAGCTGTAAAGTTGGTCAAAGTACAGTGCAAAGGATGTTGGTGAATACACAAATTTCATTTATGCAAATTAAAATTGGTGCACCAGCTCTTATATCACGACCCCGGCACAAGTCTGGAATGCTACGAAATTATGATAAAAAAAGTCGGAAACAACACTACACAAAAAACATTAGTTTTAATGATGAAATTACTTTTTCCCTGTATAAAAATATGAACAGACAAAAAGTACGGTATTGGAGTGATACAAATCATGTAAAACATACCCATTTCCACAAAAACTGACACACATAGTTGGACGTGTTTTCCCCAATACAAACATAACTGGTGAGGTGTAATTAGAGATGTTACAAAATACAATTGAGTCGCTAATTCTTGCAATTCTAGAAGATAATTCAGATGAATTTGGAAATTTGGAAATAACATTTACAGTAAAACGGTACCTAGATGAAGAATGGCGTGATAGATGGATTGCAAGACGTCAGCTATAAAATGGCCAGGTCGGTCTTCAGACCTGACATCATTAGATTTTTTTGTGGAGGTACTTGAAATCCAAATGTTTAAAAACAACGAATTATTGACTGACTGCAGAGCAAGTCAGCTTACACATGGAATGGGTACATCAAGAATTTACTAATGGTATGCATTTATGTCAGCAAGTAGACGGAGCATACTTTGAGCACTTGTTGTAAGAATTCGATCAATTAATTACAGTGTAAATGTGAAATAATTTTAGTATTTACTTAACTCATCCTTCAAAATACCCCTAAATTCAAACAATATTAATATTGCTGAGTAGGTATAGTCAATACCTTTCAAATGAGTTATAACTGTCCATAAGGTCTTATTTAAATTTAGTGATCACAGTGGCCCTGTGACGTCATCTATTAGTGTTGCATGATCTCTTACCACTGGTAGTGAAGTTTACAAACATTAATTTTCACCCCCAACTTTAATAGTGTAAGTATATCCATTCAATAGGTACGATTTGAGCTATAAATAACGTTGAAAATACCGCTAAATGATCTTCAAATGAAGGTGCATTGTGAATCGAATAAAATAATGAATGAAATAATGAAGTGTTTTGATTATATTTCCAACCATTTCAATTGGTTTGATCTTCAAATGACCTTGAGACGACCTCGAAACAACTTGGTTTAGCAATTGTTATTCGAACTCAGTGACACAGAAAGGTGAATTGTTGAATCCGGAATTTAAACAACACCAGTTAGCTGTGGAGTTTATACAAATTTCGACATTTTAAAATAACTGAAATTTGAGATGTTAAGAACAATAAATTAGTATACACCTGGTATATAAACAGCAGCATATATTATCCTGGGTCAGAATCGATTTTTTAAGGTGATAAATTTCATTAAAAATTTATTAAGATTGAGAGAAAAAGTACAGTTCGTTCGCAGTTATAGTAGAATTAAGAATTATAGTAAATGCAGTAAATATCAAAGAAATTATGAATGTAGGTATACTACGAGTATTATTGCAGTATGGCCAACATTGTTTTGAATGCGATTCCGCTTTTTGGGTATTTTTAGATTAAATTTTAGATAATTCTTTTCTGATATATTTAAAATATAATTTGGTCAAGTGCGAGTTGCACTCGCATACTAAGGGGTCCGTACCACCTTCAAGATTCGCTTGTTTTTTATAAGAATACATATGTATTAAGTTTACTAATTTGGCCCCCAAAAATTAACATTAGATTTTTATTTTACTAATAAACTTTCAGGGAAGCCTTTTATAATCTACTGTCTGAATTTTGAGGCTCTATAGATTGGAAGATAAAGGGCAAAATAGGTCAAGCTTTAAATTATTAATTATTAAATCTGTTATTCAAATTATTTAAAAATACAAATAAACAATATTTTTCAAAATTTAAATGGTGTAGTTTCTAAAATGGGAATTAAGTCAATGTTTAATATTTTTGCTAATATCTTTTAAACAAACGATTTAAAAATATGATATATTTTTAATTCACATAATGAGCCTTTTATTTGATATATTACCATGATGCGTTTGAAAATTGAATTTTTATTTTCCATTTAATTGTATAATTTTTCCCTAAAATTACTATGGAGGTTTTCTAATAATCTTTCTTATAAATTTCAAGTAAGCCCCAGTACTCCGAATTATTTTCAAAATTTTAGGTAATATGGTTTCTGAAATAAAGCGAGAAATGAGAATTTTTTATATTTGTTAATATCTTGTAAACAATTAATTTTAAAAATATGAAAAATATATATTTGTATTCCTCATAATGAGCCCCTTCGTTTGAAATATTGCATGATGCCTTAAAAAAATATTTTTTATTTTCCGTTTAATTCTATAATTTGGTCCACAATATTAATATTAAAGATTTCTTCGTATTTTTACTGTAAATAAAATAAAAGGTTTTATTGTTTAAGGAATAAAGGGGGGAATGGGTAATTTTTATTATATATATTTTTATATATTTTAAAATATTTATTTAAAAAAAACAGATATGTATTAGTCATAATGAGCCCTCTGATTTGATATATTACATGATCCGTTAAAAACAAGTTTAATTTTTTATTTTCCATTTAATTCTATAATTTGCCACCCAAAATGAATATTAGGGCTTTCTCCTTATTTTTCCAGTAAAGTTCAGGTGAGGCGCTATACCTCTATTTTTTTCAAAATTTTACAGCTTATGGTTTCGAAGATAAGGAGAAGGAATGGGTAAAAAATTTTATATTTTTGTTAATATCTTTTAATTAATTTATTTAAAAAAAATGAAAAAAATATCTTTGATTTCGTCATAATGAGCCCTTTCATTTGATATATAACAGGATGCGTTAGAAACAATTTTAATTTTATATTTTCCATTTAATTCTGTAATATGTCCCCAAAATTAAAAGTAGAGGTTTCCCCTATTTTTCCAGTAAACTTCAGGTCAGACTCTATACCTCTAATACAGGATCTTTAGATTAATGACGATTTCTGCACTTAATGGGATAATGGTGTCATTGTGTTTTTATTGAAATTGAGAAATAGAACCATAAAAGTTGATCTGGTGGCGAATAATAACTGAAGAGAATCCCACGTGCAAGTGAACTGGTTAAAGGCAAGGGAGATATCTTACTTCGTGCTTCAAAAAGTGAAAATGAATTTGAATTTTGATTATGTTTGTTGATTCTTGGAGGAAAATAATGGCATATTAGAGTATTCAGGAGGGTAGATTACAAGGAAAAAGGCGTTGAAAAAATTTTGCAAATTACATACATACAACATATATTATAAAATAATACAAAAGGTGTGTTCGAAGGATTAATCACCTACAGAGTATTACCTACTTCTCACTGTTGACTCAATCTACATCACTTACAGAGTGTACATTCCTAAGAAATGTCGTTAAACCACAGCTTAGGATCCCGAAAAATACATTTAATTTATTGATAGTTGCAATGAAACCTGAAAATTGATGTTATCGTAATACCTCTGTACTGGCCAACAATTAAACCCTTGAAAAAAACATTTCTTTTTTGATCTCTTCTGGTGTGCTTACCTGATACAAAATCGTATTATTGTCTTGTTATCATTATAAAAAAACAAATAGTGTTCTATAACCAGATCATTGTCTGTTTCTAGAGTATTATGTTTTTTTTAGAGGTATAGAACTTTAAGTTAGCAACACTCTTTTAACCGGCGGCCATCTTGTCAGCTGTCAAGTGATTTTTGTTTAGTTTGGTTTGACATTTCATCATGAATAGACTGACACCTGAACAACGCTTCCAAGTTGTGCAAATTTATTTTAAAAATCATGGTTCTGTTCGAAATACGTATCGCGCACTACGTTCATTTTACGGTCAACATAATCGTCCATCAGAGCAATTAATTCGATTAACTATGCAACGTTTTCGCACAACGTTTTCTCTAAATGATAATACGCATCCACAGAGATGTCGTACAATGCGTACAGAAGAATCCATTGCTGCTATAGAGCGTAGCGTAGAGGAAAACCCGAATCAGTCTATCCGTCATAGTGCTCAGGAATTGGATATGTGTCCATCCACTTTATGGAAGATTTTGCGGAAGATCTTGATTTGCGTGCTTACAAAATTCAGCTCGTGCAAGAATTGAAGCCACATAATCACCTAGGAAGGCGTACATTCGGTGAGTGGACCCAAAACAATATTGCCGTTGATCACGATTTTCATAAGGGAATTTTGTTTAGCCATGAAGCTCAGTTTTGGTTAAATGGATACGTCGGTAAACAAAACTGCCGTATTTGGAGTGATAATAATCCTCAAGTTCATGTTAAGACAAAGTCATCCAGAAAAACTGACTGTTTGGTGTGCTTTATGGGCTGGTAGAATAATTGGTCCGAACTTCTTTACAAACGATGCTGGTCAGAACGTTACAGTCAATGGTGGTCGCTATAGAGCCATGATTACTAACTTTTTCGTTCATCAATTGAACAATCATGATGCACACGAGCTATGGTTTCAACAAGAAGGGGCAACATGTCACAATTGATTGAAGCCTCCAGGATCATGCGATTGAACGCCGCTTGACTATTTTCTGTGGGGATACGTGAAGTCGCTAGTCTACGCCGATAAGCCCGGAACGATTGACCACTTGGAGGACAACATTCGCCGCGTTATTGCCGATATACGGCCCCAAATGTTGGAAAAAGTCATCGAAAATTGGACATCCAGATTAGACTACGGCCGAGCCAGCCGTGGCGGTCATATGCCAGAAGTCATATTCAAATTATAATGCCAGAAGAGTATCTTTCGAATAAAATAAATTTCATGACAATTTAAAAAATATATCCTTGTTTTTTTTCCATTTCAAAGTTCTATACCTCTAAAAAAAAACACCCGTTATTAACTTTTCCCTTAAATATTTTTAAGCATCAAGAAACCTGTTTCATAGATCTAACGTTCAATTTCGCAATATATCCCTTTGAACATTATTTATAAAATTATAGGTAGATCCTAGAACCCAATCGATTAAACATGAGAATAATATTTTTCACTATATTTACATGTCACGTCATGAATATCAATTTATGCGTCATACACCCTAATGCACTATATAATCTAGAAAGTAATGAGAGCATGAATATAAAATGAGATTCCATCCCCTATTTAATCAGTGCGATAAAGAAAGGAAAATGTAGCTATTAGTTCCTGTAATAAACTACGCAATTAGGAAAATTATAACCATAATTCTTTGGTAAAAATTCTACTTGATTGTAGATACTTGCGGTTTATTTTAATTTATTGTCAAAAACAAATGATACCAATTTGTCCCTCTATTCTATAATGCACGAAAGCTCATTTGTTAAGGCAATAAAAAGTTTAATAGGTCATAAATTATATTTCAATAGTTAAGTTGTGACTGTTAGGTAGGTACATAAAAGAAATTGTTGAAGTTTATTGCATAACAATTTAAATGGACTAGAGATATATTCTAAAAAATTTCCAGAACCATATTTGCCCGTAATGTAACTGGTACATCTTGAAGTCCAAGATGTCTTTGAAAGGTACATTTTATATATGGGCTAAGCAAAATCTGTTATTCTTTTTTTTCATTGTAATCATGTTTTACAACTTGACTTCCGCCCGATTGAATTTTTGATATCTTACACATTTTTGACCTTATTTGAAATGGTGCAGCGTCGGTTAGTGGAAGGACGGTGTTATGTGATATACAACAAAAAGTTTTCTATTTCCTCGTTATCCCTGAAAAAAAAATCCGGCGTGCGCCCATGGCCGTTGCTTCCATAGGTGCTCAGGCAAGATTCTGCGCCAACAAATAGTTAATAGACCTACTTATTCTGTAAAAGAAAAAACATAGAATATCTTTGAAGCCATATGTATTCCAACTTTATACAATAAAACTTTAGAAACAGTAGGCTTAACAAAAGGTTTGCTCTACAGTATCTAACCAAAAATTCACAAGTCAAAAACCTATAAAAAATCAAAAAAAAAAAGTTGGCGATTTATTCTTTTGTTGAAACATTATATCCTGGTACTCCTCGGGTCAAAGGAAGTGTTTGGATGTCAAAACTGTGAAGGATTTATTACTCTGCAAAATGCAAGTGGTCTAAGCCGTAGAAAGAAAGAGAAAAAATACAAGGCATAAACTCGAAAATACCCAAATTTTGTTGTTTTCTCTAGTTCAACTTAAGATATATTGTAAATGCCGGAAATTGGTTTTATACGAGCGAAGTAAAAACCTTGTGTAATGATTCTCTACACGACACTATTGACCCATTTTCTATTTTCAGACTCCTCTCTCTCCACCCCAGTTCTTCATGTCTTCAATACTACACCCGATCGATATTATGACCAAAATTAATTAAATGAACGGTGTTATTCAAATCATTCTTTACGTATACTAAAATAAAATCTCTGAGAAACTTCTAAGTCACCATCAACTGATACTATCACGAGATTACTCAAATGTTCCTGACCATTATACAATCAAAATTATTTTTTTATTATTAAAATTTCACACTTTATTCTAAATATATTTTTATGCTGTTTTAATCAGCCATTAATTACTCCCAATTAGCCAACATTAATTCAGTCTCATTTTTTACATTTAATTTTGTAAATACCGGCTTTATTAATACGTTTGATAAACGATTTGTTGTAGATTTAGATTCCCTAGATTATTGCTAACAACATGGATCAATATCTACCTTAGATTAGGGAATATATTACAAATTCATATTTAATTATCTTATTAATATGGAAGTATAAGGCTTATTAACGTGAATGAAACTATTTTTTCTTATCGAGTAAAATAAATTATTTTATCGAATCATATTATGAATTTTCTTATAACAAACGTGAATTGTTTATTTTTACATAATTTACTTATGTATTTAAAGAAAAGCCATTTGGTAATCAATTAAATCTATAACTTTATTTAAACGTAAAATGATATAATGTATACATACATATCTGATTAAAAGGAAATAGAAATTTTCATTATTCAAGTACTTCAGTGTTTCTTGAAAATGTATATAACTAATGCGGAGGAACAAATAGGTAGGTCTTACTTTGAATGCTAAGAAAAATGATTTATAACCTATTTGCTTTCAGTGAATTAAGAATTATTTGGTGGTTTTGGAAATTGGCCAAATCGTTAAGATCGCATGTCTATCGTTTCTGCGGTGAAAAATAGCTTAAATGTTTCGTAGAAATTACTGTGAGTTCATTTCTACATCTGCAGTTCAATAATACGTGTAGAAATATAAAAATATAACTGGGTAAGAGCATAGAGAACAAAAAATTATAATAGCCAACAAATTCTTAAATACATAATTTTTTTCTCTGTAAACTAGAGAATCAAGTTCATTCATTATTACAAGGCTTATAATATCATTAAGGCCCAACAAAAATCTGTATGTTCATAGCAGACGTTTGGATTACTAAAGGTGGGCTTACCCATTTTTTTGACTTACGGTCAAAAACTGTTTTGATATTTTACTCAACTAAACAACTATTGTATCGATTTTCATAGGAATAATAATACAAGAGATCATTCGTGTGGCAGCCAGTAAGTCGTTATTGGCTGAGGTCTGTAAGATTTCTCCCTAACGATTCATCTGCTACTGCGAATGACCTTTCCAAAGGCGATGGGGTAATGATCTGAGAAATCTTCCTCGTAGCTTGTCAGTGACTGACCCAGCGCTTGTAGTATGTATAAAAAAATATTTGGAGGGTATTTTTTATATGCACCTCTAAAATAGAAACTTATCGTTTTAATAATTACTAATAACAGTCTAAAATTTAAACTTAAAAACATTGTTGAAGCGAAAGCTTCTTAACCGAGGTCCTCACTTACACATATGAAAATAGATGAGCAAGGGAATGAAATGCATAACTTGAAATTTCATTCGTTTCGACACGTTCGCTCCAACACCAGGACTGACACCAGGCCCGACATCATGACTGACACCACCACCGACACCACACAATACATTGATTTAGTTCTCAGTGTAAGAAACAGGGACCAGGTAATATATTAACAGTCTCTTCTTTTATAGAAAATCAATAATATTTAGGCAATAACCTAATATTCGTTCTAATAAAAACTCAAATTCTCTCTTTGGGGTATCTTAAATTACAGACTTGACATACATCAGAAGGCTTCATGATATAAAGTAAACATTTTACCTTTTAGTTTAACATTAAAAGTTTAAAAAGTTGAATTCATTAATTAATATTGTTGTATTTGTATTACCTTTCGTCACTAGATGGCGCCACTGTTAATTAAATAAGGAAGAATAATGACTGGACATTGTTAAATTTCTTAATATGACACTGTAGACCCTATACTTCTGGAGTAGCTGCAATGTACATTAATGACGCCCTTAGAGCATGTACTTGATGTGACTTTAATAACATCATCGTTTTATTAAGTTATTATTAATAGCGAACCTTAGAGCATATACATTTTATGACAAGAGAATTAACACAAAATTATCGTTTTGTGGTATTACGAAATTGAAACCAAACGTCAAGTTTCTTTCGGACACCTTTTGTTATATTTTTTGCCGCACTTACAATAGGCCTTTTCTTATTCGAAAATTTCTAGTGGGCAAGCGTCAACTTCTGTCATTTTTTTCGAGCAAAAAACCATTGTATTTACATGCCAATAGTCTGAAAACTGCTCGAAAAAAATGACGCATGACAACAAGTTTCGCATATTGATCGGGTATGAGCTTCAACCCGAGAAATTAATGAGTTATCAATTTTTTTATTGCTTGCTGAAATAGCTGTATGATTTATTGGGGTTGATTTTTTAAGTATTAATAGTTATTATTGATGAGACTGATTCGATTTTTAATTTAATATGTTATAATTAATGTGTACTCGTAACAAAAAGTGACAACTATTTTAATTGTCCTGAAATTTATATCCTGTATTATTGATGACAAAAGGAAAAAGAACCAGAGACAAGGACATAACAAGAGACGGAACGTATAATTCGTAAGAAGCTTTCGCTTCCATCATTCAGTCTCAATTAAGTGCCGCTCTGTTTTTTAGTTATACGTCTTATGGCAAGTCGTAGCGAATTAAGGTTCTTGTTTAAGTTTGATGATTCTTCAGTTTGACTCAAAGGTTTGCTAATACTTTCTGCTCTAATTGTTGGTATTTAATTTTTCTCAGTATAATATCTGATACAAAACAGCAATAAGTATGCATGAAACCCAAAAAATTATTATTTATGTGTTTAAAATTTTACTTGTAATTAAATATACCATAATAATTTAATCATCTTCCTGGTTTATATTTACAGCATCTCACATTAGAAACAAAGCAGGTAAAACCGACACCTTTTCTCGCTAAAGAAATTAATTATCCATTTGAGACTAAACTTTATGAATCTGTGCCAAGCAGTTACTCTGCGACAAACTTAGATTACTAATCCACATAGCTCCTTTATGCATAGTGGCCTACATTTTGTCACAAGAGAATTGCGACAAACTAGTACAATGTTGTCATTAAATGAGCGGTCTTTCATATGTTTACTACAACAGAATACACGAAATCTTTATTTTTTTTTGTTTGTTTCTAATTAAGGACGGAACAGGCCGTTTCAAATAATAAAATTAGGTACAAATATTTTTTCATGGCTGACCTTATTGATAAATTGATTTTTTATAAAATTTCTGGGACACTTTTATCTCAAACAATTAGGAAAATGAAGAAGAAATCATCACACAACAAGCCTCACTGTTAAATGAAGTTAGTGATAGGAAACAAGGGAAATTGTTTGGTTGGACTATTAGAAAATGTACCTATAAGGGTATATTTTAACAATAAATAAAAAAATAATTTTACTAACTTTCAAGTTAATAACACAAACCTCAGTATTTCATGTTGTTTAATAAAATTAATAATAATTACAAGAAATAATAACAATATTATCCTTAAATAAAAAAATATTTTCTTTTCATTAGTAGTAAATATTTTTTCTCTCATGTTTATTCCTAATCTTCTAAATTTTATTATAGAATATTAGACAAAAACAAATACTAATAAAAGAATTATTTAGAATATTTCGACTGTACGTCGAACGAAGGGTCTCAATCTGCCTATCTTTATGTCCTCAAAAATATCCTAGATGGAGTTCTGACTCTCAATCTGCCTACTCCACAAATCTCATTAGAATACTAAGGAATTTTCGTGCTCAATATCAAACTCGGGATGTCAATCTGACCACTCCTCTCACTAGATAACTTCTGTGAGGTTACAGTTTTTATCATAGAGCGTGAAAGAGTTCATTATTATGTTGCCGCTAGTACGTCCCTGGTTAAGTAAGCCAAATGGTTGAATATCTGTTTGCTGTGAGGAGTTTTACCTGGTTCCATCTATGGATCTATTAGTACTAAGGCTTTAGGAGCTTCTCTCTCGTTTGGCGAGGGCCGCACGTGGAAAATATCAATCAATATATAATTTTTTTTTAGTAAATTGCAGATGAATGTTAAATTGACAATCCAATTAAATGAAATTCCACACACTGCATTGTTTTTAGTACCTCAAACATTTTTAAGTTATATTTGTTGTAATCAAATTTATTGTAGCCAAGGTCCAAAGTACCTTCATATCACACATATTAAATTTTTACAATAATATAAATATAAAATAAAGATACTGGAATGAAAGACATCAAGATTCCCGAAGCATGAATGTGAGATGAATAAATAACATGCAATTCAAAAACTGGATGCTGCATAAATAAGTACCGTCAACTTATACGTTTACTTCTTTGCCTGGTATTTTCTGGAACATCAATAAGTTCGTAATGTATATTTTATGAGGCGTTAGCAACATGAAAATTTCTTGACAAGTTACTTTATTATTTACAGTTCTAATATTTTTGACGTCACTAAACTGAAGATGCAAACTTCAGCTCTATGTATTGATCTGGATCAGCTCTCATATCTTATTGGGCGACATTTTATTAAAAGTATATCTACCAATATAAATATGTCAGCAATTGTGTATTCTCGAATAACATTACTATTTGATTAAAGTACACCATTTTCGAAATCAGATTGTTCCAAAGAAATATTTGATATTACTCTTTCATAATTAATTGTATATATTATTATCTACCCATACAACTATTATATAGAGGAAGAACATTTGTTTCTTTGTTTAAATGACAGAACGATTTTAACAATTCCCTCACCAGTACAAAACTGCTTTAACTCTGAGTTGTTTGTCAACATTTGATTTTGTTGTTAAAGCTTTAATCGCTTTAATATTATTTTGACAAAATAGCGGACCTACTAACATTTTGTACAATAATTTATATTTAAAAAAGAACGGACTTGAGCTGACTTAAAATAAAAACCTTTTAGAAAACGTGTGTAATCAATCACTATTTTCTTTTTTATCTGATAAGGTACAATTCAATTGAAAATTTTAGCGTATTCTTATCTTTCCCTCTTTTTCTTCCTTTCTCTTTCTCCCTCTCTAATTTGTATTCTTTGTCTATATTTTCCAAATGTATTTTAACTTTTTTATTTGTTTTAATATATACGTATTATATATAACTTATTGGTCTATCATTTTCTGAATCGACCTGTACAACTATAATTCAACTCAGTACAATATCACAACGATCCTGAAGTCTTTAAAACCATCCTGTATAAGTATAAATCCTCTCCACACTATTGACTTTTCAATTTTTCTATTGTTTAAATTATTCCTGTATACCAATGATTTTATTTCGCCCCCTATGTCTAGTATTCCATTTATGCAGCTGCTCATGGTCTACCCTATATAACAAAATTCACCTTTTTGAGCTATACTTTATGACTTTAATTTTACTCTACCATTTATTCCAACCACCCGGCAACTGCTTCTAAAATTTTTTGAACCCATGTCTATAATTATACTCCGCCCTAGGTTCTAAAATTCAAATATCCTAACTGCTCATGCTTATATAACAAATTTTTAATACACACAGAATAACAATAATTTTACCCTTCCTTCAAACACCTTGTATAAGCAACTACTTATATTCCAAACTATATAACTTTTTTAAGCCGCCCTGTATAACTGTAATTCTAATCCAACTTATATTTCAACCATCCGGTATATTCAACTACTTCTGACAATTTTTAAAGCCTTTTGTATAACTGTAATTATTTTCCGCCCTATAACGCAAATATCCGCTCTGTATAACTCTAGTTTTGCTCCACTCTTATTTCAACCACCTTGTATACGCACCTACTTATGTGCCACCCAATACAATATTTTTAAAAACATAACTAATTCAATTCCAGCTTGTATTTCAACCATCCTATGTATACAACGGCTTATGTTCCAAATAATATCACATGTCCGCACGCACCCAGCTACTATCATATACCTACCATATAGAAGCGCTCGCCGACATATCTAATATATTCGTTTCGATAAACTAACGGAATATTTTCTGGCATTTCACGCGACTATAACTTCGTCTCTAACAGAAACTGACTTTCAAATGCATCAAATTAGAAACCATTAAAAACAGCCTGTACGATATACTCTCATGGCATATCAAGACATTTAAACTAGATATTTATGATAAAAATTTGACATTTACCATGAATGTTTACATTTTTTTTGCATATATTTTTCCGATTTTCAGAAAAATGGTATGTTTTGCGTTATAGAAAAATGTACGGAATCAAGCTGGAACATATTTGTATAATACAATTTATAATATTCGAATTTCGTGAGAAGATTCATTAAAAATCACTGAAATCTAGTCCCTTATTTACTTTTTTCCGATTTTCTAGAAAACCGTAAATCTCATGTTATAGACAATTATATGGGACCTTTCTCTATGGTTCCTTAATTTAATGCAGTTTAAATCATCAAAATTGCCCAAGCCGTTTTTGAATAATCGCCCGACATACATAAAAAAAGTTGCATACTAATTGATAACCTACTCCTTTATGGAAGTCGGTTAAAAACAACATATTTTCATCCACAGGACAACTTCTACCAATAAGATTTTGGTGTGGCCATTGATTTTTCTGTGTTCCCTACCTTAAACAACATTTTTATGGCAAAATTTAAAGAACAAACCTTCAATATTGGTTGGTGTTAATTTGTTTAGATCTGACGATAAGTGTTCATTCAACGCGTCGCTGCTATACTCATTTGGTGACAGCTATATACAAGCCAATGAGGCATCATCCGCATTCAGAATCGACATAAATACAGTATGTTCCGTAACAATACGTTTTAGTGTTATTTTGTATTATTAAAAGTTTGTACATTAGCAAAAGTCAAAGAATTCGTTTTGTGTAATACATTTTTTAGAATAACTTCTAAAGAAAACATGTTTGTATTGTCTCATGAAAAGACAGCTGTAAACGTTGTATATAAAGACATTTGAATCGGGCATACCTAAAGTGTCACATTTAACACTAACTGTAATCATTCAAATATGCTTAACCGGGGTAGCAATAAATCTGAGACGTACTGGTAAGAACATCCAACTACAAAATTCAACCAAATTACAAAAAGAAGAACAAAATGCAAAAGTAAAGCTGAAACACTGTGCTATAATGTTTTTAAATGAAAGGATTCCGTCAGTATTCCTTATCATGTACTTATAAACAACCCTATGCCGAGATAGATCGTATGTTTTTTTTTCTAATTTTCCCTAGTTACTTTAATGGGGTACTTTTCGTATCATATTTATTTGTCAGATTTTTGGCAATTGAAAATAATAACAAAGACGCACCTATGAGCGCTACGTAAAAGTCTGAAGATACCTCTTTCAAATTCGTCCAATTTGAAAGCAGCTTTGTTATTTTTAAATGAACTTTATAATTTTTGGTACTATCCTATGTATATCAAATAGCAGTAGTACATCAGTTCATGTCGTCAAAAATTTGTATTTCAAGTTCTACAATTTCTTATAATTACCATTGCGAAAATTTAAATTTATTCCTTTTATTAATTGCCATTGAGAACGAGGTCTGAGTTAGACCCTGAAACAAATACAAAAATTTTAAATCTTAACATTTGTATATCTGGTACTAGATTTAAGACAGAAGAGTGCTGTTTAGCTGACCAAATGCTTGAATATAAGTGAAAATAATATGCTATAAAATTATAGCATGCGTTTGTTACACTAATTACAAGTATTTTATATTTAAACTAAATATTGTTTTAACGACAGAGTAAATCGAATATCATAAGGTGATGTTTAAGTATTATTATATTATGTTGAGACGAGAACATTTCAGTGCTTATATTCAATAAATGTCTGATCAACGATTTGAATGTTTATTTCGAAAATCTTGTCAATAAGATTGGTCTTATTATATTAATTATAACAAATTCAGAAATACTATTCGCTGCTATCCACTGTAGTTTTGTGAATCTTGGCTTCATATAAGTAAGGAATTATTTGAAAGTATACCAAATATATTTATTTACAGGCGTTTTATGCAAGCTTAAGTTATTTATTCTGGATATAATAGGCTTATTAATTTCACCATTAAAATACCGATAAAGGGTAAGTGTAAAAGTAGTATTGTTTAGAACTACCTAAATATCCAGAAATCAAAGCTAGGAAATTCAGATTACTCTTATAGCTTTGAGAGGGATGCCTAGCTAGATCTTCGTACTCGTGTTACTTTAGTACGAATTTCTGAATTTTATATTATTCGGAAAATAAACTTCTCATTTCGGGTGAAACAAATTTCCGCCAGATATTATTTTCATCATCGTTTCGCTCCAACAGCTCTTTACAAGTAAATTATTTATTTATCGGGTCTGCAATATACTTGTTCTCCACTAGATCCACCTTACCTTATAGAATAAACAAATTAATCAAGTGAGATAAATAAATTAAAAGGATTCAACTATTCAGTTTTCTTTATTCCCACACAGTTCCGCCGCGAGGGTTGCATGGAGCTGGGGAGAATTTTTTGCCTCAAAGCAGAGTTCCAATTACTATTCTGAACTTGATTATTTTTAATTGTGTTATTCTTTTTCTGTTACAGGCACTATCTACAGAGAAGACGTGTTCTTAAACATGTTCAGGAAAATAGTGGTAATTATTATTATTATTATAAAAGTCATTATGTTTTAGTGGAAGTAACGGAACATTGTCACGTGGTTTCCCTTTCAAACTCATTGCATGAAACCACATTGAATATTCAATATCGCAAGTGAACTAATAACTACAGATACTGTCAAGAGAAAACCGAATATTTGATGGACAAAATTCTGAAACAAATTTATATTGAATTAGGTTTTCGAAATATTAATGTTAGACCAGCCTTTGCAGATGTTTCATGAAAGTTCAATATCTTAGTCTGTGTTACTGACAGTGATTGTTATTATAACAATATAGTCAGTAAAGCACGCGTATATTTTCTCCATCAATACCGATTTCAATAATCTCCCAGTTTATTTTGTTTATATAGTTTTAACGAGAGGTACTGAATAATTAAGAACAGAACACATCCCTTGCCTGAGCTCTCTCTCTATTTTGAACATGTCAGTATAATTGTTGCCAGTTTTTAACCGACTTCAAAAAGAAGTAGGTTGTCAATTCGTCTGTATCGTTTTTTTTTTGTTTGTTCAGCGATTACTTGCAAACGGCTCAAGGAATTTCGACCGTTTGTACTGGATCCTGTTCCGGAGGATCGTGAAGTGGTCCCACATTTTTTTCATTAACATAGCTTGTACCGCTTCTTAGAAAATGGGGAACAACATTTTTAGCTATTTTCCTAGAAACTGTATCTTGGTGGAGTCGGCGGTATTAAATATATGGAAAAAAAATTATTCGAATCATGGGACAAATTGAAAAAAAAACTGGATTAGTTCCGGAATATCCGGAAGTAGTCCCATATATTTTTTTCAATAACATAGCTTGTACCGTTTCTTACAAAATCGGGAAAAAAAATTTACCGACTTTCTTTAACAGTAAACTTTGGTGGAGTCACTGGTATTAAAAATATGGAAAAAATCTCTGTCCGGAACGTGTGGTATATTGAATTAAATATGGAATTGGATTAGTTCCGCGGATCCGGAAGTGCTTTTCAATAACATAGCTGGTATCGTTTTTTTTTAGAAAAATTGGAACTTTTTTAACGACATTTTTATAAAGTAAGCTTTGATGGAGTTGCTGGTATAAATCGTTCGGGACTTGGGGTAACTTGTAAATAAATTGAATTAATCAAAATAAATGTCAGTTAATATGTATATGTGTGTATTCTTAAGTCAAACGATTGCATGTTATTAATAATTTTAGGAGAAAAAGTTGTTCTTCATAAACATATTTGCGTGGTATAAAACGTATACAGTAATCATTCCATGTAACTTTTTAACTGTAGATGAAGTTTGTCATCAAAGAGAAGTTTTGATTACATACATGCATACAAAGTTATTCTTCCTAAAAATATGTGCATGGTCGGAAACGTATACTGTAATCATTACCAGTCACTTGTTCAACTGCATGCGAGATTTGTCAGCAAATATGAATTTTGTTTAAAAGTAAAATACCTTTATTTTTCATAATATATACGATTCTTATGAAACAGGGGTAATAAGAATTATAAAACGCATCTAATTTTGTCGCGAAAAATTGTATAACAGATCTTCACGTGTGTACCTACTAGGTTTGATAAAGAATATAAATTTTGTTTAAGTTAAGCTTCTTTATTTTAAATAATAATTCAAATTGTTATCGGAAAAAGTTAATTAGAATTAAAAACTACATCCAATTATGATATATTAATTAAAACTGTATAGCGATTTATTAAAGATTCCGCGGAAAAGAGACTATTAAATGAATGTCAGTATAATTAATAGACCTAAAAAATGATGATACTCTGATCATTTACAATATAGTTTATCCACCTAAGTTAGAATCACACACAGAATGTTCTTAATAGATATAGATATCTAGAAAACAAGGTATTCTATTCAACAGTAAACGAAGTTGGTCAAGCTGATAAATGAAAGTAAAATACCTTATGTTAGGCAAAATCGAAAAAGTTAGATTTGAAAACTGCATCCAATTAAGCCATTACTTCACTAAAAATTGTAGAATAAATATATTTTTAATTAAACAAAAATCGAAAAACATGAAATTTACAAGCTTTTATATAGTTTCACCTGTCCCGATTTTTGTCTGTAATCAAATCTGACAAGTTAAATTTGATGCACTTCCCGGTTCCGAGCTGATCTTATAATCGAATCAGACGGTGGCTAGGAACTCGAGTTTGTACTCATTTGATCCGTCTTGACCAGTACTTTATTGCTACATTTTTAACCAGAATCTTTTGACGGAGCTGGAAGATGGCCCTAGGAATTCGGTAATTAAACGACACAACCTCATTTTATTCGTCTTCACGAGTCCTTTGGTGCTAGATGGTAACCAGAGTCTGATGATGGAGCTGGAAGATGGCCACAGGAATTCTGTAATTAAACGAAATAACCCCTTCGAGTTTGATTTGCTCGTTTGATTCCTGATAATGAGTTTTTTGTTGCTAGATGGTAACCAAAGGCTGATGCTGAAGCTGCTAGGTGTCCAAAGGGACTCGGTAATTAAACGATACAACAGCGTCGAGTTTGATTCGTTTTGATAGGTGGTGAGTGATGGTGGTTTGATGGATGTTTGTTGTGAATGTAGATTCTGTGTTTGATTGAATGGATTAGATGGTTGACCCAATGCCAAGATAAGCACGTACCGAAATTTGAATGGTATGAGGGTCTATAAACATATAATATCGCTAACGTGGCGCCTCAGGATACCAGGCGAACCCTTTTTTACTGAAGCCCTCATCCCCCTACAATGGACCGCTGGGGGGATGGACCGTGTTTGTCCTATATTCGTGGGAACGACATGAACAAAAAAGAAACTACTACACAAAGCAAGAGATGTTTAAAGAAGGCGAAACTGAAGCAACAGGAGAAGATTGTTAATGAAAATGATGTCCACAAGCGACAACGCATGAAATAAAAATAGTTCAGCAGTAGCTAAACATAGTGCAAACGAGTCGTTAGAACAACGCATTAATAGGCAAAATATTGATAGAATACAGACACAAGATAGAAGGGAAAATGAATCACCTGAACAACGTGCTCTCAGGATAGATAACAGAATACCTACACGTGAGAGAAGAATCGAAAGGAACAGAATGCTCAGGCAAGCAACATGATAGCGTTGGGTACTTTAATACAAGGGCGGCCTTTTATATTTCGGGACTGGACAAACTTAGTGTTGCAATCTGACAACTGACAGCTCTATCGTAAAGTACGAGCTCTATGTGTTGTTTACAGTAACTTAAAGGATTCATCTCAGCCAAAAAATGGAATTAAATCGCTAACATTTTCGTGCGATTATTTTTTACAACTTTCGACGTGGATTAAGTCAGCAATAGTGCATGGATGAACTTAATTTAATTTTTGGCGATGAAACTCCATCAAGCACCACTGTTTATCGATGGTATGGTGAATATAATCGAGGTAGTAGATCACTCGAAGACGAATTTCGTGAAGGTTGTCCAAAAACAATTGTTGTTCCGCAAACCATTGATGCTGTGCGCGAACTGATATTGCAAGCTCGTCATGTTACCCATCGTGAGATTGAGTCAACCTTACATATTAGTGGGACCAGCAAACATTCAATATTGCATAAACATTTGAATGTCAAAAAAATTTGTTCGCGTTGGATCTCACACAATTTGTCAATCGTTTAAAAAAAGGCTCGTGACGATTGGTCGAAAGAAAAGCTCAAAAAATACAATCGCGGTGCTTCAAAACACGTTTATAACATAGTGACAGATGATGAATCGTGGATTTACGCGTATGAGCTCGAAAGTAAACAGCAGTCGACTGTATGGGTGTTTCAAGATCAGCCGAATCCAACAAAAGTTGTTCGCGCACGAAGCACTTCCAAGCAAATGCGAGCTCTCACACATCGGCTCAAACAACTGCATTTTTGACCACTCAAAACATCGATTTGATGAATCATCCGCCGTATAGTCCTGACTTGTCACCAAATGACTTCTTTTTATTCCCGTACGTAAAAAACAAACTGAGAGGTCAACGTTTTTCGACACCTGAAGAAGCAGTTGCTGCGTTCAGAATGCATGTTTTGGAAATACCTAAATCAGAGTGGAAAAAGTGCTTCGACAATTGGTTCAAACGCATGCAAAAGTGTATAGATCTTCATGGGGAATATTTTGAAAAACAATAAAGCGTTTTTCGATAATTAATATTTGTTTTTGTTCTCTAATCCCGAAATATAAAAGGCAGCCCTCGTAAGTGTGTAATATTTGCACAAAGAGATGGACTTATAGCTGACGTTATAGTACCATTGTCAGAAATTGAGCAGCGTCTTCCTTTTCGAATAATTCCATTTTGGAAAATTGTATCTTTAAACAGCTTATTTAGACAATATGGAGTTCGTGGCAAAGCAGTACTTTTTGCTCAAGATCTTATCGAGGTGACTGAGAAACTGCCCCATATGTTGCCTAGATATGTAGATAACTATGGAATAGTGATTGTTACTTAACATCTGGAGAATTTAAATTTAAATATTACTCATGAGTTTTCAGTGTCTTGAGATAATTTCACACATTTAATGTAGAAAAAATACACAAATGTTGAAATAACAGGCTAAGATCAGTTAATTGATAGAACAAAAAGAAGGAACAGATTGATATTAATAATATAATACACTCGGACATAAACAAAACAGGAGGTTGTTCAATGGAACTAGAAATTTTTGTTGGTCATGATAAGGTCTAACGTTAACGTTGCTAAGGAACTTGTGACTGGAGCGATAGGTCACTATACGATAGCAATATACCATCCGTTGGCGTAGACTTTGGTAAATTACGGCATAGGTGAAAGAAGAATGCTCCCGATTATCTTATATTTGGCTTCAACTATAAGCAAAATGCAGGGAACTACTCTAGATCATTCTGTTATTTATCTTGGTTCCAAATTGTTTGCTGCAGGTCAAGCATATGTGACTTTATGTCGAGTTCGGTCTTTAGCGGGTCTTCAAATCGAAGAACTTGAACAGTATTTGACCAGGTCTATTATATATACTTCCTTAGCTATATACAATAATTGCTCACATCTTTACTACAAGAAAAATAAAAAAATCCAGATGTACAAATAGAGACAAAATTTTTAACACATCGGTATTTAAAGGCAATAAAATTTGTCTGTTAAGTATTGAATTCATAATGGGATCAGTAGTATATAAGAAAAGTTTAGTGTATGACTGCTGTAAATAAGAGGATCTCCAAGTGAAAAATTTCTTGCCAAAGGTACCCTTTTATAGTATATACCTTTATTACTCTCTAGTTTAATACAGTCACATATACTCAACTTAGAGTAAGATAACCCACCGATCTTTAAAAAAAATCTTGAAAGTTAAAATATAAAAATAATATCTGGGAGGATAAATACTGATGATAAGAGATACGTTACTATAAGAAGCGTTAATAAGTTAAAGTAAAAATATGAAAATTCATACTTGCTTATTGAGTCTTTTTAAATTTACCATAAAATATTTCGCATTTGGTCACCAGATTTTATATATTGTAAAATATATTGTTTTCTATGTAGACTTTTTCTAATTTTTCGAATAAGAATTTAACGAGGCCAAAGACTCTCGGATTGCAATGTATGTAGCCTCGGTATCGCCCATAATATATATATATATATATATATATATATATATATATATATATTGAATAGCTACTTTCAGAAACAAGTAGCAACATAAGCAAACAGTAGGTATGTTAAAAAAGAAAACCGTATAGCGAACTCTAATTATATTTATCAACTGAATAAGAAACTAGCTATTCAGATGTAATCAACGAAAAATGGAAAGCAGAATGAAAACTTTTTTAACAATCTTTCTTTTAAATACTATGTTGCTGTTGAAATTATAATAACTTTAATATGGTTGTCATGTACTGATACCAGAGCTAGGGTTACTTTACTGTTGGAGATAATTAAATTTCTCCGGCGCCTATACCAAATCACCCAATTTTAAGTTTTCTTCACCAAGGATGAATGTTGTGAGTAACAATAATACCACCTTATATCCTGGCACATTATTTTAATAAACCTGTACTTTTTCTTCATTATGAACTTTTCAGTAACATATTAATAGGTAACAAAAATATGTTACTAATGTGTATTTGAATAAACACTAAATTATTATTAAACTATTTCAAGTATTTATGACCACATTTTGTGAATATTTGCCAAGTGTTACTTCACACAAAATTGGGCTAATTCACAAACTACATAGTGCTCTACATCTTGCTGTACTCGTGAGGTAAACTGGATCATCTGAATGTAGTAGAATTTATGTACATTAAAAAATGGAATGCTGAAATGGGGTCAATATATTTTCCGCGAGCAATTTTAAAATATACAATGATTTCACAAATATTTATGGGAATATTAGTTCAGATTTGTTTATTAATAATTTAATATTTCACCAAAAAATACCTGTACTACTGAAGACAAAACTCCAAAATAGTAGAAGGATCCAGGTAAATTCTCGTGAGGTTGCCATATTCTAAACTTTCTGTTTATATTTTTCACAAGGTCAGTAAGTTGGCACTTGAACTTTGACGTGGAATAATCCAAGTGAACAAAACTTATCACATTTTAAACTAAAGTGAGATCCTTAAAATTAGTGTTCGCACAAATTTTTAAAATGTTTTCCAGACAACTTTGGGTTTATTTATTTCATACAATCTAAGAAAATTTTATATTAATTTTCACTATTTTTAATGAAAGTATTTTCTGTTCAATACATATAAAATTGTAACAATATTAAAAACTTCGAATTTAAATTCTTCGTTCGAAAATATTTCGAAAATAGCTCAAGATTGCTGTAACTCGAAAGCCGGATGTAAAAGTTCGCGCTGACCACGAGTTGTGGCAGGTTGTCGAATACGTATGAGAACACCGGGATGAAAGCGGCGAGACGCGTGTAGCTCCTCGTCAGCTAGTATACGCAGGACTGAGCTCAGGAATCGTTCGGGATTGCCGACTGTTCCCGCATAGAAGGATTCGAAACTAACCTGCACACTTCACACATGCGCTGGGAATTAACATGTCCTGCTGCAGTTCGTACGATTCTTTTATGTTTTTTTGCTCTTCGCGCCACCGAAGGGAAACGGGGCTCACCCACGATCGGGGGCGACAATTAAGGTAATTAAGCGTGGAAACGGCCTCTTGATTTGGGATAAGAGTTATGGTCAATGCTAAAAATGGATTTCGGCTTAGCGTCGACTAGAAAGTTACTGACCTCGGAAATGATAACTTCTATCCTGGCAGCTTAATTATCGTATTAGTGGACGAAAAGTTTTGTTTTTGCATAATTGATGGAGTTTATGGTGTGCTTGTGAAACTGTTCTCTGAGAGCTTTTTAAAGTTGGTCAGAATTAGCAGATACGGATTAACGGTAATGGGAAAATGCCAAAGGTTTTTAAAATGCTATATATTTTAATTCCTTTGTTATAGTTATTAACTATTATAATGATCAATTATGTAGTTTTAACAAAAAAATCATATTATTCTAGCTACCCAGTGACCTTTACCATCCGTAGTTCTTTTTTTATATGAACTAATTGCACTTTCATCTGAATCGAAATGTAGCTACCTAAATTTATTTCTCATTAGTATATATGTTCTGGAAAAACTAGTTTCCTTCTGTATAAGGAAGTTAGTTATATGTATTTATTTTGTGCAATAATGTTTAGGTTCCAAGTCTAGACTAGTTCTTGATCATTTTGGGTTTAGGTACAGATTTAATTTTATAACATACGCTCTTTTGTAAATTTTCTTGTTTGGCAAATAAACTTGATGAATGGAACCTTTGGTGTGTCACAAATGTAAAAACACAGTTTTTCACCCTAACGCCAAACCTTTATACTAAAAACTCAACGCCGTTTCAACAACTCTAAGTTGTCAACATCAAGGAGTAAACCAGTTTGGACAAAGTAGAGTTGTTGAGAGTTTGGTGTGTGCAAAATTGTGTTTTTACAAATAAACTTGATAACAACAATTATTCAGTTTTTTGTCAAATACCAAGTCTTTTAACTGGTTTTGCTAGGACAAAGTTTTGAATAGTAGAATTGATAATAGAATATTTCAGATTCGAGAAGTATTATGGCTATATGATATTTTAGTCTCAGTTTTTCTCTAAATTACAATGTTTCATAAAACTTGATTTATATGCAGTGCCTAACGATGGTATTGTCTAGTTTGGTTCATAGAAGTCTTTCCTCAGAGCCTAACAGTAATATTCCACCACTGTTGAATTAAAATTGATTATTCCAGTAGTTAACATTTAAACTTTTAAAAATGTATAAATTGTATTTAAAACAAATTCTTTACTGTCCAACATACCTTTTAATGTAAGAAGTTTTACTGAAAAGTCAAATTCAACTAATTTCATTATCTTATGAAGATAACAGAAATGGCTAATGTGCGTTTTACAGACCTATCATATCAGCAATCCAAATAAAGAAATTAATAGAATTTTGAATTGTGTAAAAGTCAAATTTTTTTAACACGTAGAATGGAAGGAGTCAACAATTTGACAACGGCACTTCCTTGAACATTGTATAATTTTTTAACGGCAATGAAAAATATATTAATTATTTCATAATAACAAATTAGGCTAAATGTATTGCTATTTTGTCATGGCAATTTGAATGACAAGTAATTATAAAAACATTATCATCATATGCCGTGTCACTAAACAATTTTGCAAAATATTCTTTGATTGTCGTCTCATTGTTGCTCTCCGAATAGTGATGTGCTATCAATATTTGTAACCACATTTGTTAAACTTTCTTGTTTCCAGTGTATAGCATATAAACTAGTATCTCACAGAAGACCAACATGGTAAGCTTCGCTAGCTTCCTGCAAGAACATTACTGCTGAGCACTGAAATCTTAAATAGGTCTTGAAAGAGATCCCTAACAAGATGTTGCAAGGGCAGTTTTCTGATCAGCAATTCGGTACTTTTTTGCTAGCGGCCAGTTTCACGAAGATGCTGGGTCTTTACGGTGTTTTTTTACACCGCCTATTTCGGATGCAAATTGACGTTCTAAATGTGTTTCTTAATTGTTTGCTAAGTTCCTTACCACTAGTCGATTTTCGAGCAGTTTGCTTAGTACGGGCCATTTCCGTATGAAATCGTAATGTAAGTTATTCCACAGAACCACGACGACGTTCCCACTAATATTCTTTTAGATAAAAAAACGCTCATGAAAATTTCGAACATATATAAAAAATGTTTTCTCAAATACCCAGTTAATATTTTTTGAAATAAACACACCTATTGGTAGCTTTACCATAATGACAAGAGTTTCAGATTTCAGAACAACAAATGAAAATCTGAGGATTTTATCCAAAAAATGTGACTTGATAGAGTTTTTAGTAAAGAAAATAGCTATAGGTACGTACTGTTACAAAGAAAACCAAATTGTGATAAGTAGATTCAGAGTTAAAAATTTTATAAAAATACTTCAAATTTATTTTAGATTTTCTTGGGAATAATACCACATCAGAGTTCAAACTTGAAAACGAAATCCGACGGATTTTGAAACGTTTGGTTTTAAAATATACACAAGTTTGAACTCTGATGTGGTATTATTCCCAAGAAAATCTAAAATAAACTAGAAGATGCCACAAATAACATTCAGAATACTTCAAAATCTTATTTTTCTCTTAAATGCCGACTTCTTTTCATCCGCCATCTTGAATACTTGCGTTTTTTTGCTACAAAATTAGGATCATTCCTCAAGAAGAAAACTACATCATTATACCAACAGATATTGATGAAAAACTTTAATGTATTCAGTGTGGTTTGCTACTTTCATAAGTTAAATTTTTTTATGAAAAAGTGAAATGTTTATGTTATTGTGGCTTATCATTATTTTCTCTATTTAATAATATTCTGCTCAGTTAAACACTGAACAATTATTCATGTAAAAATGTTATAACATACAAAGTAGACAGGGAAAATTTACATCTACAGGGTGGTGTAAAAACTACCTTTGTAAATATGTGCAGTTTTTGGATTCAGTTTTACATAATGTCGATTATAAATAATAATAAATGTTTCATGAAGGTAATATTAAAATTGCAGCTCAAATGGTTTGTACAGGGTAATTAATTAATTAGAAAAAATAATATGTGCTTTGTGTAGCTATATTTATGGCCCACACTGTATATTATATGCAGCACTTGCAAGAAATTATTACTTTAACGATATATTTATTGTGCATAACATCTTTTATTGGTTTCAAGGTAGTCACACAAAAGATTTAAGGTAATTGTTTTGAGATATTTTTATGTCAAGTAATGTACAAATCATGATTTCAAAATAAATGGAAATAAAACAGGTTTATCGTGAGAAATCTCATATTAAAAAAGAAGCTTTTTCGATGTCTAACACCCTGCCTCTAGGAAACTAGTCATAGAATATGTTTGAGCCCATGGATTCGTTTTGTCAGAAACTCCTTTAACATACCAAAATTTCAAAAAAATCGACAAAAGTCCATTTTTTCATAAAAAAGATGCCTAGTCCTTTCAGAGCAGTTTTCATTGACAGATATTGTAGATAAAATGCTTAAATTTCAAAAGTTATAGAGAGTAATAAGATAAATCTTACATTGTAATAGATTTAGCTTAAATATACAATTGGTGTAATTGCATAACAAATTCATTAAAATGTAATATATCTATTACAATTGTAATAGCTATTCCAACACTGTTTATATATTAATATTAATGAACCGACTTCCAAAAAGGAGAAGCTTCTCAATTCATCGGCATTTTTTTATGTATACTCAGTGATTATTCGAAAACAGCTTAGGCAATTTTGATGACTGAAACTGCATTGTACTGTGGAATATTACAGAAGGTAGCATATAATTTTGTATATCGTGAGATTTACGATTTTCCATTTTCCACAAAATTAGAAGAAAACACTAACTAAGTGACACTTCCTTGAAATCCAATGAGTCTTCATTGATTTCTCTAAAACTGATGAGGCAATTTGAAAATTTTACATTGTATTCTACATAGAAATGTTTCTGGTGGAGTCCGATAATTTAAATTATGGGGCGGGGTACAATTACAGTTAAAGAGGTGGGTTCAAAAATTTGTAGAAACTTGCATATACCAGGTGGTTGAAATAAAGGGTATAGTAAAATTATATATACAATGTGGGTAGAAAATGTGACAAATTTTGTTATATAGAAAACTTGAATATATGGGGTGAAATTATACGTATACAGGGTGACTTGAACAATATAAAAATAGAAAAAGTCAATAAAGTGGAGAGGATTTATACTTCTACATGTTGGGAAAGTGGCAACATGGCATATAAAGACGTGTTAATTGATGAACTAAATAAACTAAAAAAAAAGTGATCTAATCGATATCATAATATCGGGAAAAGTGCCGGAGTCTCTTAAGTTAAGTGATAATGTGCGGAAGGTTATAAAATCTCCAGAAAATCTAACGAACATTGATCGAAACGATAAAGTATGTGATCGTTTACCTATCGGGTCAAAGGTCACCATGGATAGTGTTGATTTTCTCAACGTATAAAATGAACTCAAGTGTGCCAAAATTGAAATAAGATATATCAGTGAATTAAACTGTGAACTTAAAAAATCTGTAAGTAACCTAGAAACTATTATAGGATTACTAAAATCATCAAATAATTCTAACCTAAACATGGAATTGCCGCCTTCTTTAAGTAAACAACAAAACAATGTTGCCAAAATAACAAATTGTTCAAATAGTCGGAATATAAATAAAACTCAATGTTATTCACAATCTCCTAATCATAATTGTAAGTCATCTAATAGTTCCACTGTAAACTATAAAGTTGATTCCACCAACAAAACAAAAACATCAACTTGTATGAATTGGAAACCAAAAAACCTATGATTAAAATAACAAATAGAAATGATGATGTATTAACTCAATCAACTACTGATGTCCCAAACAAAATCGTGGGCACTGATGTAAGTGATGAAAATGCTTTATTGGCGATAGATCATGGATTTATGTGAGTAAATTTAACCCCAAGTATACTGTCGATAAACTAGAATCATACTTAAGGGAAAAGAAACCTGATTGCCAATTTATCTGCTTACCATTAAAAAACTACTGGGGTTTCAACTCGTTTAAAGTCGGTATAGACTCTGACTTGAAAGAAGATTTTCTAAGAGCTGATATGTGGCCCAAAGGTATTGAGGCTAGTGAATTTCGAAGAAAGGCCTTCAGAAATCACCACCACCGACCTATCCGTAACCAACAAAGAAAATAGTGTAAATATAAATTATATAAATCATATTGACAATAATATTTACAAAAGATGTTTTGATCGTTTTAAATTTATGCATTTTAATACGCAGGGTTTAGCAAGTAAAATTTATGAGATTGATAAACCTATTGACGGTAACTTTTCAATTGAAAAAATTATTGAAGTAAATATTTGTAAACTTATTTTAAATGATATAAATATGTTCATAAATTCAGTCTATAGATCGCCTAAAGCAGATCCTAAAATCTTCATTGACAAATTACATACTGAATTGGATTTTTATTATAAGTGTTCTTTGTCTTTCATTGTATGTGGAGATATGAACATTGACCTAATAGTAGATAACAATATGTCAAGACTTCTCAAAAACACTTTTGAGGAATTTGGTTTATATAATATCGTTAGGGAACCAACACGCGTCACCTGCACAAGTTCAACATTGTTGGAGCCTATTTTTACGAATATTGAATATAAAAATGTCACTGTTACAAAAACTATATTGTCGGATCACTCATGGCAAATTTGTGAATTTGATATATTTATAAACAAACAACAAAGAACTGATCACTTTTTTGTCCGAGATTTTAACGATAATAATATTGCCTGTTTTAATCTATTGCTAAAAAACGAAACATGGGTAGATATGTACAGGGTTCCTGACTTTGAAACACAATTTGATAGTTTCTATTTTACTTTTTTGCAACATTTTAATACAGTTTTCAGTTACAAAAAAATTATTCCTAAGAAATTCAAAAATAATTGGTACAATAGTGAACTAAAATCTTTACATGCTACTCTATGTGAATTGCATAGTATATACACCAGTTCAGATAAAGAGATTATAAAAGAAAGATACAGAAAACTAAAACTAATTTATAAACAAAAAGTTAACAAGGCAAAAGCAACTTTCAATAATGATAGAATTCTCGGTGCACAAAACATTAGTAAAGAATCCTGGAGAATTATAAATGAAATGAAAGGTAAGTCTAAAAACCCTCTCCCTAAGGAAATGTATGATAATTCTGACAACAAATTTATGAATATGGGAGATATATTTAATGCTTTTCGTAAACATAGAGGTTTCAGTTCCCAGGTATGAAGAGATTAAACTTTGTGACTTTGCTAAAACGTCATTTTTCTTAACGCCTTCCACACCGGACGAAATTAAATATTTAATTAAAAAAAAACTGTTAAAAAAGCAGCTGGAATAGATGAAATAAATGGTACTGTTTTGAGATCTGTAATGGAAGAAATTTGTGTTCCACTTTCTTATCTAATTAATGAGCCTTTTAAAACAGGAAAATATCCCAAACATTTTAAAAAATCTAAATCTATACCAGTCTACAAAAATAAAGGTCCAGTAGAAAATATTACAAATTATCGAAACATATGTGTTCAAAGTCAGCTAGCTAAAGTTTTTGAAGCGGCTTACAACATCAGACTGAACACTTTTCTCGAGAATTATAATTTACTAATCCCCTAAGCCAACATAGTGCATTATCGGAGCTGTGCAATTTTATATATGACTCATTGAACAATAAAATATTAAATATAACTTGCTTCTTCGATTTATCACGTGCATTTGATTCCATAGATCATTACTTGTTACTAGATAAACTTAATAGAATAGGCGTCAGAGGCTCAGCAAATGAATGTATTCGATCATACATCACAAACCGTGAACAAGCTGTTCAAGTAGGCGAAACTAGATCCAATTTCAAGACAGTCCATACGGGGGTGCCACAAGGCTCAATATTGGGCCCTGTTCTAGATCTTATATTTATTAATGATGTTTTATTATCATGTCCCACATCTGATCTCAAAGTTCTCTATGCTGATGACACAAATTTTGGCATATTTGGGAAAAGTGATTCTGAACTTGTCAGAAATGCTAATGTAGCCACTCGAGAATTTCATGACTAATGTAATTCACATGGGTTAACGGTAAATGTTAAAAAATCACAAATAATGTCATTCCTACCTAAAAACAACACAAATAATTTAAGTTATCTTGTCAGGTTAAATAATGAATCTATTGAGCAGACAAATTTATGTAAGTTCTTAGGAATAATTGTTGATAATAAACTTAATTGGGAAAAACACATTGATTATGTAACAAATTAATTAAGTAAGACCTCTTTCCTAATGCGCCAATTAAAATTTACCGTAAGTTTCAATGTTCTTAAATTAGCATATTTCGGCCTAGCGGAGTCGATTTTGTCATATGACCTTATATTTTGGGGCTGCTCAGCTCATATTATCAAAGACTTCTCTACATAAAAAAATATCTTACGATGTATAGCTGGTGTTCTCCCATTAACCAGTTGCAAGCAATTTTTCATTGAGTTTAATATTCTGACGGTCCACTCATTATATACTTACCTATTAATAATGAATATTAAAAAGCAAGTATCACTTACTACAAATGATCAAATACACAGTTATTCAACTCGTAGCAGCAATGAACTACATCAGCCATTCTCTAGGCTATCAGTTGGGCAAAATTCCCATATCTATAGGGGGACTATAAGTTTTAATAAATATACGCGAGCTAGAGGGAATGAGAAAAGTATAGTGAAGTTTGGAAAGGAGCTCTATACATACCTGTCCAGAAAAGCATACTACTCGTATGATGAATTTTTGAAAGATGCTGAGTGTCGCGGGTGGTGATTGTTTTGACAAGGCAAATAAATCATTTGTATTTGTATATATTTTTTTTTGTAAATGCAGTGATTTTAAATGTTGAATAAAGGAATATTTATTTATTTATTTACAGGTTAGTTTTTAAAATATCAGGGCGGTTATGACATCATGTGGAGTTGAATTATAGTTGTACCAGTTGGTTCAGAACATAATAGACAAATAACATATACTGGGTGTCCAATACTCAGAAACATTTACAGGGTCGTTGCAATATAGGGTAAATTAGAATTACACTTATACAGGGTGAGTTTGTTTTGATGATCAGTATGGGGATCTCGGAAACTAGCGGAGATAGACCAATGTTAAATTGGGAAAGATTTGCAGTTTTACTGGCCCAATTTAATGACACTTTCGGATTTTTGTAAAAAGTCATGGCTTACTAGATATTTTGAAAAAACGAAATTCTGTCGATTTAATCAAATCCCTCTAGCACCTTTGTTTTTGATTTTATAAAAAAAGTGTAAATATCAAAATTGAAGGGAATTGTATACAGAATATGATTGTCATGTACTCGTTTGCGTGACAGCTCTCGTTTTCGAGATATGACACAAACTATCTTTTTTTGAATAGAAACCATAGTTGATGACCTCAAAAAATCGGTATTTACTAAAAACTTAAGTAATAATAACGGAGTTATGGATGCTTTTCTATCTTACATTTAACGTATTAAAAAACTATTCATTAATGGTTACAATAAATTATGTTCGAAAAGTACATAATAATGGTTACACCATTTATGTTCGATTTAGACCAATTGTTATTTAGACAAAAATTGCATCTTTTTAAGATTGACATTACCGCTTTCCTCACAGACCACCTATCAATTTCTACAATTGCTTTTAATCCGCCTCCCTTAGGTCACCAACTGTCTCATACTTACTTTTGTATACTTTGTTTTTTAGCGCATCCCATATATAGAAGTCTATAACTGCCAAATCGGGAGACCAGGGTGGCCAGTCGCCTGGGCCATTTCTTCCTATCCCAGAGTTTGGATAGATATTATCTAAGTGTTGTTTTATTAATAACGAGTTATCAGCAGGTGTTCCATCATGTTGGAACCACTCAATTTCTATATGAGTTCTCAAATTCAGATTATGCAACTTGTCTTGAAAAGTGTATTGTAAGAAATGCAAGGAGCGCTCCCCAGTAAGTGATTCGTCATAGATAAAATGCCCCAGAATAGTAGACCCTATGATACCACACCAAACATTAAAACCAAATTTTATCTAGGGTGCTCTTTGTTCTAAATGGAAAGGGTTTTCTTTAACCCAGATATGCTTATTGTGTATATTGAACATACCGCAGTTAGCAAAGTTTGAGAAACTGAAAGTTCGTACGGATGGAACTTGTGCGCTTTCAGTACCTTAACTACAGTTCGTTGAGATGTGCCAGCTTCTGCCGCAATCTCACGAGTTGATGTAGATGGATTTTGATTTACCATTGCCAAAACATTTATTTATTGTGCTTCGTTAATTTGATTACGTTCCTTTGGTGGTTTAGTAAAAGATCCATATCTGCGTAAACTATCGTAAAGCCTCTTAAATGTACATAGAGCTGGTTGACGACGATTAAAATATCTATGAAAGTATTCATCAGCTGCACGAACTGAATTTTATGGCATATGATATAACATTCCACCATATTCAGTTTTTCTTTGTTAGATTATTCCATTTTATCACGAAAACTTGTCAATATCGACTGTCAGTTTAGCACTACTAATGGAAGTACTCTCAAATGAGGAAACGTCAAAGTGAAAACAATTTTTTCATGGCTACCTACGTTAAAAGTGAAAATAAGAGAGAAAAGCATCCATAACTTCGTTATTTTTATATCGAGTATTATATCGTTGAAAAGCTCTAAAAATGTCCGATTTTTTGAGTTCATAGCCAACTATGGTTTCCATTCAAAAAAAGATAAGTTTGTGTCATATCTCGAAAACGAGACCTGCCACGCAAACGAGGACATGACAATCATATTCGGGATACAATTCCCTTCAATTTTGATATATACACTTTTTTTAAATAAAAAAAAGAGCAAGAGGGATTTGACTAAATCGACAGAATTTTGTTTTTTCAAAATATCTAGTACCTAAGCCATGACTTTTTACAAAAATCCGAAAGTGTCATTAAATTGGGCCAGTAAAACTGCAAATCTTTCCCAATTTAACCATTGCTCTATCTCCGCTAGTTTCCGAGATCCCCATCCGGATCATCAAAAAAAGTCACCCTGTATAAAATGGCCCAAATAATAAAACAACTAGGAAAAAAATTAAGAATATGTGGAAAATATACAAAAATAATACAAACTATATGGAGAGAGAGAAAGAGAGAGAGAGAGATAGAGAGACAGAGAGAGAGAGAGGGAGAGAGAAGTATAAACTAAAATCAATAAAATTGTACCTATTAAATCAGATAAAGGAAGATATGTCAGAAAATAGGGTTTGCTCGCACACCGTTTTTATTTTTGTTGTTATTTTAAGTCAGTTGAAGTTAGATTTTGTTACATAACCTAAAATGTCATTTGAAAAAATAACTGCTTTGGGTTTTACAGGCTGAAGATATTTCAAGCCATGACGTAGCAAAGGGCTCATTTGTGACGTTCTCATGATGTCACTGATATTAACGAAGGCCTCTAGAATGTGTTTGGTTTAAACAATTTAGGAACAATTATAACCGGTTAGATCGCTGCAAATCGTATTATCTCTTTCTCGCTTTTTTGCAAGATAATATTAACTGCTTCAAAATAGAAAGCATTTTTACTTTAGTCCAATATTAATTTGTTTTACTTTCCAACCACCGTATTGACACAAAATAAATCCGTAAGTCACTGTTTTGCAATTTTCTTACCGGTATACTAATCACTATATACTTATTAGGCAATGCAAAATACAGTGGGTCAACTTAATCGACATTCTATACATCTCTTGGAGATATGGATGAATTTTTTTATCTTTGTTTACCGCCAATACCTCGTTTGTGTGAAAATTTTGTTGTTTTTGTAAATTCTACTTTGTACCGGTTTTTTAATTTATGTTTCTAATTTGAATTCCTTAACTCGTCTCCGTCCAATACCAAATTTTTCCGACCGTTCTCTTGCACTTGTACTTTCCACTTTCAGCAATAATATTAATTCTTTCTTTTAGCAACAAAGGTTTCCTTTTCACTTATTTGGCATTAAGTAGTAATTGTAAACTATCAAATATAAACAACCAATACGACGGAGAGAACCCGCTACCGAGAGACGAATTTCAAGAACGCCTAAAATCTGCCAAGACAAATTTAGTAAATAACACGGACTCCGCCAGCATCTCTGATTCTGCCGCCTTCTAGAGGTCCCTCTACAATTATTGTTTCTGTATCTCTTGACTTCATTCTAAATATAAGTACATTTAAAAAGATCAATATTGTTAATTATTCATTAATTAACACTAAAAGCGACTTGATATGTTATAAAAGTATTTTTATTTTTATGTTTTTAAGCTCTAGGCCTATGAACGCGGGCGCTGCAGCTATGAAAGAGAAACTAAACTAAACTGAAATATGTATGTCTGTTTATTTCATAGAATTGTCCATAATTGGTGGTGTGTATTAGCCAGTATTTTATCTCAAAATGGATTAGTTGGGAGGTCACTATGATGAATACTCTGTAATATTAAAATAAATTAACTATTTTTAATGCTCGTTTCTTTCAACCGGTTTCCGAAAATGGATATTTAGATTTTCTAAAATGCTCTTATACACAAGACAGATCCTAATCTGTTAATGTCATAGACGAACTGAGTACTTTTTTTAATACTCATTAAGGAATAGGCAGACCATTTTTATGTTGAAATTGACAAAAGATACTGAAATTACATATCTAAAACTCTTGCACTGTCTTAAATAAGCTTGGATCTTGTGAAACTTTTACTTGTTGATGTTTCTGAAAGGATTTGCTTGTTGTGTACTGCAGGTTTATCTGTATTAAAGTAATATCAAAGAACATTACTACTTAGCTATTATGAAGTATTTACTGATGGAATATTCCAAAAAAAATAGCTTACAGTATACAGGAAAAGTGCTTGTTGTTACTACAAAATTATTCGCTAAAGAACACTGTAGAGTTTATTCCAAGATAATAAAACAAATTCAGGTCACTGTCAAACTGCTATAGGATTCTCAAATGTGCTTTCCTATATGTCACTGGTTATTTATATTTCCCACCAGTCAATACAGATTTATACAATACCCCAAGAGTTTTTTTGCTTATATTGAGAAACGCGTTTATAAAGCTGTCAATGGGGAAGTTGTAAAGAATCAGAAAATCGTTGAAATGAGTTTTCACACCTATGGATCGAATCATATTTTACAGAGATGATTTAAAAAAACGGGAAATAACTATAAAAATTCTTACTTTTTGTTGTAATTAAATATTTCTCCTAGTGATAGCTTATAACGTTCGAATTAATTGGGATCAAGATCTGTATTGTTCGGGAAGTAAATCTTGCAGTTATGCAAATTAAATAATTTATACAAATATTTTGTAGAACGTACCACATTAACCACAGCGGTTCAATGAGGACACATTAACGTATTTTGAAAGCATAAAAAAGATGTACTTCACTTTCTTAAACGTTTTCTTAAAATGTATTGAAACTGCTTGAAAATAATGACTTGATAGTGGCCCTCCAGCAGTGGTAAAAGTTATTTTAATTAATAACAGTAAACAGGTAACCATTATCTTAATAAACCAACAGAAATTGATCAATATACACATATATTAGACAGATCAATAAAAACCTACTAAACTGTATAATTAGTGATCTGCTGTCTGTCTGCTGCATTTTATTTTAATGCATTATTTGCTACCATTTTAAAACAATTTTCTGGCATGTTAACGAAAATCCAATATAGTCAAATTAAAGTTTATTGTGTGAACTTTCAAAATATTGTTAGCACATTCAGATCAGACTAGCCTACTTAATACGGTTCGCCTTGCAAAAAAAATTACCTAAATTATTTAAATTATAATCCTTCAATAACAACTTATTCGATACTGTACAACTTCAGCGCATATAAACTAAACAGGTAAATGTTCCAGTTTTAGTTACATGAAACTAATAAATTTTTGAAATAATCCACTTTTTACTAGTTTTTCTGCCTTTTCTCGATGAAAAATAATCAAAAGATGATAAATACTTTATTGAGGGTTTTTATTATTTAAATAATTTACTTCTACGATGTTGCTGTGAAAATGTTATCATTTATCATTTATTAAATTTTTCTGTCCCAAATTGATTTAAATTTTGCTCCAGACTTGTGTAATTGCTTTATATTAATGTTTTAGCAAATTCTGACACAAAGTAGGCTGCGGAAAAATGCCGGCATAAGATTGAGTGCAATCTCTAAATTTGTTATTATCGCCACGTGTTTGTTGGAAAATTTACCATTATAACGAGCATCCACGGAAAGAACTACTTAAGACACTGTTAGCTTGATTTTGCGAAACTTGTAACGTTCCGCATCAGAAACGGGAAATTATAACGCCTACAATGGATAACGAATTATTACTTTTACAATCTGTTATCGAAATTCTCAATTTAACTATAATTGTCAGGAAGCATCAGAAACATCAATTTCTCCGTTCCATTTTCAAATGCAATACGGTTTATACCTCCAACCAATTCCAAATTCTTGTATGTATTTTCTTGAACAACCCACCAAAATTGAAAGTTATTTTTTACAAAATAGTGGGTGGTATATCATTCCATTGTGCAGAATTATATAAAACTAACTGTTACCCGCTTACAGAATGTCCAAGACTTTGCAAAAATTATAACTTATGAATCATATAGATTATCCTGTATAACAATTTTTCTAACTACAAATCCACCAATCCCGAATATATTTCATCCAAACTGCAAGTGCTTAGAGGCCACCCTTTATAACAATTCTATTCTACTTCAGCCTATAGTGCAACCATCCTCTATATGCAGTTGTTTATTTGTCACCCAACAAAACTTTTTTAACACCTAACTATAACTCTACTGCTCCCTATATTTCAACTATGCAACTGCTTACGGTCTACGCTATATAGCAAATATTTCTGACATTTTTTGAGCCACCTTGTAAAGTACAATTCCTTTAAACCCTATATTTTAATCACGCTTTATATGCAACTTTTTCTAACATTTTGTTAAACACACTCTAAAACGATAATCTTGTTTCACCCCATATTTCAGGTATTCCATATAGTTTGATGCAACTGTTCATGTTCTACCCTATATAACTCTTTTTTTTAACTTTTTTTGATCCAGCCTAATGGAAATGCCTGTGCAACCCTTGGTGTGTCACAAATGTAAAAATACACTTTGCACCCTAACACCACATCTTTATTTTAACACTCACCCAAACTGCAACTGCTTATTGGCCACCCTATATAACAATTTTATTCAATAATTTTTTTAAAGCGCCTTGTATAACTATAACTCTATCGCCATCTATATTATAACCATTTTGTATATACTGCTGCTCAAACATTACAACTTATTTTTGAACCATCCTGTATAACCATAATTTTACTCTAAAAAAATTTCAAACAGGTTGTATGTGTTTCTGCTTAGGGGCCACCAAATATAACATTTTTTAAACAGTTAACTATAACTCTGCTCCAACTGCTTATGGACTACGATATATAACCATTTTTTAACCACCCTTCAAAGTATAATTTGTCACTATCTTATATTTCAACCACTCCTTATAAAGCAACTTTTCCTAAGATTGTTTTAATCACACTGTATAACATTAATTAATTATACATAAAAATTAGCCAACCTGTTTGGGTATAATTCTACTCCACCCCCTATCTCAACCACCTTGTATATGCAACTACCTAACACCCACCCAGTACAACCTGTTTGTATCACCCTGTATAACTATAAATCCATCAATGCCAAAGTACGTCACCAAAAGAGCAACTGATTATGGGACATTCTATATAACAATTTTGCTTCAACATTTTTCTGTATCACCTTGTATGTATTACGACAACCCTGCATACGCTGCTGCTTATTGGTTAACCTATCGGTTAATCAATATAATATTTTTTAAATACTTAATTAACTACTTGTATACGCAACTACTTATTTGCCACCCAATTTATCATTTTTGTACCACCCTGTATCCTTAGAATTCTAGTACACCTCCACCCTATACTTCAACCATTCGGTAAATGGAACAGCTTGTAGTTCATAACATATCATTATAATATTTTTTTAAACTCACCTTTATAGCTGTAATTCAGCTACATATTTCAACCATCCTCCTATCTATGCAACGACTTGTGGATTTTTAACCACACCATAAACTATGATTCCACTCCATCCCATATTTCAACCAGCCTGTATAAACAACTGCATTACATTTAATTTAGTTTGTCTTTCACATTGGAGACAACCTATCTTATGATTTTCTCTAGAAGCAATCTGGCCGCACTGTTTGGCATTGACAGAATGCATGTAAATAATGAATTTTTTATTTTTTTATTATTGAACCAATATTATAAATTAATTTTTGCATTCTGCACTGAAGGTCATCAGTAGCTACTAAACAAAACAAAAATGAAGAAAATTGGTTGAGAGACAGAGGAGAAAATGGTACCTAATCGTTTTGTCTTTGCCTATTTATATATAGATTGAGTTCCATTTTGAATTTATTAATTAAAAAATAACTTAACACTTTTAGAAAACAATTTTACATTTATCTGGATTTCTAAGAAAGTCGTCAATAGCGATTTCTGGTTTATTAGTTAAATATATGAAAAATAATTTGTTTGTAAATTTATCATATAGCTTTGTTTTCTACAAATACCTTTTAATTACTTATTTTCTCCCTTAGGTGAACCCAGTGAGTAACATCTCACTGGGTGAACCCCACTAGATTGCTGTGTCTGTATTACTTTGAAGTGTAACTTTGCTAGTTGTTGATAGGGCATTTCTTAATCTTTAGTTAATTGTTCTTTGTTTTCGAAATTTTTAAGGAGTAAACTGCTATTATTTACTCCAGGTTTTAATTACATTACAAACACTAGACAGAATTTCGTATAATGGAGTCTTGGAACAAAACGTTTCAAGTATTGATTTTGATTTATAACAGAAGCTCATAACACCCAAGGGTCAGGAAGCTCGCATAAGCCTCTTTCAAATCTCGGAGGGTGTTGACCTTTACTTAATGAGAACTCATTATATGCTAACAGGTCAATAAAATTATGTCATGTCTACAAGGGATTTGGTCCGAACCCTACAAGATACATATTTTTCATGAGTTTAAGTTAACTGGCTAATGATCAATTGTTATAGAGTATTTTCGAATGAGACAACATCTGGCCTCCGTTGCTGAGTTCGATCCCTTTTGTTTTAACTATAAACGTTCACTTGATGCAGGAAGTACACATGAATTATCTTTAAAACGTGAATTATAAAATTGAAGGTGGCATAATGTTTCATTAGAATTCTAGTTTAAGAAATATATATATAAATATAAAACTATTTTTTATAAATTTTATATATCATGCATGACACTACAGGCGATTACCAGTTTCAATTTCAGTGCTTACAGGTTAGCTAGCTTAAGTAATTAATTACAAGCACCATATTTTCTTTAAAAACTCCGGGATAATGATATAGAATTCTCATTTTAAAACTTTCTACAAAAGTAAAAATTCTGTCATGAAATCCAGCTTACTAATATCTCCACTTGTGGCTTTCTCTCATTTCTTCCATATATAAGATAATATTGGTATAAATACAAAGTCAGCCTAGCCCTCTTCTTAACTAGCTTTCCTTTAAAAAAAAATATTTACTGCTTATATCTTTCAGTAGAGAGGTCACTTAAATCAATGTAATCGATCAGACAATCAATGTTGCATACAAATCATTATTCCATCATATTTAAATGATAATTTGCTTGTTGGTTTATTTTTTCTCGATAACACGGAGACAAATCAAAACATACTTAAACAAAGACACGCATGCCAGTCTTCAATTTATCGCATAGAACAGTAAAATAGCAATCGCTTCAGCCAATCCAATCTTACTATACAGGGTTTTTCTAAAATAGCATTCCAAACTTCTGCTGTCCCTATTAAAATGTGCCCTAAAACGCACCCCTAGGAAGTTATGTGCCCTTAAAAGGTCTCAAATAAGCCTGTTTTTTTTGTTATTGACAAAGCGGTCGAAAATAAGTGGAAAAAACTGTCTGGGTCTTACTTAACTTTTAATGTTAAATAACATGTGCTATTCCGTTTTTCAACATGCAAATCATAAGCGTCCTATTTAGACTGGTGAAGAGGGTTTTTCGACCCTTTTTCCAATTTTCTCTACAGATTTGTAAAATCTTACCATTATTACGTAAATATATTATGTTTGTCCAAATCGAGTTTGAAAATTACTCTGCTCTTTAAGTTATTAGGCCAAAAATTACAAAAATCTGTTTGCCATGGGAAATAAAAGACTCGCGTTGCCACAGCGCTTAACAATTTAAGTTATTGATAAGCTGTCAATAGTGCTTTGCAGTGTTTAATTAAAAGTGGTGATTAGAAAATTTATACAACATTCATGGCAACTCATAAAATGGAGTAATATTCAAAAACGGAAATGACAGGTATGCACTTTATTTACGGCCGTGTGGCCAGACATGCATCAGAAGCGGCAGCATATCGAATAGAAGGCTTCCTTCTCGACAGGCATTTCAGAGAATCCATCAACGTCTAAGAGAAAATGGTAAGTTCCAACCAAGACTAAATGATCGTAGCAGAGACAGATTAGTAAGAACACCGGTGACGGAAGAAAATGTATTAAGAGTTGTGCATGACAATCCAAGGGTTAGTCTAAGAAGTGTCGCACGTATGCACAATATGTTTTTCCGTAGTTTGACGATTTCTTTGAGAACAACTACTTCCTCCTTTTCATGTGCCAATTGTTTTTCCGAAAATCGAGGCGGATTCGGAGTTTTGCATCTCTTATTTTGTTTACGAATGAGGCAAGCTTCAGTAAAGATGGTTATGTCTATTTTCATAACGCTCATAATTGGCGTTTGTGTTTCCTAATCGAATAAATGGCGACAATTATTGCAATTATTTAGTTAACACCTTACCAGGTCTTTTGGAAGATGTCCTTTTAATTAAACGCCAAAGCATATGGTTTATGCAGGACGGGGCGCCACCCCATTACCTACATAATATAAGACAACACTTAAATGAGTTAGTTGTTTGGAGAAAAATGGATAGATAGGCCGAGGAGGTCCTGTTCTCTGGCTTCGACGTTCCCTTGACCTTAACCCCCTGGACTATTTTCTGTGGAGTCATCTTAGGGCATAGGTCTATGCAATTCCAATTGAGACCGTTCAGCAACTACTGAAGGAAATACAACCTGTATGCATGGAAATAAAGCAAACACCTAGAATTTTCCAAACAGTTCGCAAATCATTGAAGCGTCGAGCTAGATTATGCATCAAAATGCAAGGTGGCCACTTCGAGCAGTTCTTGTAATTTAATTTTTTATTTCTAATTTAAATCCCATTATTTTATATTTCACATTGTCTATTGTCTGAATCAGTCATTAGTTCCTTAATTAATAAGTGTAAATCTATATTTAAATGGTCTTAGTTTATGTCCTAAATTATTCATTAAATAATCGGGTCATAACTGCAATTTATTTAAATAATGTTACTGAATTTTCAGACTCAATTTACTCTAGAAATGTTGAAAATATCAAGTTGGACAAACATACATTTTTTACGTAAAATTGTTAAGATTTTATAAATTTGTGGAGAAAATTGTAAAAATTAAAATAAAAAGTTTACACGCCAAAAAAAAACCTTCATCAATCTAACTATGACATGACGCTTATGATTTGCAAGTCAAAAAAACGGAGTAGCACATTTTATTTAACGTAAAAAGTTATGTAAGACCCATACATTTTTTTTCTATTTATTTTCGGCCGTTTTGTCAATCACAGGAAAAACAGTTTTCTTCGAGCACTTTTAAGGGCATATAACTTCCTAAGGGTGTGTTTTAGGGCAAATGATGATATATAATTTTTGACTTATTTTAATAAGTTCTATATACAGCAGAAGTTTGGAACCGTATTTTAGAAACACACTGTATATTTGTCGTGGGCATTAATATGCTACACTGCAATTTTCCTATCCTCAGTTTAATATTATTTTCGGCGAGTGACATGTTTTTCTTTTGCATAATCGCCTTACAATACTGAACGAAACATTGAAAATTTATATTTTCATTATAATTTTCATTTACACGGCGGTCTCTAACCCGAAGACATAATCTCTTTACAAACTCTGAAAATCTACGTAACTCGGAAAGTAATTAGCGTGGCAAAAATGAACTTTGGAATAGAAAGTGCAGGATGATAGTATGATTAAAATCTTCATAAGAGTGCATGAATACAGAACTTGGTCAATTTCGTAAAAAGCTCTTACATGGATCATTTCCTATTTTTAATGTTAGATATAATTTAATAGATTTTCATTTTATTTTTTTGTTTTTGGGAATTCTGATCAGTTCACAAAAAAGACAAATAAATAAATAACTACTAGTGCAACAGCATAGTTCATGCATTTGAGAGCCAGCGTGATCGTGAATTAGATGATTCTATAAGAAAAAAATTCTGATAATTTTAAGGTAATTTTGCTACAATGTTTTAATCTCCAATTACAAAATCAATTACTGTAGAACAAATTATAAATGTAATATCTTGATTCTTTGTGCATAGTCGACATAACTGTTTTTTCAACATAATAAATATAGTACAACCTAAGTACATGTACATGTCCTCACACTCATACTTAAGGGAACTTTTTATATGTTAGAGATCTTGTTTGGACATCCTTTATCTGATAAGGTGTGATAAGTTGTAGGTTGGAGATATTGAGCAGGAAAACTGTACGATCTGAACATAACAGAACTGCCCCCAAAAATCGAAATTTCAACTAAAAAGGGTTTAGGTTAGATGATTTTCGCAAAAAATTCGATCAGCGAAAAACTTTACTCAAACTTTACAAGAAAAATAAAAAAAAATCTCTAAATGCATGTTGGAGGGCAAATTATAAAATTAAATGAAAACTCAAAATATATTTTTTTCAAACCTCGTTAAAATAACAAATATATTTTTTTAATTTGTAAAATAAATTGTTTGGAAATATAAAAAAATTGACCCTTCCCCCATTTATCTTCAAAACTACTAAACTGTTTATGACGTACACTCAAAGTAAGAAAGTCAGAGTCGAAGGTATTTTTAGGGTTCCGTATATACATTATAATATCACTCCGGATTTCTACCTCTTTCACATCAGAGCAATTTTCTCCTAAACTACTGGACGGAAGAGGTTGAAATTTGGTATCAATGTATAGTTAGGTGACCCGATCTCCGAAAATACTGAGCCTAAAATTTTGAAAATAATAGGAAATATAGAACGTTGCCCGAACTTTACAGGAAAAATAAGCAGAAACCATTAATATTAATTTTGGGGGGCAAATTATAGAATTAAATGAAAATTTTAAAATTAAAAAAAATTCAACCGCATCATGTAATACATCAAATGAAAGGTCCCATTCTGAGGAACAAAAATATATTTTTTTCAGATTAAAAATAGTTAAAAAGATATTAACGAAATTATACCAAAATTGACCCATTCCCCCCCTTATCTCCGAAACTATAAAACGTAAAGTTTTCAAAAAAATTAAAGTTATAGGGTCTGACCTGAAGTTTACTGGAAAAATAAGGAGAAACCTCGACTTTTAATTTTGGGGGTCAAATTACAGAATTAAATGGAAAATATGAAATTAAAATTGTGTTAAAATTGTGTTGAGGCATCATGTTATATATCAAATGAAAGGGCTCATTATGACGAAAACAGAAATATAAAAAAAATACCCAATTCCCCCCACTTATCTCCGAAACCATAAGCTGTAAAATTAAAAAAAAATAAGGTATAGCACCTCACTTGAACTTTACTGGAAAAATAAGGAGAAACCCCAAATATTCATTTTGGGGGGCAAATTATAGAATTAAATAAAAAATAAAAAATTAAACTTATGACAAATACAAATGTATTTTTTTTTAAATGAATATTTAAAATATATTTAAAAAAATATTTAAAAATAATACACATTCCCTCCTGTATTCCCCAAACTACCCTACATTTTTTTGTTTACAGGAAAAATACGAAGAAATACCTAATATTAATATTGGGGGCCAAATTATAGAACTAAACGGAAAATAAAAAAATATTTTTTAACATATCATGCAATACATCAAATGAAAGGGCTCATTATGAGGAATACATAATATATATTTGTCATATTTTTAAAATTAATAGTTTACAAGATATTAGCATAAAGATATACTTGAAATTTATAAGAAAAATTATTAGAAAACCCCCACAGTAATTTTAGGGACAAATTATACAATTAAATGGAAAATAAAAATTAAATTTTCAAATCATTTTATTTATCAGATAAAAGGTTCATTATGTGAATTACAAATATATCATATTTTTAAATCAATTTTTTAAAAGATATTAACAAAAATATTAAACATCGACAGAATTCCCACTTTAGAAACTACAGTAACTAAAATTTTGAAAACTATATTTTATTTGTATTTTTAAATAATTTGTCTAACAGATTTAATAATTTATTATTTAAAGTTTGACCTATTTTGCCCTTTATCTTCCAATATACAGAGCCTCAAAATTCAGACAGTAGATTATAAAAGGCTTCCCTGAAAGTTTATTAGTAAAATAAAACTCTAATGTTATTTTTTTGGGGGACCAAATTAGAATATTAAATACATATATATTCTTATAAAAATCAAGCGAATCCTGAAGCAGATAAAATAAAAAATCTATGAGTGGAAAATGAAAGTGTATATTTTTGTATAAATTTAAAACGCTTCCTTTAAAAGATATTAGGGTAAATATAAGAAAATGCACTCATTCCCTGCTTTTCTGAAAGTGGAATATTAGAATCTTGAAGGTGGTACGGAACCCTTAGTATGCGATTCCAACTCGCACTTAAACAAATTATTTTTGGTTAAATTCATTACCATGTGCTTTCTTTTTTTTTGCTACGTATAAAAGCTATGCTAGACGGATTTTATACTGTATGAGAGCTAAAATATCGACTCATATGTTACTGTTTTTCCAGATTTTCAGATATCCATTCGAACTTTCTCAAAGCTGTTTAACAGAACCAATTTCCGACAATTTTCGTAAAATTCTGTAAATATTTTCTTTGATAAACTATTTCTTGCTCTAAAAAACTACTGCTTTTCAATAACTTTAATTGGTTATAATGAATAACAAAAACGCAATGCAAGTGTTGTGCTGGTAGGTACATTGTTATTCTTAGGTTAGAAATCATGCAACACAAATTCTAACCTTTAATGAACTTTTCAAAGGAGGCAATTGTAAACTAGCGTTAGAAATTTTACAAGCTCTTAACAGGAGGACAATATACAATTTGTAGGTGATATATCATTATGTGCGCAACACTCGAACAAATTTTATGCATTTCAAGTATGTGGTGGACAAGAACTAGAAGTTTTATAAGGCAACATATGAGGGACCCAACAGGACCGGGTACATCGTATTGAGTTCAAACGACGAAATGATTTATTTCAAAGGTTCAGCTAATTTTCGAATTTGTTTGTCCTGGTTTTCGTCATAGGGCCCAACACTTGCACGACACAAGATTTGTAAGTTCTTAGTAACTTGGTTCCCTCAAACTTCTAGATGCAGGTGTTCAACTAAAGGGTAAATATCTAATCTAAGCCACCATATGTTTAAATAAAACCGTATATTCTCCTCACGACATTTCGCATAATGTTCCTAAATTTAGAAATACCATATCTCTAAACCATCAGTCTATTTATTGATTTCAATTGTTTGTAGCACCTTCTTTTATATTTTAATTAATTAATTTATTGACTCCATGTTCACAGATAGCCTTACAGGTTCAACTAGCGCAAATTAATTTCTACCGCTTTGAATAGGGTGACTTTGTTGGATATCATTCACTAATAATGTGAAAAATTCAATACATACCTTCCAAAGGGCCCAAATATATTAAAGCGGGCAATGCTTTGAATACGAGTATGTTTTTCATTCTATTATGCCATCACAGTCTTCCAAAAATGATACCGAGGGAAACTGATGAAATGTAAATATAAAGAATATGAGTAGCTCACTGCTGCTCTTTTATTACTCTTTCATTACTACAAAGTTACTATTGTCCTCTATAATAAAATTATTATGGCACATTCTGTGCACGTTATGTTAGTAACTTTATATTTGAAATAAAGATAGTGGAAATAGAGTGAGTTATTTTCAAAAGTACGAGAATTGTTTGCAAACTTGCTAACTGGAAGATGAGGTCAAGGTTAACGACTAATATTATCAGAGTAGAGAAAATGTTGTGGAAAGACAATGGAGATAATCTTGCTATATGGTAAAGGTTAATAGATAAAAATACAATTATCTTAGTAAAAACTTTCCTGTTTCAGAGTATTTGAAAACAATTACGCAAGCTACCATAGTTCTCAAGTTATAAAAAAAAAACAAAAATTGTATAAAAATAAAATATCACACAATGAGATAGGAAAAGCAATTTGCCACGGCAGGGCAATCTAAAGCAAAAAATAAGAATTTCGAAAAAATTGAATGAGAACGTCTTGAATTATTTTGCCGGTTCATTAGGGTATTATCTCCCCAGATTATTTGAAAATGCAATACAAAGCGATTGTCAATGACTCCAGATGCGAAAACGTTTCCAAATACAGATAAGTTATAAAACAATATAAAAAACACTTTTTATATACAGGAATACTAGTTGATCATGTTGTAGAGATCTCCTTCTCTCAGTATAACTGTGAGAAGAAAGAATTTCTCATCGGACAGCAATTTTACAAAAATTCCTTACTACAATTTGTTTTCCATATACAATTTTCTAATAATTATCTGTTGCAGGAAAAAAATCAAGGGATATAAAACCCTAATGAACAGGCTAAATAGTAAAAACTAATAGTCATTTAAATACTATTACACCGATAGTCGTGCTTTAAATTTTATGGCACATCATATAAGAAAAATTGTCCTTAATTAAATAATAATTTAAAACTGTCCTCGTGTGGAGATTTAATAAATACTTAACGAAATTTACCTAAGCCGACCCAAGTTTCATTCCAGTACGACGTCGATCGCTGTTAGGACAGAAAAAATTAATCTCGAAATAGCTCGACAACTGTAGAATTGATAATGGATTGTACGAGAAGGTTCGATGCGAGTTTTAAAAAGAGCAGCCCAACATCGCGGCAGTTAGTGTAAGACGGCGAAGCGCTTATGTTGCGTTATTATTCTGATATTCGAATCAGCTGTTGTATATATTTGATGTAAATAAAAGTTTCTAGAAAGTGAGACAGAAAATTAGTTTTTAAATTTTAATTGAACCCACAGAGTATATAACAAATTTGGTGATGAGAAGTAAAGGATTAAGTGAAGTTAAAATCGCAATTTGATTTATGGAAACCCGAAGTATGAAAAAAGAAAAAATGGTTGACACTACCAAAAAAATATTCAAACAGATTACGGATGGACTAGATGAAAATATTACCCAGATCCTGGAAAAAAGAGACAAAAAAAGAGAAACAACATCAGGGAGAAATTCAACAAAGGTTAGTGAAGTGATACACCTGTGAAGCGCGATAATAGTGTAACGGCTTGCTTTTGATCCCTCTGGCTTGAAGAGCCAGGGGCGATAACATTGCCTATGAGCTACTCAGTATATTTTCTGGGAGGGTGTGGTTACTATGTTTTTAGCTTGAACACTCACTTTTAGGGCGCCAGGCTGGGAGGACACAAAGAGACAAGATAGTAAATTCAATTTTCATATAAAAATACAATGGTTCCCTGAAGGGGAGAAAAATTTAACAATGGTTCCCTGAAATGAACAAGTACTTTCAAAATGTGTTAAATTTAATTACTTACAGAGATCTGATATTTATGGGAGTATGGTAGAAGGGATCTGATTTGGCCTGGTTGCTGACTATCAGGTAATCGGTTATTTGGTCGGACTGGTGTGGATTAGCCGTTCAATTGGGACCAATAATAGACCCACTCGGCACAATGGTTCCCACTCTCTGATATAAATGGGATTATGGACAGATGGCTTCGTGTTGGTCTGGTTACTGGGTCGTAAGGGTACTTGGATGGTTGGCTGTCTTAGTGTGGACTAGCCTTCCCGATAGAACCAATGGTAGACACACTGAACGTCTTGAGGCTACGTGCCCCCTTAGCTGGACTTAGAAACAGCTTCCAGAGCCGGTCCCAGTCGAATATGAAATTATTTAAAAGCAATCAGTGGTCTGTCCTCATGTATTTCACCGAATTACCAGGTTTTCTAATGTTGGTGTCAGTTACCCTATTTCCTTAACTCCTCAATTTATGAATGAGGTTATCTCTGTGTCATTACAGTTACAAAAATAAATTTAATTGAACGGTATGCAGAGGAAAATCAGAGGTATTTAAAATTAAGCATTTACAAAAAAAAATACAATATATGACCAAACTAATTAAATATCTATATATTAAACAATTTACCGAACAGGAAAAGAAATTTTACACTATTTAACTTTAACTGATCAGCTAAATATGAATACAATAAGGGATCTCAGATGAATTAGTGGTTCTTTCAAATTAACTTCAAAACAGAGAAATCAAATACATAATAACAAGTAAGGCAGTACTGTGAACACCGTGGCCTGGTAATTTCTGGTTTTATCAAATTCAACAAGCGATACAAAAATTAAATATATACTATCTATACTTGAGGTTTATTTGCCTCTAGGTAAATAAGCGATAAGTGGCAACTTTAAAATAATTATCTGACCTTGTCTTACCCTTCAAGGCGAACCTTCCAATGGAAGCACTAAAAAAACGTCCATTTAAATTTTCAATTCAAAATGGTGGATACAAAAACTTATAGAAAAACAGCAAAGCTGCAGGTGGGTGATTTAGTTACAAAAACAACTAGTGCTTACAAATACGCACATATATGTTGCACCCTTTAAATGAAGTTAGCAATAAACAAAAAAAAATCACTCAACCCTGATTTAGCTTTTCTCCTTTCCAGTAGAAATTTTATCCTTATAATGGCTTTATCACTTCCACAGGAATGCTCCCGTCTTGTATGGGTTCTTCTCCTAAAAGTTCAAAATAAAGGCAGTATAATTCTTATACAAGAAGTTAAAAGTTGGGCTAGTTAAGCCATTAAGCAGTAAGCAGGCCAGGCAAGGAACAAAAAAAATATGACCACGTGGCATATAGTTATGAGAATTTTCAATAAAACTATCCCTTTTTGGGAAGTTTAGAAGTTCACTACGGTAGCCCAGGCACACCGGAACGTAAGTTAAAAGCAACACAGCAATAATTAAAAATTACTACTCGGCAATTGAACTTTACTATAAAATAATTTGGTCAAGTGCGAGTTGGACTCGCATACTTAGGGTTCCGTACCACCTTCGAGATTCGAATATTCAGACAAGCAGGGAATGAGTGCATTTTTTTTTATACTTACCTTTATATCTTTTAAAGGAAGCGTTTTAAATTTATAAAAAATATACACTTTGATTTTCCAAACACGTAGACTTTTTATTTTATCCGATTTAGGATTCGCTTGATTTTTATCACAATACATATGTATTTAATTTTCTACTTTGGCCCCCAAAAAGTAACATTAGAGTTTTATTTTACTAATAAACTTTCAGAAATGCCTTTTATAATCTACTGACTGAGTTTTGAGGCTCTGTAGATTGGAAGAAAAACGGGAAAATAGGTCAAAGTTTAAATTATAAATTATTAAATCTGTTATTCAAATTATTTAAAAATATAAATAAAATATATTTTTCAAATTTTAAATAGTGTAGTTTCTAAAGTGGGAATTAAGTCGATGTTTAATATTTTTAATATCTTTTAAACAAATGATATAAAAATATGATATATTTGTAATTCACATAATGAGCCTTTTATCTGATATATTACATGATGCGTTTGAAAATTGAATCTTTATTTTCCATTTAATTGTATAGTTTGTCCCTAAAATTACTATGGGGGTTTTCTAGTAATTTATTTTCCGTTTAATTCTTTTATTTGGAGGCCAAATAATATAATTAGGTTTTTTTTCATATTTTTCCTATAAACAAAAAAAATGAGGTCTTAGAGTTTAGGAAATAACGGGAAGAATGGATAATTTTTTTTAAATATTTTTTTAATATATTTTGAAATGTTCATTTTAAAAAAATTAAAAAAATATATTTGTACCTATTCGTCATAATGAGACCTGGGATTTGATATATTATATGACCCCTTAGAAACAATTATAATTTTTTATTTTCCATTTAATTCTACAATTTGCCCCCCAAAATGAATATTAGGGGTTTTTTCTTATTTTTCCAGTAAAGTTCAGGTGAGGGGCTATACTTCCAGTTTTTCAAAATTTTTCAGTTTAGGGTTTCGGAGATAGGGGGGGGAATGGGTATTTTTTTTTATATTTTTGTTAATATCTTTTAATTAATTTATTTTATAAATATGGAAAAAATATATTTGTTTTCTTCATCATGAGCCCTTTTATTTGATATATAACATGCTGGGTTAGAAACAATTTTAATCTTATATTTTCCATTTAATTCTATAATTTGCCCCCCAAAAAAATGTTAGGGGTTTTTTCTTATTTTTCTAGGAAAGTTCAGGTGAGAGGCTATACCTCCATTGTTTTTTCAAAATTTTCCAGTTTATGGTTTCGGAGATAAGGGGGGGAATGGGTAATTTTTTTTATATTTTTGTTAATATCTTTTAATTAATTTATTTTAAAAATATGAAAAAAATATATTTGTTTTCCTCATAATGAGCCCTTTCATTTGATATATAACATGATGGGTTAGAAACAATTTTAATTTTAATTTTCCATTTAATTCTATAATTTGCCCCCCAAAATAAATATTAGGGGTTTCTTCTTAATTTTCCAGTAAAGTTCAGGTGAGGGGCTATACATCCATTTTTTTCAAAATTTTCCAGCTTATGGTTTCGCAGATAAGGGGGGGGGGAATTGGTATTTTTTTTATATTTTTGTTAATATCTTTTAATTAATTTATTTTAAAAATATGAAAAAAATGTATTTGTTTTCGCCGTAATGAGCCTTTCACCTGATATATAACATGATGGGTTAGAAACAATTTTAATTTTATTATTTCCATTTAATTCTGTAATTGCCCTCCCAAAATTAAAAGTAGAGATTTCTCGTAATTTTTCCAGTAAACTTCAGGTCAGAACCTATAAATCTATTTTTTAAAAAACTTTACGTTTTATAGCTTCGGAGATAGGGGGGGGAATGGGTAAATTTCGGTATATTTTCGTTAATATCTTTTTAAATATATTTTTTTTAAATATGAAAAAAATATATTTGTGTTCCTCAGAATGAGACCTTTCATTTGATATATTACATGATGCGTTTGAATTTTTTTTTAATTTTTATTTAATTCTATAATTTGCCCCCCAAAATTAACATTAATGGTTTCTCCTTAATTTTCCTGTAAAGTTTGGGCAACGCTCTATATTTCCTATTTTTTCAAAATTTTAGGCTCAGTAGTTTCGGAGATCAGGGGGGGAATAGGTAAATTTTGGTATATTTTCGTAAATATCTTTTTAAATAATTTTTTTTAAATATGAAAAAAATATATTTGTGTTCCTCAGAATGAGACCTTTTATTTGATATATTACATGATGCGTTTGAAATTTTTTTTATTTTTAAATTTTTATTTAATTCTATAATTTGCCCCCCAAAATTAACATTAATGGTTTCTCCTTAATTTTCCTGTAAAGTTCGGGCAACGCTCTATATTTCCTATTTTTTTCAAAATTTTAGCCAGGTATACGAAAGACCAGTTGGCCACACAAAGTTTCATAAACGGCGTCATAGATGTGGAAGTACAAAGAAATTTACGACTGAGTGGCGTCAAGAAAAGTAATGAAGCTTTACTTCGGGCCTTGGAAGTAGAGGCAGTCATGAACATGTCCAAACCGGGGGGAGAGCAGTTTCCTTCAACCAGGAAGAGCCAGAGTCACCATTTCAAGCACTGTTGGCTGATAAGAACAAACTATTAGCAGAGTCACAGAGAACGGATACCAGAAGAGCATGTTATCGTTGTGGACGGACAGGGCACTTCCAACGCGACATCAGAGTATGGCTACCTGAACAATCACCGACCAGGGGTAACCAACAGAACAGCCACATGTTATCCATCCGGCGATTTTGCCGAGACAGGCTAGGCATCAGGGGCACCATCAATGGCAGAGCAATTACCATCTCCATCGACACCGGCGCCGCTGTGTCCATTGCCAACTCCAGGGTTTTGAGAACATCAGAAATTCGGCCAGTTACCAATAACATCTAGCTCCGAACAGTCACCAGCGAGTCCATGTTAATACCGGGATGGCTCAACCCATCAGCATACCACCTAAGCGACTACCATTGGGACAACAACAGGCAGTCGAGGAAAACATCCAGTACATGTTACAAAATAGAGTTATTGAGCCATCGATCAGCGCATGGTCCGCTCCCGTCATGCTAGTTAAAAAGAAGTATGGAACTACCCGATTTTATGTGGATTACACAAAGCTGAATGACGTCACCAAGAAAGACAGCTATCCACTACGCCGAATTGATGACACTCTGACCACACTAGCAGGCTCCCGTTGGTTCTCTTCACTAGACCTAAAGTGTAGATATTGGCAGGTTGGTCTACACGAAAACGACAGAGAGAAGACAGCTTTCTCCACTAGTAAAGGGCTGTTTCAGTTCACGGTCATGCCCTTTGGGTTATGTAATGCTCCCGCAACATTCGAGAGGCTAATGGAGTATGTGCTGAGCGGATAACATGGAGGACGTACTTAGTATACCTCGACGACATTCTGGTCATGGGTTAGACATTCGACGACCATCCGAAGGACCTGGGCGAAGTATACTCCAGAATTAATAACGCCAAGCTGAGACTCAACATGAAGAAGTGTTCCTTGTTCCAAATATTCTGCAAAAACGGTGATTGGCCATTCCCCAGAGACAAGCATGAACCCATAAGCTTCTTGGGCCTCTGTTCCTACTACAGACGATTTGTTGAGCATCAGCAGACCACTGAGAAAGAGACCTTCCGTTGGAATCAGGATTGCGAAACATCATTCAGACGACTGAAGGCTGCACTATGTTCCAGCCCAATCCTTGCCTTTCCTACAGAGTCCGGCAAGTTCATTTTAGACACCGAGGCCAGCAACACAGATTTGGGGGCTGACCTATCCCTGATGGAAGATGGTGAAGAGAGGGTGATCGAGTACTATAGCCGTGGATTCTCGAAACTGGAAGAAATTTTTGCGTCATCAGAAAAGAACTTTTTGCGATAATAAGGGCTGTAGACCATTTGCACAAATACCTCTATGGTCGTCATTTCTTTATCTGAACAGATCATGCCGCCCTCAAATGGCTGCTGGAAATGAAGACACCAGGACAGGCCAGGTGGATGGAGAAATTACAACAATACGATGTCAAGGTGGAACACCGTGCCGGCCGTTTGCACAATAATGCCGATGCATTATCCAGAAGACCCTGTACAGCAGAATGCGGACATTGTCTGAAGACGGAACAGCGAGAGGGTATCTCCATCAGACAGATCCGAGTGCAGGCCAATGAAGACTGGACAACGGAACAGTGCATCCAGGACCAAATGGCTGATCCAGACATCGAATCAATTTTGTCACTCAAAACGCGAGGGGCACCCAGGCCACGATGGGATGAGGTAGCTAGGTACTCGGGCGTGCTGAAATTGTTATCCGCCTAATGGGACTCTCTAAGAATAGAGAATGGAATGCTCAAGCGAGTTTGGGAAAGCACTGATGGCCGAGAAACCAAGTCCCAACTGGTAGTTCCTAAGAAAAAGGTAGCAACCACTCTGACCGAAGTAGATGATGGGACTAGCGGGGGCCATCTGGGCATGAACCATAGATAAAGTTCGCCAGCGATACTACTGGGTAGATTACTTTGAAGGCGTCAGAGCTAACCACCGTTTCTCGGCTCTGGGCTAGCACCACACAGTTTGACAATTGATATGGCATTTATCTTAATGAAATAATCAAAGTCTGTCCAAATTTCAACATTTATATAATTGTAAATGAGCTATTATTACCAATTCCTTATTACAATCATCGTATTAAAAATAATCTCTACATAGAAATATACAAAAACCAACTAATATATTTTTTATTGTAAAAATTATTGTGAAATGAATGTTAGATCGAGCGCAGTAGTAAAATCAGGGGAAGGCACTTCTGCCCAGCAGTAAATTTTACTTAATTCCTAATTCCAAAATGTCGGCTCTCAAACAGAAGAAACTTTATTTATGGGGGATTATTACTGAAAGATTTGATAATAATTGATATTTCCCTTTTAGATGTTTACAAAATTAATTTAAAGCAAAATGGGAGTATTATGAACTTCAAATAAAATCAAAAGCCCGGGTTAAAAATCAGATCTACGAAAAAACCTTATAAGCCATAAAGTTCAGATTCTCAGCAGTTATTTACCTCTTAAGAGTGAAATTTTTAAAAATAAATCAATAACTAATAATCCCGTCGGCTAAATGAACCTACCATTTAGTAGCTATTGAAAATACTTATAAAATCAACTTACTTTTGGTACTAGAACTTTTCATTTAATTGCTGAAAAGTTACAAAAACTGTAAAATTTGTGGCTTTTATATAATCCATATAATTAAATTTGTTATCAACAGATTTTATGTATTATGCTATAAGCTCATCAAGCACCTGTTGCAATGTAAAATACTAATTTTTCTAGAGTATTAGCTTTCTCAATATGTTTCTAGTGCTGTATTGGGCGAGATTTACATGTATATGTTAAAAGTATTGCATGCAATAAACCGTATTGACACATAATTCCCTCTATTGTCCCTACCTCTTCATTGAAGTTGTCTATTATAATTATTATTTTCTGTGATGTAAATAAATCTATGGCTTCATATGTTTGTAAAAGTCCTTAACTTCGTATTCTGATTTGACTACTATGGGAGAGTTTTTTTTACGATGTTGGTATTAAGTGACTTACCAAGCATTTAACTATTTGGGTTATAATCATTCTTTCAGAATAGGTTATCACATTCTTTGTCCATTTCTTGAGCTCATTTTTATTAGTATAGTCAATCCTGTGTATGAGTTGCGAATTGTCTTTACTTGACCCTGAATAATACGTTGTTATATCTTGTTGTTGGAATATTCCATTTTGTGGCTATTGCCCTTTTCGTATTCCCATATTGTCGATCTTTAGTTTATAGTTTCGTTTGCCCTGTTAAAAGCGTTCGAACTACATAGAGTATGTGGAAAATCCAACTGGCAATTTTGCTTTGCCCGGAGCTGAGAGCAGTAAAAAATTTAAATATATGGACTTCCAGTTAAAAATCTATATTTAGAAAAATCATAGTTGCTTTTTTATGTATTTAGAATGAAATTCTAGTTTTTACAGTTACTAAACTCAAACCTGGTGTCACCAGGGCCTTGGTAATCTAGCAGGGTGCGCGGAATGGCCTCGGTAATCAGTCTATGAGGTGAGTGTGACATTTGGGTCAATCTGGCTTCACATATGACTTGCAATCCCCTGAAGTGTGCTTTTGGTAGTTTATCAAACTTTCACAAAATCAATGTTCATGCAAAGGACCCCGGTGGATTTGGCTGAAATTTTCCTATTTTGTAGATTTCAACGAAATGAACAAATGTCTTCATGGCTGCAAAGTCCGATGACCGATAGCTTAAAAATTATGGTTATTTTTATATTTAATGTCAGGGTATAGCACCATGAGTTGAGTCGATATGTATATCAGAAACTACTAGGGCTATTTATCTCAAAATTAGTATACAGGGCGTTTTCGAGGAGCTGGTTTCAGTTAAAATAATTTCAGTTATCTACGACTTCCATTTCTACGGGAAGTAGACCCAAATGTTTTTATAAATGGAACACCCTGTTTTTTTAAGCTTTTTTAGAATCTACAATGAATTTCAATATAACTTTATTAAAAATAGCATATGTCTCAAGGGCTCCAGTTGATACGTATTTAAACTTTTTGAAAATTTTGACAGATGCACCTTTCTAAAATTACCAGAATTTGCCTGAATAAAACCTGTAGTTTACTAAATCTTTGGAAACTTTTCAAAAGACTATAAGGAGTGTTCAGAAATTGGCCCCGAATTCGGCAATCTCGAAAATAGTGTTACCTCATTTTTTTCAAATGGATTTTATGTTTGAATCCCCACACTTAAATTAAAAAAATGTTGTGGTTATGAGAGATATCTGAATTATGACTAGGCTTTTTTGAACGAGTCGACAAGAAACAAATGCCGAAGTGTCAAAAAAAATATTTGATAATAATTTGGTGTTAAAGCACAATTATATGGAAAGCATTTATCATGTCTCGTTTAGGATTTAGTAATTAAGTTCCATTCGCGATACTCGGATAGACCCACACCCACTCGTGACATGCTGACGGGGCTCATTCACAATTGCAAAACAGAGGACAGTTTGTGAAAAATCAAGAAAAAGGAAAGCTCTCGTAGATAATAAAGAGAATTAAGTTACAGTCTTCTTAAGAGCATATCCAGAAAATTCCTCAGTAGATGCAGAAAGAGATGTGGGAATATCTATGATTATTTTTCAGAGGATCCTAAAAAAACATAAGAACCATCCGCTTGCATTCTCATTAGTTAAGAATTTAAGAGCAGGTGACGTCCAAAGACGGAATGATCTTTAGAATTCATATTAATCAAAATTCAGGAAGACGAACATCGGATGAGGCAAAATTTATGGAACAATCCACCACATTACTGGAGTGATACTAATCCACACATTATTTTTAGGTGAGAAATATCTCGAAATTTTAGAAAAATCCGTTGGAGTTGATTTAGAATCAGTTGTGGTCTCAACACGACCTCATAATATTGCACCTGTAAATAACTTTTTAGACAATCATTTTTAAGATCGTTGAATAGAGAATAATGGACCTCATCGGCTACCCCCTCGTTCTCCCGATATCACTCCTTAGCTTTTTTCATTTGGGGTCGAAAATAAATATTGTCACTGCGCACCTAACAACAAAGGTAGATTGCCAGAAAATCATCTGCGTCATGGTCTTATGAGTATGCTTTGGTCTATGCGGTGATCGCAATGAAAACGTTTCACACACTTTTTTACAACCATATGAAATTCTACATAAATGGTTAAGATAGTAAAGTAATGTATATACTTTTCTTGACGGTTCCTTCAAAAAAAGCCTACTAATAACTCATATATATCTAATAGCTACACGGAACTGTTAATTTTTCCAAATGTACACAAAAACTGTTTCATTTAGTCTTGTAAGCATAAACTTCTACTTTTTGGCCTAGATTCCAATAGTTTTGAGGAAAAATGAAGTTGAAAAAATGAGTTATACGATTTTCGGATTCAGTACCAATTTCTGAATTCTCGGTTTTTTTAACATTTTTCAAACATTTAGGAAGCTTTAAGTTTATTTAGGCAAATTCTGGTAATTTTTTATCTGGCCCTATTTGCTTTCACAAAAAGAGCTGGATCTGTCAAAATTTTCATTAAGTTGAAATAACTTTTAACCGGACCCTTCAGACATATGATGTTTCCAATAAAGTTATCTTAAAATTCATCATAGATTCTGAAAATGTTACAAAAAACAGGATGTTCCGTTTGAAAAGAGAAAGTTTGGGTCCACTTCCAGTAGAACCGGAAGTCGTAGACAATTGAAAATATTGTAACTAAAACCGGCTCCTCGAAATCCCACTGTATACTAATTTTCACATTAATACTCCCAGTAGATCCTCATATACATATCGACTCTGATCATAAATATAAAATTAACCATAACTTGAAAACCATCAGTCATCGGACTTTGGGGCCTTAAGAACATTTGTTCATTTTGTTGAGATCTACAAAATATCGAAATTTCCGCCAAATCTACCGGGGGCCACTTTCCATAAGTATCTTCAATACTAAGGGTTAGATGGCCAATCTCTAGCCGAGCATTGGCGAATGTTTTTGGAACACGTACATAGTATTTGTATTTATTGACTTAAATCACCAAGTATATCATTTTGGTTCATGTAAGCATCATAGTATTGAAAGACATTCATTTCGTTATCTAATTCTGCAATTATTAATTCAATTATTGTTGCTTAAAATTTGTTACACTATTTATTACAAATAAGAATTTATTACCATAATTCTCTCCGAAATGTTACATGAATATTTTAAAATGATTGGAATGCCTTTGGGAATTAACTGAAAATTTTACGTCAAAACAGCGTATCGATTTACCTCATCAGCGAATATTTTGGTAAGTCTCTTAGTATCGTTTGCTTCGACGTTCATGAAAAAACTCAACAGCTCAGAGGTACATGCTGTCAATGAGGAGCTTTTTAAATAGTCTGGGTACCGAATCTGCCGGAAGCTCAAGTGGAATTTCAGCTTTCAGCTGCTCCACCGCCGATAAAGCGCCGGTGGTCGTGGTAATTCGGAAAGGGAGTATGTAACCTCTATAGCTACAAGAGGAATTTCGATTAAACGTCCGGTTTAATTAAACTTGGGTTTCAATGGAACTTTTTGTAAGGTAGATACCGTTACGAAAGCGTTGGTGTTGGGATTTTTGGTTATTGGATAAATTCATAAGTGCATTTTTAATGGAATTATCGTACTTCTGGAAAAATACTATGTGATGTTAGGAACGCAAAAAAATAATTTATTAGAAATTGAAATGAGGTTGAATTATACTAACACTTTAGCTTCTTCAGACAATGAAATAACATTATAGTTAGACGATTTAAATATATACTAAACAGGAAATAATTATGTAATGCATCAATTTTGGAATTCCTTGTTTGACATTGAGATTACCAAACATACGTTCATTAACAATTGCAGAAGTAGGCAAAATAATTTAAAATGAGTCTAAATTTCGGCCTAAATGATTATTTCAATTATTCTAGTAGAAAACTAAAAATACATATCTAAATTAAACCAGTATTATTTTATATGAAAATGGGCGTTATTAATGGTACTATCTTTATTTATTTCAAAGTGTTTATTTTCTATTAGCGTTAACCCGCCGCTTCATCAGCTTAGGCATGTAAAACGTAAAAATATATAGAGATGCATAAAATGGGTACTCGCCTGATATTGGTGGCACCTGGGTTATAAAGTGCAATTCTGGTACACCCTGTATACTAATATCTGGTATACCTGCTGTGAATATACTGGTATAAATGCCTTATCTTGTTTACATAGACCCCTATACATACATATAGTAATTTCATGCATAATTGCACCTGCTACAGAAGCACCTTGTATACATACCCCCGTATTATTATCCTCAGTTTACTATAACCCGCTATTTGTATGCTCTATAATATGCACAACTGCATATACCCCACCTTATATACAAACTCATTGTGTATTTACATTTTGTATACTACCAACTTGTATACTTACCTGAAACCATGTGCTCTGTATACTTACACTTTGTATAAAACTCTGTTTACTATAGCGTACTATCCTCCACTTAGTTGACTTATATCCAAACCCTTCCGACAAAAGATGGGCATGCTCATTCCTAATAAACTCAAAGTGCGTTGCCCAATGGTCTTATAGCGATGATTTTACACAAGATTTTAAATTTTCCTATTTACAACTCTCATCCTGCTGCATATAATTCACCCGGAAAATGTACCCTATGTACTGACGCTCTGTTTGAAATTGCACCCTGTAAACTTACAATCTGTATACTTACATTCTCTGTGATATTATATTTCTTAACACACAGTATACTCAAATTCAGTTTACTAACATTCTATATATGGGACTAACGCTCACAAATTGCCAGCAATGAGTGGACCTTGCTCATTGCCTACAAATATCAAAAAGTTTTTTCCCTCACTCTAATCCCGAATTTTTTGCAACTTATTTTTTTACCACCCAATATATTTACTGCTTGTACTCTGTATAACAACGCCGTCTATGATACTCTATTTACTAATATATAGTATACTTTAACTCATTTTATTAATACACAAAAAATGCATTTAAACAATGGGCGTGCTCATTACTGACAAATATCAAAGGGCATTGCCTCACCTCATGTTGCATATACATACTTCACCCTGTATATGTACTCCTGATATGTTTACTCCATGCCATATATTTAATCCTTACAAAGTTATACTTTGTATACTTACACCCTATGTGCTTTATTAGTAAATACATCCAGTATAGTTACATTGAGATTATTAACACCCTGTCAGTTGAACATCCAATCAGTAACGATAATGAATTGGCTTGCTCATTGTTAACAAACGCAAATATACTAACACTATTACATCAATTTCCTGCTATAGATGATGAAAAATTATACATTTTTCTATAAATAATACGGCATCTGCCGTAGGCGATAATAGTATTCTCTCAAATTATTAAATTCGTCATTTAAGGGCATTAAACCAATTTTAATCGCTTATTAATTTCTGTTTATGAGACATATATTCTCCTGACGTAGAAAGCGGCCGCGCGCGCCGTTCCTTTGTCGATCAAATTTTCGCAAACTCTCTCCATTAATACAAAAAACTGATTTCATTATTTTCATTTTCTAAAAAGGCGCCGCACCCTCTAAAAATACTATAAACCAATATTACATTTTTCTGTAATTTAAAGAATTAATCATATAATTTTTTATTCCTAAATTGTTTTTAAATTGTGAACTTTTGTGAAACTACCTATCCCTATTCAGATATTGAAATTTTTTCAAAATTATTATGCTGATTTGGGAACTGGGTGTATATACTAATATTCACACTTGTATCCCTTTTCTATTTCTATGATATTGATAAAAACAGTTATGACGTGATTTCCCCTATTAATCAAAGTTTAAGAATAAAGTTTTATTCATTCTGTGATACCTGTACTCTTTATTTTCAAGAAATAGTAAATTTTCCAAACACAATTTCCTCACGCCCATCCCTACAGATAAGTGAGTTTTTGCCAGATGACTAAATGGATTTTAATTTATTTAGAGAGGGAGGTATACCAATTTTCACACATTTATCTCTTTCTGCTTCCCAGATAATGAACTTGTCTAAAGACAATTTGTTTCTGACCTTGTTTTCCTAAAAATGAGTCGTTGGCGTTTTCTCGAGAATAACATTGAATTGAAGACGCGAGATGTAAAGACCGACATCGAAGATTTTCGGGGAAACTAGCACATAGAGGTTCCGAATCTGGATCCAGTCCGTGTTATTGCTGTTACCCGTAATTCCTAGGTTAGAATGTCGTGATGAAATTTTCAGGTTAACTTCACCTGTCAGAAGTTAACCTGAAAATTTCTCGAGTCTTCAAATTGAACGAAATGTATCAAATACATAAATAAGTGTTCGAGAGGACATTCAGTTGTGTGAAGCGCAACTGATGAAGGTTCCCTAACGAGAAACAATATATATTATATATTTTGTTTTGCGTAAAAAAGAATGACACCTCGAAGGAGTATTTAATAACATTGATGATGGGTTCAAAACACTTCACAACAAAGCTAATATATAAATTCACCTATGGAAAATAGAATGGGTGATTAACCATAAAATTAACCAAAAAAAAAAAACAAAAAGGCACTATAGGACATAATATATTGGTGAAAGGGGTCAAACCAATAGATCAAAAAATTCCCTCCTTTTCACCTCGAAGTTTCCTTGGACTTCTGTCGTCTTGAAGTGAATGATCACCTGATGACGATAGCAGATACTCAGCTAATGAAACATCAACCACTTCAAGACGATGGAAGTCCAAGAAAACTTCGAGGAACGAGTTACATTGTCTACCAACTTCAGACTAACGTCCATCCTTTTCAGTTTTCCGGCTTCCAGTCATCGTACTTATGAACCTGGTACAATACTGTATATTTCCTGTATGGTGTTGACTCATACAGTTTTATTCTATCATTACTATTCGAAATATTTATACAAAATAATTTCACAAATATTAAGTAAGATATAATAATTTTAAGACTTAGCTCATAAACTTCCAGGATCGCAATGAAAGATTACACAGTAGCACACGATTACAGATTAAGAAGCAGATGTACCTTTAACATTTCTGAATCTGAGTTCTACTATCAAGGTAATTAACTCAGAACAAATAAGTACAAAAAGAACAGCAAAGGAGATTCCTAAAAATCTTATACTATAAAAATGGAAAACAAAATAAGGAAGTTCCAGCAAATACACCTTGAGTGTATCCAATAACACTTATATAATAGAAAATGGAATATAAAAGGAGGTTTTCTAGCGAGAATTATCATCACCAAATGACTCCAGATGTGCTGTCTCCAGTGTTTTATTATTGGATACATCTAATTGTCGCTATTCCATAACGAATCACACATCTAAGATTTACAATACGCTTAGTATTCAAGCATGGAATAGATAAAAACTACTTTAGATAACTTCATAAATCAAGAGTTCATCAAGTGCCAAAAGGTTGAAAGATCCTTCATACATCAAATACAAACGTCTGTTTAAAATACAGTGACTGGTGTCTGCCTCAAATATTGAAAACGTTCTTCATTTTATTGAGCACTTTTGAAACTTAATGAGGACAATGCATATCCAGGAAAACCGCGAAGAAAACCGGAAAAGTTTTTGTAAACTGCTTTTCGCTAAAAATTCAGACTACTACACTTATTTCCATAGTTACAGCTTTTTTAGTAAATTCCACGGTGCAAAATTTCCATATGTGACACGTTCAAATACATGCTAAGCTGATTCTAGGAACACGAGAAGCGCTCACTAGGTTGCGTTTTTCACCTGTTCGATAAAAGATGAGAATTCTGAATTTTCGGCACGTATCTGTTATTATAAGAGTCTCCGGCAATAGCAAAAACCCGATAGTTTTCTGTATGAAGTACGCGATGTGAATAGCAGGTGCGGAACAAAATAAAATGATGAACTGACGACGTGAGAATCTAGAACCAATAAATCGACACAGAGTATTGTTACTAGAAAGACAATGTTAGTCACGTTACTAAAGCAATTTGCACGCTTGCAAGAATTTTTTTCGTACTGAACGAACACAATTTTTTTTGCAATTTCTGCAATAAATATAACAGAAAATTTATTCTGACCACAGTAAAATAAAATCTTAACTTCGGCGCTGATAATACACAGATATTAGGAAGCTGTAAGGATTTCTAGTATACAGGATAGAGAAAAAATAATATGGCAATAATTTTTTAATATGTAATATAACTGGTCCGTCGACAATAACCTATATATACCTCAATACTTCAAAACAAGAGTTGAAAATTTTCTTGGCTCAGTGAAAATCTTGCTTTCTAAAACAGCTGAAAGCAATTGCTTGGTAATTTTGCCTAAAATAGCTTATAATTTAAAAGTTTATACACTTTTGTGAAAATATAACTTCAAAATATTCAACCAATTCAACAAATTTAACACAAATTATAAAATAGTAACTAAAAACATTTTTGAAGTTTCATAATCCGGGTTGACTGATTTCCAATTACCGATTGGTGACAATATTCATAAAAAGTAATATCAAATTAATATATCTAGTAGTAAGTTTCAACAAAACATTAACTTCATTCTTTGCAAATTTTCTGTTAAAGGTCATTACATTACATTTAAGGGCAGATTCACGGTTAACAATAATATTGAATTGGTAGAAAAGCTGCTAATTGCCAAATTAAAGAAGAATCATCTCAAGGTGACATTTTATACCCTTTAGATTTGTTCTTAAATACTGTCTTTCTGGTGAAAACTGTATTGCAGCAATAACTAACTTACAATAACACCACAGTTTAATTTGTTTACTTTTTGAAATTTTTTTCTTTGAATTCAACAGTACTTTTTATAAGCAACTAACTGGGTTGATCATTACGTGTTTTTAGTTTATGTTTCATAGAACACCTAGAAATCACATATAGATAGCATTTTTTTTATTTGCAAAAACTTAAATATATATATACAATATTGTATATAGAGTATGTAGTTGGTTACTGGATTTTTTGACTCACTTCATGTTTAAGTTGCAAACAGGTTTGTTTTCCTTTTTTTAAGCCGCTGAAGTTGTAGGGGGATACTTGGCCTTTATCTTTCACCTGCGTACGGAATGTTAAAGCCTTCGCAAAAAGAAATAAATAAATAGGGTTATCCTATATAAAAAAAATTATAACTTGTTTAAACTATGCTACTTAACTATAAATCCACTAATCCCGAATATATTTAATGCAAACTGCAAGTACTTATGGGCCAACCTATATAACAATTTTATTCAACATTGTTTGAATCACCTTGAGTAACTGTAACTCTAGTTCACCCTATATTGCAACCATCCTGTATATGCTGCTGTTTATTGGTCACCCAATATAACTTTTTGAACAACTGAGTATAACTCTTTTATACCCTATATTTTAGCTGCAACTTCTTATGGTCTACGCTGTATAACAATTATTTTTGATATATTTTTTAATCACCTTTTAAAGTTAAATTTATTTTTACTCTACATTTTAATCAACCTTTATATGCAGCTTTTTCTAACATTGTGTCAAACACAGTCTAAAACTATAATTTTGCTTCTACCCATATTTCAGATATTCCATGTAGTAGAATGCAACTGTTTATGGTCTATTCTATATAACAATTTTTTTTAACTTTTTTTATCCATCCTAATGGAAATGCCTGTGGATCCCTTGGTGTGTCACAAATATGAAATAATAGTTTTGAACCCTAACACTAAACATTTATTTAAACCCTCACCCAAACTGCAACTGCTTATTGGCCATCCTATATAACAATTTTATTCAATTTTTTTAACCGCTTTATATAACTAATTTTACTTCTATCTACTTTAAATCCATCCTGTATACACCGCTGCCAATTTGTCAAACATTACAACTTATTTTTGAACCACCAAATATACATTTTTTAAACACTTTACTATAACTATCTTATATATGCAAGTGCATATGGACTACGCTATAAATGTATTTCAACCACACCATATATGCAACTTTTTCTAACATTGTTTTAATCACACTGTATGAACTAAAATTTTAATTCGATCTATGTTTAAGATATCGCATATATGCAACAGCTCATATTATATCCTTCAAAAAAAATTACCCAACCTGTTTAACTATAAATCTACTCCACCCGTTATTTCAACCAACTTGTATTTGTAACTACTTATCGGCCACCCAGTATTAACTGCTTATTACAACTACCGTGTATAGGCTACTGCTAATTGGTCAACCAATATAATATTTTTTAAATAATTATCATGACACGTCTTCACTCTATATTTCAACTATCCCATCTTTGCAATTACTATGAACTACGCTATTTAACAATTTTTCCTCAATTTTTTCAAGACATATTAAAGTTTAATTACTCTTCAAACTTCATTTAAACCACCCTTCATTCACAACTTTTTCTAACCTTGTTTGAATGACACTGTTTAATTATAACTGCGCACCATATTTCAGGGACTCCATATCTGCAACTGCTACATAAAAAAAATTCTAGTATTTTTTACCAACCCTGTATTATTATAACTGTACACCCTATATTTCAACAATTCCAACCCTTTATATGCAACTACTTATTTGCCACCAAATATAACTTTTTTGTACCATCCTGTACCCTTACCACACCTCATATTTCAACCAGCCGGTAAATGGAACAGGTTGTAGATCATAACATTACTTTATAATACTTTTTAAACCCACCTGTATAGCTGTAATTATATACATGCAACAGGTTTTTAACCACAACATAAACTGTAATTCCATTGCATCTTATATTTCAAACACCCTGTATAAACAACTGCTTCTAACATTTCTTCAACCCATTTCAGGTCAGTAAAGTTAGCACCGCCATTTTACAGAAACTCAAATTAAAACATATGGGAATTACGAGCTATTTAGGAGCTCTTGATATTTACCTAAATTGGTTTTTGAGCTCAATATTTACTATGGAAAAAGTGCAAAAAACTATTGGCGGTGCTAACTTTACCTAAATTTGTCTAAGGGGTAAAAACCACCCCCGAAAAAATACTGAATTTTAATTTTAAATTTAAAATCTATTAAAATATCTACGATTTACGAGCTCCTTCCTGGTGTAATGCACATAAACATCTAAAAATGTCTAAGGGGTGAAAACAACCCTCCAAGTATGCAGTTTTTTCGAATTTTATGATTATTAAATTTGAAAAATACCAGCATGATCTACGATTTACGAGCTTTCCAACGGTATATTACACGACAACATTCAAATTACTGGAAGGGGTGCAAACCACCCCCAAATTATGCAGTTTTTTCAAATTTTATTATTTATAAATTTTCAAAAATACCAGGATGATCTACGATTTACGAGCTTTCCAACGGTATATTACACGACTACATTCAAATTACTGGAAGGGTGCAAACCACCCCCCAATTATGCAGTTTTTCAAATTTTATGATTTATAAATTTTGAAAAAACCAGCATGATTCTACGATTACGAGCTTTCCAACGTATGTTACACGACAACATTCAAATTACTGGAAGGGGTGCAAACCACCCCCCAATTATGCAGTTTTTTCAAATTTTATGATTTATAAATTTTGAAAAATACCAGCATGATCTACGATTTATGAGCTTTCCAACGGTATATTACACGACTACATTCAAATTACTCGAAGGGGTGCAAACCACCCTCCAATTATGCAGTTTTTTCAAATTTTATGATTTATAAATTTTAAAAAATACCAGCATGATCTACGATTTACGAGCTTTCCAACGGTATATTACATGACTACATTCAAATTACTGGAAGGGGTGCAAACCATCCTCCAATTATGCAGTTTTTTCAAATTTTATGATTTATAAATTTTAAAAAACACCAACTACGATTTACGAGCTTTCCAGCGGTATGTTACACGACCACTTTCAAATTACTGGGAGAGGTTCAACAACCCACTAAATTTACCAGTTATTCCAAATTATGTAATTTTTCATTTCAAAAACTGCCGGCCTCATCTACGATTTACGAGCTTTTCAACGGGATATGATACGCTTGCATTCAAGATTTTGAAAGGATGCAAGCCGCCCTCCCCCAATTTCAAATTTTATGATTTAAAATTTTGAAAAACATCAGCATGAACTACGATTTACGAGCTTAAAATACTACATTAAAATTTATGGAAAGTGGCAAACAACCCTTAATTTCCCAGTTTGTCTATATTATGTGATTTTGTTCATTTTCAAAAACAGACAGCCTAATCTACGATTTAGAAGCTCTTCAAGGATATATAACACTTACTTTCAAATTATTGTAACGAATGCAAACAACCCCCAAATTATGCAATTTTTTCCAAATTTGTAGTTCTTAAATTTAGAAAACTAGCAACATAAATTATGATTTAGTACTCTTCAATGATACATTGCAGGACCACTCAAAATCACCTGAAAGGTGCAAGTAACTACCTAAATGACTAATTATTTCAAACTGTCAGAGTTTTGAAATGGATGAAAATATTAAATATTATCCTTACTACGGCAAAGGTTTAGAAATCTAGATTTTACAAATTTTGGAAATGGTGTAAAGTGTAATTATCTACCATGTATAAGCTTTCCAACAATATGTTAAAAAACTACTACTGTTGGTAGTCATTGTTCGGATAAATAATTGTATTATGAATTATGATCTTTTAATTAATATTGGATATAACGAAAAATTGTAACCATCTTTATGGACACGTGTTGTTACCGTTTCTTCTGGTTGTATTCAACTCGCTCTTCTTCAAATCTGTTGCTTACGTTTTAATAATTACTCAAAGTTTTTGTTTAACATATTAACAACAATTAAAAACAGTTGTTTCAAATAGAAATAGCCATATTTTATGTATTACGAAATGCACAGATTAATTCCAGGCGCATTTTTGAACCATCCTTTAGAAAATATAAGTCAAATAAAATTCTTATTTTGTCTACCTTTACCATTTGAAAATGGGCTGAATCTATAATCTATACAAGAAATATAAAACAGGAGTTGGTATCTGAGATGGCAATGTATTTCGTTCTTATTCTTATATATATATATATATATATATATATATATATATATATAATCAAATTATTCATAGCAAACCAAAAATACAAATAGGAAGACATAAAAAGATCAAAGGTACTTGAATTAATAAACTAATGTGTTGTCTCGCCATCTAGGTGCTAAATCCTACCTGTAACTAATAACTCCGTAAAATTTCCATAGATTTACGATTTCACATTTGAAATTACTGGTTAATGTCATAAAATATATTAGATTTTTTTTGTTAAAATGTTTATTGATATAAATATAAAATAACCTACTTCAATATACCTACTTATTGAGAGAAATTCAACGTACTTGAATTTCAGAAGAAATGTTTTAAATCAAATGATAGCGATTAATTATATAAAAAGTTTGAACGTAAAGGAGGAGTACAGAGTGGCGTATATTACGTATGTGATTCAAAAATTAAGTAACCCCTGCAATAGAAAATACCACATTACGAATTTTTTACTGCTTTAATAAAATATATTGCCTCGACTAAAACCAGTGGCACCAATCAAATATTAGATAACAATTATCAGAGAACTGTTTTCAATATTTCACATAATCAGTGTATTCAATTTATTTTTTCATGCTACAGAAAAGGCCATTACAAACAGCGGCAAGAAGGCTTTTTCGAATGTTTCATCAAAATCTAAAATGAAAATTCTTTAATAGGCCAAAAATAACGTTCTAAATTTAGATAGAAAATGGACTAAAATAATTATGCAAAAATATTGGGGATGGACTAATAAGATGGTAATATCTTTTTTATTATGAGTATCTTATTGGCAAAACTACAATATGGTGTACAAACCGCATTATGAATGAATTAATTGAGAAACAATATTTTGTGAGTTAATCCAGCACTGAAAAATTTTGTTTCCTCAAGTTCTTGTTTTTCTTAAGTCTTATTATATATTATAATCTTATTATAATTTGAAAAAAACCGCACAATTGGGGGTGGTTTGCACCAGTTCCAGTAATTGAATGTAGTCGTGTAATATACCGTTGGAAAGCTCGTAAATCGTAGATCATGCTGGTATTTTTCAAAATTTATAAATCATAAAATTGAAAAAAACTGCATAATTGGGGGTGGTTGCACCCCTTCAGTAATTTGATTGTTGTTGTGTAATATATCGTTGGAAAGCTCGTAAATCGTAGATCATGCTGGTATTTTTTAAATTTATGCATCCTAAAAATTTGAAAAACTGCATAATTGGGGGGTGGTTTGCACCCCTCCAGTAATTTGAATGTTGTCGTGTAATATACCGTTGGAAAGCTCATAAATCGTAGATCATGCTGGTATTTTTTAAAATTATTAATCATAAAATTGAAAAAACTGCATAATTGGAGGGTGGTTTGCACCCCTCCAGTAATTTGAATGTAGTCGTGTAATATACCGTTGGAAAGCTCGTAAATCGTAGATTATGCTGGTATTTTGAAAATTATAAATCATAAAATTCGAAAAAACTGCATAATTTGGGGTGGTTTGCACCCCTTCCAGTAATTTGAATGTTGTCGTGTAATATACCGTTGGAAAGCTCGTAAAATCGTAGATCGTAGATCATGCTGGTATTTTTCAAAAATTTAATAATCATAAAATCGAAAAAACTGCATACTTGGGGGGTTGTTTTCACCCCTTAGACATCTTTAGATGTTATGTGCATTACACAGGAAAGAGCTCGTAAATCGTAGATAATTTTAATACATTTAAATTTAAAATTAAAATTCAATATTTTTTCGGGAGTGGTTTTTACCCCTTAGACAAATTTAGGGGTTGACGTTCAATACGTCAATTAAAAGCTCGTAAATAGCTCCTAATTTGAGACGCCTCACAAAATTTTTTGTTGTTTACGTAAAGTTAGCACCGCCAATAGTTTTTTGCACTTTTTTCCATAGTAAATATTGAGCTCAAAAACAATTTAGATAAACAACTGCTTCTAACATTTCTTCAACCCATTTCATAACTATAGTTTGTCATGAACATAATTCAAAGATCCTAACTGCTTACCTAACGCATTTTTTTTAAATAATTTCTTCACTATATAAATATTCTATCCTTTTTCAGCCACTTGGTATATGGAAGTGTTTATGGCCCACTCAACATCACTCTTCTGAACAACCCCGTATAACTAATTCTGCTCCCGCTTGTTTCCACAAAATTGTATATATCCAGCTGCTTATAGGACACCAAATATAACTTTTTTTAGATTTTTTAAATCCATGTAATTCTTCTCCGCTCTAAGTTTCCTATATACAGAACACCCTGTAAAATTACGCTTGTTATATCAGTTGATTTTTCTTAAATCGAAACATGTTACATGTGCACATTCCGAACTTTGAATAAAAGCTAAGCTGATGCCAGTATCTAATATATTGTGCGTGCGGTGGAAGCAATCGAGTAATTTGTATTACCCAACATGGTAAAAGTTTTTTCGCTATATCTACCGTTTCTGTCAATTTAGAGAGATAAAATATCTACCAGATTATAGGTCAAACTATAGGCTTCGCCACAAAAAAAAAAAAGATTCAGCAGAATCAGTTAAGTAGTTCTTACGTGATGCCCGAACAAACAAACAAACAAACAAACAAACAACCAAACAGACAAACTTACAATTTTATAATAGTATAGATGCATTATGCCTTATCAATGATGCTGCAAGAACTAGTTTGAACTGAGAAAGTGGTAGACACAAATAATTATTTGTTTAATTGTCGTCTACAAAGAATCCAGCTGTTCACTCAAACAGAAAGGTTTTACGTAAGGTGTAACTACAGTATATGTTAAATAATATTTAAAAGAAGAACGCAATCAGAGTCATAGCTGATTCACATATAGATAAAATTGGCTGACATGTCACCCATACTTCTAAGGGGCTTTTTGAGTGAAGAAATATACTAATTGTACTTTCCTTGCGACGGCTACATCCGGTATTCTACTTTCTCGCAGCACAATAGCTAAAAATTTCACATTTAATTTGTCACTACGAGGGCTTTTATATTTCGGGATTAGAGAACAAAAACAAATTTTAATCATCGAAAATCGCTTTATTGTTTTTAGGGTTCCGTATATACAGTATACGGATACCCTTATAATATCACTCAGGATGCAAGGACGGAAGAGGTCTTGATTAGGAGCACATATCACAAAAGAAGAAATTTTGCTTCTGGGGGAAAAACTAAAAAAATCGACCGTTTGAACTACAAACTTTTCGTTGCCCAACTTTACAGGAAAAATAAGGAGAAACCATTAATATGAATTTGGGGAGCCAAACTCATGTAATTGAGGTATCTCACAAAATATTTTTTTCATATTTAAATAAAAATTAATTAAAAAGATATTAAAGAAAATATACCAAAATTTACCCATTCCCCCCACCTTATCTCCGAAACTATAAAACGTAAAGTTTTGAAAAAAAATACATAGGTTCTGACCTGAAGTTTACTGGAAAAATAAGGAGAAACATCTACTTTTCATTTTGGGGGGCAAATTACAGAATTAAATGGAAAATATAAAATTAAAATTGTTTCTAACCCATCATGTAATTTATCAAATGAAAGGTCTCATTCTGAGGAACACAAATATATTTTTTTCATATTTAAAAAAAAATAATTAAAAAGATATTAAAGAAAATATACCAAAATTTACCTATTCCCCCCCTTATCTCCGAAACCATAAGCTGGAAAATTTTGAAAAAAAATTGAGTTTAGCCCCTCACCTGAACTTTACTGGAAAATCAAGGAAAACCCCTAATATTTATTTTGGGGGCAAATTATAGAATTAAATGGAAAATATAAAATTAAATTATTTTTAACCCATCATGTTATATATCAAATAAAAGGGCTCATTATGAGGAAAACAAATATATTTTTTTTATTTTTAAAATAAATTAATTAAAAGTTATTAACAAAAATATAAGAAATCTTACCCATTCCCCCCCTTATCTCCGATACCATAAGCTGTAAAATTTTGAAAAAAAATAGGTATAGCGCCTCACCTGAACTTTACTGGAAAAATAAGGAGAAACCCCTAATATTCACTTTGGGGGGCAAATTATAGAATTAAATGAAAAATAAAAAATTAAACTTGTTTCTAACGTATCATGTAATATATCAAATCACAGGGCTCATTATGACTAATACAAAATTTTTTTTTTATTTTTTTTTAAATAAATATTTTAAAATATATTAAAAAAATATTAAAAAAATACCCATTCCCCCTTTATTCCCCAAACTATAAGACCTAATTTTTATTTACAGGAAAATACGAAGAAATCTTTAATTTTAATATTTGGGGGCAATTTATAGAAATAAACGGAAAATAAAAAATATTTTTTTTAACGTGTTATGCAATATATCAAATGAAGGGGCTCGTTATGAGAAATACAAATATATATTTTTAAAATTAATTGTTTACATATAAAAAATTCCCATTTCTCGCTTTATTTCCTAAACCATACTACCTAAAATTTTGAAAATAATTAGGGGTACTGGGGCTCACTTGAAATTTATAAGAAAAATTATTAGAAAACCTCCATGGTAATTTTAGGGACAAATTATACAATTAAATGGAAAATAAAAATTCAATTTTCAAACGAATCATATCAAATAAAAGACTCATAATGTGAATTACAAATATATCATATTTTTAAATCTTTTGTTTAGCAAAGATATTAAACATCGACTTAATTCCCATTTTAGAAACTATACTATTTAAATTTTGAAAAATATATTTTAAATGTATTTTTAAATAATTTGAATAACAGATTTAATAATTTATAATTTAAAACTTGACCTATTGTGCCCTTTATCTTCCAATCTATAGAGACTCAAAATTCAGACAATAGATCATAAAAGGCTTCCCTGAAAGTTTATGAGTAAAATAAAACTCTAATGTTAATTTTTGGGGGCCAAATTAGAAAACTAAATACAGCGAATCTTGAAGGTGATACGGAACCCTTACAATGCGAGTCCAACTCGCACTTGACCAAATTATTTAAAATATTTCCCATGAAGATCTATACACTTTTGCATGCGTTTGAACCAAATGTCGAAGAACTTTTTCCACTGATTGAGGTATCTCCAAAACATGCATTCTGAACACAGCAACCGCTTCTTCAGGTGTCGAAATAATAATAAATAAAAAGTAGTCATTTGGTGACAAGTCAGGACTATACGGCGGATAACTCATCAAATCGATGTTTTGAGTGGTCAAAAATGCAGTTGTTTGAGCCGATGTGTGAGAGCTCGCATTGTCGTGGTGAAGAGTGATCCGTCTTCGGCGGTGGTTTTCTCATTTCTTGGAAGACAACTGGCAAACAAATGGTTGTGTGCCACTCAGAATTGACTGTTCTGCGTTGTTCTTGTGGTACGGTTGCGACATGTCCAGTATTTCCGAAAAAACAGGCGATCATTGCTTGGAAGTGCTTCGTGCACGAATAACTTTTGTTGGATTCGACTCATCTTGAAACACCCATACAATCGACTGCTGTTTACTTTCGGGCTCATACGCGTAAATCCACGATTCATCACCTGTCACAATGTCATAAACGTGTTTTGAAGCAGCGCGATCGTATTTTTTGAGCTTTTCTTTCGACCAATCGACACTAGACTTTTTTTGGACGATTGACAAATTGTGTGGGATCCAACGCGAACAATTTTTTTGGCATTCAAATGGTTATGCAATGTTGAATGTATGCTGGTCCCACTAATGTGTAAGGTTGACTCAATCTCACAATAGGTCACTTGACGATCTTGCAATATCAGTTCGCGCACAGCATCAATGGTTTCCGGAACAACAACTGTTTTTGGACGACCTTCACAAATTCGTCTTGGAGTGAACTACGACCTCGATTGAATTCACCATACCATCGATAAACACTGGTCCTTGATGGAGTTTCATCGCCAAAAATTAAATTAAGTTCATCCATGCACTCTTGCTGACTTAATCCACGTCGAATTTGGACAATGCGGATGGCACCTAAATTGACATTCATATAGGATAACTAGATTATAAAGAGTTCAATTAGACCACATCAGTTTCTTCTATTCCACCAGATGTCAAATCCTGTAGACTTTGAAAACAATAATATAAATAATTTAACAAATTTAGTTAGTTCACAGAAAAATTGCTTAATGAATATACTTACCAGGACCTGTTTCAGCTTATTAATAATCAGGGGGTGTTATTGGAACTGTCAACATCAGAAAATATCTCAATAAACGAGAACTTCACATTAATACGTAACTATTCAGCTTTCATAAAATTTAATTATCAAGAGCCCCACTGGCTGATTGCTAATTGGAAATTGACATGTCATATTTATCACGAGTCACTTCGACAGAGGAATTAATAATAAAAAGTTTTTGTGTTTGTCCCATCTATTATTTCTTTCTCGAATAACACAAACCTATTGATCGATTAAAAAGGATGGATGGGCATATGTTTGGAAAATTTTCTCTCTATGCCAATTTAACCTCCAAAAGTACCCATTATTTATTCACTGCCTTCAATACGGTGATTGATGAAAATATGATAACAGAGAAGGCTTTGTTTGCCATTCAATGTCCACAAAACATGAGGTTTAATGATTTCACCACTTTTGTTTTAAGTTAGCTCAAATGTTTGGATTTACAATAGCAAAAAAGTGTATTTTAAATTTCTATTTTTATATGATATATTTTGCTTAGGTTTGGGATATAATTTAAGTGATCTTGTGTATCCTCATAAATGTAGAATCATGATCCATTTGAAGGTATAATAGACTACTATATATTGCTTAAGAGTAAATTGTCTATAATGTTGCTTAACTAAAGTCAAAACAAGTAGGAGTTCTCAATTAGATTCTATTTTTGATTTAAATTTTAAACTTAAATAATGAAACAATTTCAATAACTGATTTTTATTTGAAAGAATATTTTATATATAGCAAATGGTACGGCGTATTAAATTGTATCAGAAAACTGGAAAAATCCCTTTTTTAATTATAAAATTTGAGGAAAGTTGGGTATTTTTGTAATTAACGTTATGAAATTCTAGGATGAATTAAGTGAAAATGGTTTGAAAGTAAATGAGAATAAATGTTAATTACGCCACTTGAAGAACATATATATTGTAGGTATATATATAAATTGTCAATTACTATTTGCTAACAGTGACATCTTGTTTGTTTGTATATACACGGTCCTCCCTCAGAAGCATTATAACTTCCCTTGACAATATTAAGAAAAAACGTATTTTTCATAAAACGCTTTTGTTTTAACTTTTATTTTTCACCAATATGGAATTTTCTTATGAAATAAAGCTAAGCGTAAATAAAAATTGCATCGTTAGGCTACCATGCCACAAAAAATCTTGAAATAAATAAATTTAAAAATGTCAAAACCAACTTCCAATATGTAATTTAAAAAAAAAATACCGACAATAATGACACCAAAAACGAAAAAAAAAATCTATTAGATATTTAAACTAATAAATATTGTATGTAATCTAAAACTATATAGGAAGTTGAAGCAAAACCTGCAATACATATTTTACAGAGACATATATATATATATATATATATATATATATATATATATATTGTAATGAAATTAGCACTCAGCTAAAGAGAAAGGAGAAAATTAAACAATTTTCAGAGTCATTTAAATAAGACACAGGAAACACAGGTAAAGCTAGTTAGAAATAACAATAAGTAGAGTAAAATAGAAAGAAAGTGAATCAAATCAGTCAACCTGCCAAGAATTTAGTACTTATTGGGTAGAAATGCACCAAATAAGAAAGTTTCTTTGAGGAAGTGTATTATCGTACCTTGTCAAAAGTTTCAATTACAAAACTATCTAATGCCAGGGATAATTTAAACAAATCATGCAAATTAAGTAGAAAAGTATAAAATAAGATAAAGACTTACGAATATTTAGTCCAAATTGCTTATTAACAAGACACATTTCAATAATAATCAGTATAAGTATGCATACAGCATAGCAGCAATAAATAATGTTTCACAAATTTCATCAGAACAGTTTGCTGATGTTATTAACTAGCTAAAAAGGTAAAATAAAGTTAATAAAGCAAAAAAAATACAATACGTAAGGTAAAAAGGCAAGCAGATAAGTAAATTATGAGAAAATAAAATGTAAGAGAAAGCTCCTTAAAAAAATTCACTTAACCAGACAAAAAAATGTTGTAATACATTGTAAATAGGATAATTAGAGAGGCTGAGTGTGTGAATAATATAAAAACACTTAAATAAGAAGTGAAAAAGGTGAACTGATACAAATAAAGACAATATAAAGTGAACCTAAAGTGATCTAACCTAGCCAAAAGACAAACATTCTCCTGGAACTAATATAAACACTGTACCAGTGAAAACTCCATATAATTAGGAAATTTGGAAGTTTATAGAATAGAAATTGTTAATTAGAATTTAGATTTAGTGTATATTTAGTTTGAAAATGGAAAAGAAAATATCAGATTGAAGAAAACCTACGAAGGTCAAAATCTCAATTGCAAAGCAAAATAGAGCTACATTTGGTAGAAAATAAATTATTCAAAATTAAATCAGCTTTAAAATGAGACAAGTTTCAAAACATATAGTTAAAATTCAAAATTCATTAAAATTATTGATTAAAAATTTCCAAGATCAAGTCGGCTGTTTACTTGTTGCGTGGCTTTATCGATAGCAGATGTTCAAACTTATTAAATAGAAACTACACGCAGAATTCCAGAGAGTCTGCATTTTTCAGTCGTGGAAGACGTATTGTTTGATCTGATATTTTCTTGTAAAAATCTAGTTGCCATGAAATGTTGTTAATAATAGTAAAGTGATGTTTGCTAGACATCATAACCTAAAATAAAAGGTTATGGTGGAAAATCAATAAGGTTCATTTTGGCGAATTTTATAAATTAAATTGAAGTGATATGCAACACAAAACAGTCTTCTGAAAAAGAACTAATGCATAATGTTAGAAATAATAAAAGGGAACCTGTAAAATGGAGAAATGGTAGAATGCAATTTGAAATTTGGAAAATAGAAATGGAATTTAAAAATTATAATGTAAATAAATGGTTGATATAAATAAATAATGGAGATTAGAAGAAAAATGGACAACAGTGGAAAAAATTGCTAAATAAAGTAAGACTATGAACCGAAGTAATTAAGGTAAATGAATTTTTTAATTATTAATTTGTGTATATAGATGTTGAAAGATATGATTAATGTTTATGTAGGTTTAATTAGTTAAGAATATTAGTTCGTTGATTTCAAAAAGAGAATTCTCATCAATGATAACTCACGAAATGATACAATTTAGAAAATGAGAGATTTGTTAATCTTTAAAAATTAATGCGAATAAAGTATATTGTTATTAATTTTATAAAAAGTGATTTTTTTTAAACAAAAGTAAAATGGATAGAGCATAATAATTAAAAACAAAGTAAAAATGAAATTCTATAAACAATAGTTAAAGACACGAATAAAACTAAAATAATAACAAACAAAAGAGAAAAATTACCAAGTGAATTAAAAAGAAGCATTTGAAGGTCAATTATAAAAAATATTTAACCAGGTAAGGTAATGCAAGTATCTTCAATGGAAGGAGCTGCAGGAACCAGTTTAGCAAATAAATGTAAGTACCATGATTGCATAAAGTTGAATGATTTGATGATTTGAATTTGATATATATAAGTTTTGAGTTAAAAATGTTGATTTAAATTTGTTACAAGTTAATAAACCTAAAACAAAGACTGTCTTTCCAAACCAATAGCCGGATGATTATTTAAAAATGATAGTAAACCCTTTTGAACACACAACACAAATAAATTTGTCTACTTTGAACTCATAATAACAATTAAATTAATATGTTACATTGTAATAATTTGAAATTGAAAATTAAATTAATAAAACAATATAAAATCATGGTAAACATAAAACCAGCTGAACTAATAAAAAAGGGGAAACAATCATATACTTAAAACTACTGTTGTAAAGTCCGTGAGTTCAGTTTAAAATTATAAAGCTAATATTCACTTTCACTTTTCTAGAACTTTATTTACATTAAAACAGCTGATTCAAATATCACAATCATATTCCCATATACGCTAGTCGTCGCGGTAGAACTGAACTCTCCATCGTGGCTTGCTTTCTTTATAAGCCCAGCATAGAAAATTCTCGTAAAAATCATCATCACTCCTACAGGTGCCGAGTCTTTTCGAGAACCATTTTTTATCTCAAAGCGTTTGTTGTCGTACTGAAATGAAACAGGGTCGGCTTTGGGTAAATTTCGTAACACTACTATACTGCTAGCTAGTCTAGAGGAAGGCGCAAACATCACAGTCCAGACGTATATATGTCTATAACGTTTTACTGTACTTCGGGCCTTGTGCGCATGTTGGAAAAAGCCCCAATAGGTTCTTATGTTATTGGTTATCTTTTCTCTCTGTTTGATTCTTGGCAACGCTTGCGCAAAATGGTTTAGGTGTACAGTAACACGATATAATCTACTGTCTCTCTTAGTCGGTGACCCTCCCGCTTACGGGCGATGGCAGTATAGTATTAAGTGTATGGCAACACTGGCTATCCTGAAAATTCGATGGGTTCAGAAAAAAGGCGACTTTGAGAAAATGTTCAAAAAACACTCCAACAACACAGAGTGTATCGCAATTTTGCAGGATTAATTGAAGTTAATCATAGTGATTTATCGCTACAACTTAAAAAGTATGGCAGAAATTGAGGAGACTAGCAAAATATGTTCAAACAGGTTAGTCATAAACTAGACGAAAAATAACACTGTTCCTGAAAAAACGTGACGAAAAGGAGAAACAAGAGGAAATCCAACAAAGGTTAGTGAAATCTTTTGATGAAAAACTTTAAGTTAAGTTAGAAAATTTTGTCACTAACAAAAAAATGCAACTAAGCCTTGTCTCTACGATGAAATGCGTAAAAAAATTAATGGAAGGGTTATTTTCGAAATTTGAAGAAAAACTAAAATGAAATGAAATGAAAATTGAACAAATAATGCAATTAGTAATTCAAGGTAATGAAGCAGTTAACCAGAAAATAGTGATTATGAAATCATACATAAAAGAGATAAACGATGACATAAAGGCCCTAAAAAATACCGTGTATGCTCTTGAACACAAAGTGGATGACATCGATTCCATCCAAATTCAGCTAAAATTGGAAAGGAGTTCAATTAAAAAAGCAGTACAAAGTGATGTACAAAATAAGCATTCCAGTGGATGAACAACGTAATTTGTACAAGATCATCGCAATTCTAGACAAGATACGACAGGTAATCCTTGAGTCAGGTATACGAAGTGCATCTAAATAGAAAAACGCAAAAATCTAGAGAGTCTTCAATAGTTCGAAGCAGAGATTAGACGTTTAATATACTTGTCCTACCTAGACCTGCCAGAGGAAACTAAAAATCAATTAGCCACACAGAATTTTATAACGGTATCAGAGATGTTGAAGTGAAATTTCGAACTCTCGGCTAACTCTTAGTCTAGAGTTCGAGCAGTTTTCCTTATCCCGGAAAATTCAGAGGCACCCTTTCAAGCGTTGTTGACTAGTATGAACAAACTACTTGAACGGTCACAAAGAACTGGAACGAGAAGTGCCTGTTTCCCTTATTGACCGATTGGACATTTTGAGGTCATCGGAAATCCGGCCAATTGGCAAGAACATCTAGCTAAAAACAGTCACCGGCGAGTCCATATCAATACAGGGTGAGGCAGATGTAGTGCTATTAATAAAGGACAACAGAATCCGGCATAGGGTCCTAGTAGCGAAACTTGAGGACGATTTTATACTGAGTATGGACCTAATCAGCCAGCTTGGATTCATGTTCGCCCCGAGATATGATGTTTTCCGTTTCCTAAATAAGGAATTTGTATTGACACGGCCTGTCAACAGCTTAGCGACCATATAAATTGTAGCGAAATCCTCAACCAGAAGTCCTGGTCGAACATAACAAACTATTCATGGCCAGCTAGAAAGAAATCCTGGGAGTTGCGTTGGAATTGTGGAAGTTAAAACCGTATGAGTCATACCAACTAGAGTCCTGAATAAGTCCAACAACGACAAATTTTCAGTGGTCAAGAAATAGCTTGTTTCGGGCCAGTAGACACCATCATTAATTTTTAAGACTTTCTAAAACAGTTTACCGATATTTAACTTACCTTACATCAGAGGAACTGCAGAAAGGCAAACAATTTATTGCAAATCACTGGCAAATTTTTAATACTACAGATAAAGGATGTAACGAATGTCCGATTTTCGAGATTTGCGAATACGAATGCGAATGCGATTTTTCTCTTCCAATATTTGCAAATACGAATGCGAATACGATAATCAGATTTTTAAATATGCTGCCAAAAGTAAGCAAACACAAACACACATATTGATCGCCCATTTAGAATCGTTCATTTTAAAACTTAAATAATGAAACATACTTGTTTTAGTTTACTCAGAAATTATACCCTAAATTGTACTTCGTAATTATTATTTCATGCAGTTCTTCTATATTTAATACATAAACTGAAATATCTGTGGAACCTTTGTTATGTCACAGATGTCTAAATACAAAATTTTGTATTCTTACATCAAACCATTACACTCAACGATGTTTCAAAAGTTACAATATATTGGAATGAACCAAAAAATTATATATATATATATATATATATATATATATATATATATATATATATATATAATATTTTGGTTTATAAGACTAGTTATAACAAGTTTGTAGGTATTGATTTTTAATTAAACAGAAAAATTGTATAATTAAGTTTATGAGCCAAATAAAATTTCAAATAAAGTTGACTGGTTTATGAAACAATTGATGGTATCAATGTGCTGACTACATAATTTTAAAATCATTTTTACAAACAAAGTGACGGACGAGTCTAAACTTTGTATAGCTTTAAAAGTAAGATTCTACAAGCTTGTATATTTCTGAGTAAAATGAGATTCAGCGCATGACAATCGGTCAAAAAATACCTGACCTATGACAAGGTATAGGTAGATATGTTTGAACATCTTGATAGCTAATTCCCCTTATTTTGCAAAATTAAGTAGGCGTAATAACAAATTCCGCATCGTTTGTTATCGCTACTAATTAGAATTGATGGCTACAAAAATGGTACTAGCTATCCAAGGTCGTCAGTAATAACTAGCGTCATTGGGATGAACATATTTGGCTCTTGGTTCACCAGAAGACCCGCCCCAAGAAGTCAACGATTATACCGATCAACTCCGATAGAACATGCTAGCCATCACGAACTAGACCGAACGCAGATGTTGGCCACCAGCCTTCGGATTAAGACACGATATGACCTCAAGGCAAATTCAGTTTGATTCCTAGTGAGAGACAAGGTCTGGCTGTACAACTCCTAGAGGAGCAAACGCAAATCTCCAAAGGTCACACCAGCCTGGGATGGTCCATACCGGAATCCAAGAGCTAAGATGCAGGTGTTTCATTTGGATCGACTTGCACCATACCATGGAAAGAATATTTCCGATTGGGAAGATCAGAATTAGCAGGGGAGGGCCGTGTCATTTATCGCCGCTAAAGAGAAAAAATTAAGAAACCTTCTATATTAATCGTTTCGATAAAAACAACATAAATATAAAAAGGAACCGAGATATTGAAGATCATATATAATGTTTCTATAAAGTCATTTTAACTAATACAAAAGTAAACAAGAAATTTGTGTACAATTAGGAAAATTTTTCATATATTTCTGGTATAGAATTACAAAAAAAATCACCATCGTATTGTTATTTTCTGAACTATTTCCTATTGACTTATTTTATTAACTGACATGATGGACTCTGTTTCCGAAGTTTAATTAAAAGATTCGCAGATGCATTCTTTCAGCAATATTTGCCGAAAATACAAATGAATAGGATTAGGCTTTCCAATACTATTCGTGCTGTAGGAATTCATGTTTGCATTTTGTGAAGATGTAACAACGTAGATCGATATTGTGTCGAATTGTGATTCATCGTTGCGGCAAAGTGATTTACGACGTCGGTCGAAAGAAAAACTTCTCTGCTTCTCCCGTTGTTGGTATATTCTGGCTTGTCGTGTAAATCGAACTCCCATTTAAATATAAAATAACTTCCCCCCACTTTGAAGATGGAGACATATTTCTGCCAGCCGAGGAATGGGAATTAGATTTCGCTGATAAAACGAATAAGGAAATTATAATATTTACCAACAAGTGACGCGAGAATATTTAAATTAAGTAGATTTTTATTTAAAAAGTTATGAGTTGTAATAATATGATTTGCGTCTTCAAAGTTTGTTAGAAAATAACTTTTTTATGTTTTCAGCTTTCTTTTAGCAAGGTACTTGTTACTTATTTGTAAATTTATACTTGATAATAAAGTACATAGATAAAAGTATTTTGTTTGAAAACGTTATTCAATATTTATTCCAGGTATTTTTTAATATTATATTTAGGTCAATTTTTGCTTTGTGACCATTTTCAGGAATGGTCTTCTGGCGTATTTATTTACTTCAAAGATGTATGAGGACTCCAGATTCGTCCTCGTAATAATTGTATTGTCTTATCTTTAATATGTTTTCCTACTTCAAATTGAAGTGGAATTTCCCCTTGTCCGAACAAAATGTATTAAACATTTTTACTGAAGTGTATTTCTTTCCGACATTATAAACAAAATTTCTGTAATAAGGATTCAAACAAATAGCAAATAACTTAACCATTTTAATATGTGTTATTTTAATACTATCCTGCTAATAATTATGCTATACTAAAGACTTATGAAGTAATGCAATTGTCAAACATTGTAATTTTAAATTTTAGCATTGTGCCTTTTTTCATAGTTACTTTGGCATTGACAACGGGGTTTGACCTAGACACTGAACGTTTGGAAATATACAGAAATTTCGTGTGAAGTGTGATGTCATTTCCCAGAAAAGTGCTTAAACATTGACTAACCAACTACTATCGTGCAGGAAGCAATTAATAATACATAGTTTGTTTTATTTCGTTACAAGTTTCTCTTCTAATAATATCGAATTATTAAAATATGTGTATTTCCTCTTTTTTTTCTTTGTATAGTTTCTTGAATAGCTTTGTCGCCGGCAAGTTATCATTTTGAAATCCTACCGTCCCTAGTATCGTTTCTCCATTTCTCTTATGAAGCCGTTCCCCTTGCTCTTCACTAATAGGGTTTCAAGAAAAACTCAAGATGTTTGTACAACAAACGGCGTCAGACAATCAAGAATTTTAATTTTTTTAACATGTTAGCTAGTATAATTTTATAGTTCGGATCTTTCACATTGCCTAAAACTTAGTCGCTACCTCTTTAAATGATATACAAGCCCCGTTTTTATTCATAGTGGCTTCAAAGTTGGAGTTGAACATTAATTTACCAATATCAGGTCCTTCTTTCAATTTAGCCGATGATGAATTAGGAAATTTTCCGTACAAATACTTTTAAAAATCACTATCTGAAGAAATGATTTACAAATTATTGGGTCAATTAAACTTTTACATATAATGTTTTATCGAGAGGTGTCAAAGTTTTCCCTATGGACACTTGTTTTTTGAACGATGTTGTTCCCACTCACATATAAAATATAGACATTTTGTAAATCTCTTTTGTTCTCCAAGGAACATGAAAACAACCTTTAAATATTTATACAGCATCCAACCATATGAAATTAGTGGGTGGATTTTTTCGGAATCAGTTTACCGAAATATACAGAAATTAGTTATAAGTAATTTAAAAAAATACGCTTTTACAAAATTTCCAACTAAAAAGTGGACTTTTTTTAGTTATTGAGATGTTAACCGCGTCGATGGAATGTCAACTTACTCAACCACCTTAAATAATTTTCAGTTTATTTGCAAAACTGCAACAGAGTTCATTAAACATAAAATCATCTCAATAGCAGATTAAATTTGTTTTCGTTTATTAAGCGCAGACCGTAATTAAGGAATTATTGGGGAAGGTTATGGGTCCGTATTGCAAAAATTAAGGTAATATTTATTTGTTTTGAATGAACATAATATTTTGTGATAGCTGAGAGAGTTTTTGTTTCAACTGCCGTGTTATTTCCAATAAGTGCATACACATTAAATAGATAATTTTCTGTTAATGTTTACGAAACATGCAAAGAACAACATTGGAATGTGGAATGAAATCAGGTCGTCTTCTCTAATAAGCCTCCATTCTGTTTGGGTGAAGATGATGGCAGAAGAAGGGTTAGACTACTTCGAGGAGAAAGAAGTCAATCTCAATTTGATGTTGAGCGACATGTACACCGAGCAGTAGGCGTTATAGTATGGGATGCTATTGCACATGGAAGTAGGTCACCTTTAGTCTTTGGTCGGGGCAAGATGACAGCGCAAAGTTATTTTCAGGAAGTAGTGGAGCCGTATGTACTCCTTAATCGGCTCATGGATCCTATATTTCAACAAGCTAATGCTTGGCCTCATATTGCACGAGTTAGCGTAAAGTTTTTTGAACAGACCCATGTGAATCAGTCCCACAGAACATGTTTGAGTTATGATAGGAAACGGAAATTTACGGCAGACTCCATGACTTTGCAGGTTCTAAGACAAGAAATACAGGTAGCTTGAGATAGTATTCCTCAAGAAAAAATAGACCACCATATTGAATCAATGCCAAGACGTGTTGGGGAGTGTGTAGATAAACGCGGTGGACAAACACATTACTAACAAACTTAATAAAAAAATGAAACTGTTTGGTATTTTTTATTCAAATTTTAATCGTTTACTCCTTACTAAAGGATAGTAGTTGCTTCGGTTTTAAAGTCCATGGTCCTACTTCGTAAAGCAAGACTAGAGAAAAGGTAATCTTACTGAGTGGTTAGCAAAATTCTGGTAGATAAAGCAATTATGGAATTGTCTAATAAAAATCCAGTAATCAATCATATCTAGTATCTTGCTTTGAATATCGAAATACAATAGTATATATATATATATATATATATATATATATATATGTACGCCTATGGCAGGTACAGAATAGCTTACTGTGTGTTGAGCTCCCTTAAAATTATAAAATCAGAAGTTATAGTTATTAAGTTATTACGGTCGGGAAATTTAATAATTTAATTAAAAGTGATTAAGTGTTAAGGTGCCATTTCTTTTCAAAGACAAAGTGAAGATCAAAGTAAAAATAATGGTGATAACACGAGAAATCCGAGAAGAAATAGAATCAGCTATCACAAAGTGTATAAAAAATCAGTCGTTTATCAGTGAAATCGCCAATAAAGTAGCCGAAGCGGTTGTAAACAGACTCGAACAGAGGTTAGTGAAGGTTGAAGATACAGTCCCGGAACTTCAGAAATACAATAAAGAACTAAAAACTCAATATGAGGAAAATATTAAAAAATTAGGAGCCAAAACGATTACAGCTGATAAAGAAATTAACTTCATGAATTTAAAAATAGATCAAATGGACCAAATAATGCGATAAAAGAATTTGAGAGTTTCCAATCTGAAAGAAAAATCTCAAGAAGACATAAAAGAAACCATTAAGAATATCTTTAATAAACAAATGAACCTGAAGCTTACAGATGAAGATATCCTAATGTGTTATAGAATTGGTAAACGAGAAGGAAACAAAACAATAGGGATTTTTCTAAAAACATTGGCACTAAGCAAGTTATATATAGAAGGAAAAAACTGTTGAAGGGGTCTGGAATTGTCGTCAGAGAAGATCTAACTACTATCAGAGTAAAAATGCTAAGCGAGGCAATTGGAAAATTTGGACTGAAAAATGTATGGACGGAAAATGACAACATCTATATCAGTAAGGAAAATAACACAATTGTAATTAAAAACAAAGAACAACTAAGTAAATTTTAAAAAAAAAAGAACATTTATCTTTTATTGTTAGCTATTCAGATGTTTATTTGGTTAAAAAAAATATTGTAATGGAAAAATATATATGTGTATATAGGTGTATGAATACAGCATTAGTTTTTGTTATTCGTCTGGGAATTTATATCAGTTAATATAGCCGTATATTTTTAATTGATAATAGTATTTTTCACATGGCAGGGATATCAACTAAAAGAAATATTTCGTTATGATTGAGTATTTTGATGTGACTGATACCGCAGAGATTGTCACAAAATCATTAAATAACTTTGATGAATACATTCAGCAGGAGGTGGGTGGCGGCAGAAATGGCCTGGGGATTGTTCACTTCAACATTAGAAGCATACAAAAACATTATAATGAATTACTGGCATATGTAGAAATGTCTAAAATATGTTCGATGTTATAGTTTTATCAGAAACGGGTATAATCAACAATCTAAAACACTTTTCAATACCAAATTTTTCCGTTCATTACAATCAGTCACAAATAAATAAATGTGATGGCGTTGTCATATATCTTAAAGAAAATATTTCGTCTATGGTTAATATCTCGCACATAAATGGGAGCAATTTTCTAACGGTTACTCTATCTAGTAATTATTTTGCAAATGATATTAAAATAGAATTAACAGCTTTCTATAGGTCTCCATCGACCAACATTAAACAATATCTCGAAAACTTAGAACTATACATAAGCAACTTACAAAAACATAACTTAGAAGTATTGATTGGGTATATTAATATTGACTTATTAAGAAAAGACAGTAACGAAACAATTAAATATCTAAATACTTTAATATCCAACGGTTTTATTTCTTAAATAAACAAACCAACCTGAGAAACACAAAAAACTGCTAGCATTATTGATAAAATTTTCATTAGAACACAAAATTATATAAAAGGACAAGTACAAATTGAACCTATTCTTTTTCACACTGACAGATCACTTCTCACCTTTTGTCCTTATCTCACCGTTAAAACAAAATAAACCAGTTTCACAATCACCAAATAAAAAAATATTAAACAAGATAAATTACGTGAAACTAAAATCTCTGTTACATAAGGAAACATGGAAGAAATATTAAATTGCAATTCTGATCCACAATTTGCTTATAAATGTTTATTAATTAATTAATAAACTCAACAACTTTAAATCATGTACAGAAACGAAAACAATTATTACTAAAATAAAAAAGCTTAAACCATGGATAACATTAAGGATAATTACGTCTATTAACAAAAGAGACCGTATGAAAAGGAATGTGATAAAAAGTTACTCTCTTGAACTTGAAACACAGTACAGAACCTACAGCAATAAACTAAATTCGTTAATAAGAAAAACAAAAAATGATTATTATCAAAACGAAATCGATCAAGCTGGGCTGAACTATAAAAAACTATGGACTGTAATAAATAACATTACAAGTCGCAGCAAAAGTGTTAAACAAATTCATAACATTACTTTTACTGATGAAAATAATAAACTAATATCAGATAATGTTGAAATAGCCAATTTATTTAATAGATTTTTTACTAACATGGGTACTAATATGGCAAACAAAATCAATAAAACAAGATTATTACAAGACTTCTTTAAAGATGATAAAGTAAATAACAACATATTTTTAAAACCTGTCACACACAATGAAATAACCACTACAATATCTAAACTAAAAAACAATTGTGCACCAGGACCTGACCGAATATCAACCACCACAATTAAAAACATTCATGAATATATTACTTCACCCCTAGCTCATATAATTAACCTCAGCTTTCTATGTGTAGAAATTCCTCACCAATTCAAAGAATCAATTGTCACACCAATTTTTAAAGCAGAAGACCCTAATAAGTTAACAAATTATAGGCCTATATCCATAATAAATAATTTCGCAAAAATTTTTGAACACTATGTAAAAGAAAGGCTGTTAATTTAAAAAAAAACACAAAGTCCTCAGTGACAGGCAATATGGCTTTATACAAAACTCAAACACCGAAAATGCTGTGGTAGACTTTTTAGAAAATACAGTTGAGGCCTTGGACAGATCGGAGAAGTGCTTGGCAGTATTCCTTGATCTTGCTAAGGCTTTTGACACAGTCTCCCATAACATTCTTCTTGATAAATTAAACAACTACGGGATTCGAGGACAGACAAATAACTTGCTAAGAAACTATCTATCTAATAGAACACAAAGAGTGAAAATTGGAAACAATACAAGTTCTGCATCGACTGTAAAAATAGGAATTCCTCAGGGAACAGTTTTAGGACCAATATTATTTCTTGTGTACATGAATAACATTTCAAATATTTACACATTTTCTGGGCACCTTGTGTGTTACGCAGATGACACAGCCATAATTTTCACAGGTAAAACATGGGATGAGCTCAAAAAAACAAGCAGAGGCTAATTTAAAACTGATAAATTCATTTTTGGATAACAATTTATTAACCCTGAATATCAAAAAAACTAAATTTATAACTTTTACTCCAACAATCATACATCAACCTAAGGAATTTTCTTTGCAACTACATCAAAACCCAGAATGTCAGGAGCTATGTGAATGCCCAAGACTAGAAAAAGTACATTCAAGTCAGCAACCGTCTGAGAGCCCTTATGCACAATTTTTATACGCTAAGAGAAATTCTGTCGAAAAAAAAAATTAACAATACTTTACAATTCATTGGTAGAATCCATTTTAAGATATTGTGTAGTGGCGTGAGGCGCTGCTTTTAATACAACTTTTAGAATTTTACAAACAACACAAAACACACTTCTAAAAATCATTTTCAAAAAAAGTAAACTCTATCCCACCCGCAAACTTTATGAAGAAAATCAAATATTAAACCTTAGACTTACTTTTATTTACCAAAGCATGTTAAGATTATATTCAAACCCAACCCCAGTGTCAGTACAAAAATAATTGAGTAACCCGCTCGACGGCCAATATGGACTTAAATGTCCAATTCTTCAATAAAACCCTAAGTCAAAGGTCGTTGTTTTACTTTGGACCTAAATTATATAACCTAATCCCTATAGAAATAAAAAAAATACCCAACTTCAGAAAATTTAAATTAAAAGTAAAAAATTACCTGTTATTACATCAACACAAATTTTGTGAGCTACTTTCATCTAAAGTTTCATAAACAAGATTAAAAAAAAACACTAAAACTGTTTGTAAGTGACAATTTCCCAACCATCTACACCCTAAACTCATTTTTGTATTGTATAATTGATGTCTCCCTTAATTTTTTTTTCTGTTAACTCTTACTTTGTCAAATTATGTTTTCTTACCTGCAATCTATCATTTATATGTACATTTTACAACAGAGGCATAGTGAACGGACGCATAGCAAAACAGACAGTCATGCCTAGGCAAAGTGTCCTTCCATCGTGTCTCTGTTAATTATTTAGAAGAATCAGCCCTATATTTTGACGTATGATTGTACATTTACTGTGATGATGAATAAATTTGATTTGATTAGAAAAAAATAAATAAATAAAACTCTAATGTTACTTTTTGGGGGCCAAATTAGAAAATTAAATACATATGTATTGGGATAAAAATCAAGAGAATCCGAAAGCAGATAAAATAAAAATATATATATATACATATATAATATAAATATATATACCGATATTTCCTATATAATAACTACAATCTTAACAAAGTGAACCTTTTTCTTTTTCATTATCAGTCAAGGCACTTTGTTAAACTAAACGAAAGTTAAATGATTATTGTATTTGTTTTATCTAGAATCTTATAATGTTCATATGGGTATTTCCTGCAATTTTTTAAGAATTTTGGGAAGACGTTTGAATACAAATAGTTTACTACAACTGCCAATACAATAAACATGTAAATTGCTTAATAACTTATTTGCCATGAACTGTTCAACAATAAATAAAAATATGCAATATAAACGGTATTGAGATTATACGTTCCACCGTTGTACACCATACTCGTAAAAGATCGATGGCTAGACTCTGACCTTTTAAACCACTTTCCCTGTAAGGACCCTACGAGATTGAAAATCTCGTTCTTACAGGCCAGATTGAGGTTGGGTCTTAGCAGGCATTTTTATTAATAGCTCTTGAGCCGTCCTTAATGCATCGATTTTCCTGTTCACTTTCCAAATTTATCATGCTCCTCCTTGGTTCATTGTAAACTGCAAGTTATTTCTGGAATTTTTTCTCGTGGGTGATCAGCTGTGAAATGTCTTTAATATAAAGTGGGATGTTGGGGTTTCAAAGAATATTTGTTAAAGCCCAAAAGTGTGTAAACTGTTAATATTTAAAAGGATTTATTTGGAAAACTTGGTATTCACAAAATTATCAAAATTTATTTGTTAACTAACTATTTGGGGTTATTTAATAGATAAAGTAAAATCAGATTGATGAGTTTTCAATTGGTGAAATTAATATGTGTAACGGAGATTACACAGGGAAAATTAGGGGTTCACCCATACATCTACATTTACAGTTATTAGTAAGTGCTCATAACGCAGAGGAGTAATTCTAATTCTTACGCATTTAGAAATACAATACAAGAGATTACTCATAAAATATTATTACTCATTAAAATTCTCTTTTCTGTCATAGGTTTTTTTTTCAACAATAACATTCAATCTCAAATGTAATTATATCAGGTTTAAAAAAAATCTGGATACATGCAACGATATATTTTTGATGATTTCATTGATTTTTGTGATATTTCTCAGCTTTACTTTACATGCTCCCTACGCATGTACACCCTGTATTTTTTCTTCAGCAGTTCACTGCGAATATACACCTTGGAATTGTGCCATTATTTATCCACATAGATAATAAACGGTAACCAAAAATGTTCGGAAAAAATGTCTGAGATTAGAATGCAAAGATAAATATAATTGAAAACACGAAAATCAAGGGAGACTATGTTCAAAATCACTGCCGTTCACTTCCAAACAATCTGACAATTGGTGCCGTAATCCTCTAGATTTTTCGGCAGCTACGTATGTATAGACAACATATAACAAAAAATTTAAAGTGTTAAAATAAGGATACCGAGCTGGCCGTGCTTTAAACCCACATCATATCCAACAATTTGGAAATATGTCGCTCATAGTGAGGGAATGCTTCGTCTTGATGAAACTAGACATTCAAATACAAGAAATTTCTGAATGTCTACTGGCTCCCTTTCTGTTAATTTTCGACGTGTAAAACAATAAAGCACTTATAATTACACTGTATGAACTATTTTTAACCGACTTCCAAACAGGAGGAGGTTATCAGTTCGTCTTTTTCTTTTTTTTATGTATGACGAGCGATTATTCAAAAACGGCTTGGGCAATTTTAGGTGATTTAAACTACAATATACTAAGGAGCATTGCAGAAAGATTCCATATAATTGTCTATAACATGAGATTTACGGATTTCTAGAAAATCAGAAAAAAAGTAAATAAGAGACTAGATTTCAGTGATTTTCATTGAATCTTCAGTGTTTTCCCTAAAACTTCTCATGCAATTTGAATATTTTAAATTGTATTATACAAAGATATGTTCCAGCTTTATTCCGTACATTTTTCTATAACAAAAACATACCATTTTTCTGAAAATCGGAAAAATATATGCACAAAAAACTGTAAACATCATGGTAAATGTTAAATTTTCATAATAAATATCTACTTTAAGTGTCAAGATATGCCATAAAGGTATGTTGTACAGGGTGTTTGCAATGATTTTCATTTTGATACTTTTGAAGTCAGTTTATTCTAGAAACGAAGTTAAGTTACAGTCGCATGAAATTGCAGAAAACAGTCCATTAGCTTATTAAAACGAAAATTTGTTATTCCGGCGATCTCTTCTGTGTGTAATACAGTTGAAGGTGTGTGCGTGCATGTAATATTAGGTTGTACATGATCAGTTGAATACATAGGATAGTTGAAATATAAGTTGGAATTGAATTAGTTATACAGGGTGGTTCTAAAAATATTGTATTGGGTGGCACATATTTAGTTGCGTATACAAGGTAGTTGAAATAAGAGTGGAGCAAAGTTATAGTTATACAGAGTGGATATTTGCGTTATAGAACGAAGAATAATTACAGTTATACAAAAGGCTTTCAAAATTGTCAGAAGCAGTTGACTATACAGGATCGTTGAAATCTAAGGTGGAGTATATTTACAGTTATACAAGGCTGTTTAAAAAAGTTATATAGTTTGGAACATAAGTGCTTGGTTAGAGAAGGTGTTTGAAGTAAGGGTGGGGTAAAATTATTGTTATTGAGGGTGTATTAAAAATTTGTTATATGAGCATAAGCAGTTAGGATATTTGAATTCTAGGTCGTAGGTCGGGCTATAATTATAGGCATGAGTTAAAAAAATGTTAGCAGTTGCATGTATCGGGTGATTGAAATCAATGGTAGAGTAATTTTATAGCCATAAAATGTGGTTCAAAAAGGTGAATTTTGTTGTATAGGGTAGAATTTAAACAATAGAAAAATAGAAAGAGTCAATCGTGTGGAGAGGATTTGTACTTATACAGGGTGGTTTTAAACATATCAGGGGCGTTGTAATATTGGGTTAAGTTGAATTATAGTTGTACAGGGTGATTCAGAAAATGATAGACCAACAACTTATATAGGAGTGATCAGTACACAGAAGCATATAGGGTGTGGATGCAATATAGAGTGAAATAGTTACATTTATAGAAAGTGGTCCAAATAATAAAACAAATAAAAAAGTTAAAATATATACCTTAAATCAGATAAAAAAGAAGATATGTCTGAAAATAATGATTGATTGCACATGGTTTCTAAACGGTTTTTATTTACGTCAGCTGAAGTCGGTTCTTTTTCAAATATAAATTATTTAAATAATATAACATGGTATAAAATTTTAAATTATAATAAATGAGTGGACGTATTATGGTAGAATTTTGATTCTAAACAAGAATTTCCTCAAGGACCCCAAGATTGAAATTCCATATATATATACAGGACATTTTCCTAGCAGTGCAGCTTATCAAACCGTTATCCGTATTACAACCATTACCGAAAGACTATTCATGAATGGGGAATAATCCTAATATATGAAGCTGTTTCACGCTCTGCGACCGAACGTTGATAATGAGGTATTCAAGATGGGAACACCATCTATTCGAGACAAATAACTGTTCATTTTGTTCTTTGGGAAAGCTTATCGTTCGAAACTGATTTTGTACTTCATTTGAAGGAATTCGAATCGTTTTAAATTGAGTAATAAATTTTGCTACAGATTTCTCAACCAGAACGATTTGAAGGAAGTGTTAAATTTTAGTAGAAATTGAAAAAAGAAATGCCGCAGTCTTTTGAAACTGAACGATCGAAGCGAAGCTTCTTACAAAATATACTTCTCGGTTAGCTTTGTTTCTATTTCTTTGTTTTCTTAGTGATGGACATCAATTTCAGGAAACGTAAAATAATTATCACTATTTTGTTACGATACAACTTTAATTCCTACTGTATAATTGAGTTCTTGATTTAATTATAACTGGAAAGGAACATATGAAGTGTAGTTAATTTTTAATTAAAATATAACACTTGTTCAGTTATAATAATTTAAACCTACTTGACCAATTTAATTTCTGTTTATATATAACCAGGTTACTTTAAAACAGATTAATTTATGGGGACATTGTTTATATTTTTTAAATGTCAAAGCTACTCTAGACTATTAATTTTTAAAAACCTACAGCAGTTTATAGAGCAACTGAACTCATTTTCGCATAAAATATTCAACAGCAATTCGCTTATACCATCACGTCAGTAACAGTTTACTGATAATTATTGCTAAGATTTTAACAGCAAACTGACAGAAGTAAACTATTTAAGCTATAAAAACCCGCAAAAATACGCATTTCTTTTGTTTTTTGCTTACATAATGAAAAGTAATGAAGAAATCGTAATGCCGTCTACAGAAAAGTTGTAGAGAATCGGAAATCCTTGCCTTCTTAATGAGCGTTTATAATACACCCTGGTTGGATCATTTTTTACTGAGTAAACTCCGAAAAACTGGTCAAAATTGGATTTTTTCAAAAATGTATACCTTTCTGGTAACCAATACTGGAATAGTAATCATCGCCATAATGATATTTTATGATGTTAACTTTATACGACCTTACGATGGATAGTATTGAATACGTAGTTTTTGAAGAATTGGAAATTAAATAATATATTTTGCACATCTCCCCTTATTGTGACTTGTCCGATTGAGATATACTAAAGTCATATTGAAAGTTTATAAGTTGCACTTCAATTTGTCTATCTTGGATTCTCGCTATAGTGCCGAGAAATTGATTTAAAATATTAGTAAATATTGCATTAAATGTAGGAATATGTGACAGCTAGCCAGCGGTGCACTGACAATAGCTATCAACGCACATAGACGGATCTAAGATTTTCTTGAGGTGGGGGCACGAGATGAAAATTATGGTAAATTGTAATATTATATTTTTTTCTCAGCAGTTAATTAGGTAATTATTTACATAATATTAACTGTCCATATTGATCTAGTTTTCCATTGGTTTATTAAGTTAATGGTTAGCTGTATACAGTCTACTGTTATTAATTGAATAACTTTTTCCAATGATTGCCACTGTCAAGACATCAGAGAATGAGTAAGGTCAGTCATTTAAACCAAAAATTTCAAGCAGTATTAATACATTTTACAGCATTATAAGAAAAATCCAAGATATACTAAGTCAAGTGCATATTATTTTGCACATCGCAATCGAACTATTGTGGTTAATATGATACGTTCTGAAAAATCTTTCTATAGATTATTTAAATTGCTATTCTGCCAGATCTACTTAACGAACAATATTGAATTTCAGCGTATCAATCTCAAAGTTACAAGCTACCATTCTGAGGCAGATTCAGGTTCCAGCTGACCCAGTTATGAATTTTGTTAAAACACTCACTTTATATCGGTTCTTCCAGGTTTCTTTATTTTATTTTTTAATTTTTTTTTATTGCCCAACAGAAATAAATCCAATTACAGGACAAATATTATCTTATAAAGTAATGAAACACACTAGTAAACTATGGTATCTTAAATATTAGAATTGAATTTATGAAAAATGCTGTGACCAAATTTATAAATACTCATTTTGAAGATTTTCTGGTTCTCTACAATTTTTTATTGACGGCATTACGAACAGATCATTATTTTTTACACTATAAGAAATAAACGAAATTACCTTTTTTGTGGGGGTTTTAAGGCTCAAACAGTTTACTTCTATGAGTTTGTTGTTAAAATTATGTCAGTTATGACTTATAAACTATTATTTATGTGATGACTGGTGTAACCCCTGTTACTTACTTAACAGAAAATAATTTAATTCCCATAAAATATTTATTACAATTATGGTAATAAGTGTTTAATTCACAAGGTACTCAAACATGATTTCATACATAATTAACAAATTTGACACACAAAAAGCAACAAAAATGCAGGGAATCTAAACTTCGTTTTATTTCAAATTGTTTGGCAATACCTAATAGCTCAAAACGATATTTTCCGTTATGTCGTATGATGTACCTATATGCTCTAAGGTCCGTTATTAATATATATTGCTCTTTACTTTTAGAAGTATATTTAAAGTCCGAAATTAAGGAATTTAATACTAGGCTAATTATTCTAAACTCAAATATTATTTAGAAGTGTTAATGGAAAATGTTTACTTTATAATATGAACTTGGTCAACACACAAATGTAATGGTAACTATAGCTGGTAACGCTTCCTGTTTTTGTGGAGTTCTGACTTATAACGTACGTCCAGTCTCTAATTTAGAATATCGCAAACAAAGAATGTTTATAGTTTATTAATTGGATGTTACATTTTTTTTACTACAATTTATTGTTTTTATAAACGAAGAGACTCTTAATATATTACGAGTTCACTATTTCCTGCACAGAAAACTAAGTTACTTGGGTATTTCAAAGTCAAAGAAATGTAGGAACAAACCTTCCAAACAAAGCCTAACTTTTGCATTTCACTACTGTACTGCTCTATTTTCTTATATGTATCACAACAATTCATAAAATTTCTGAAAAAAAAAGAAATATCATCATTAATTCTAATTCCTGTAAAATTTCGAGACCCAAAATATTTAAGAATACTTACAACCTATACATTACAAATTACAATTTAATATGCTTTCAGAAAACCAAACTAGCATTTAAAAATTCTAGTATGCTTCTATAAATGATTAATTATTATTGCTGAGAGACTTTATATTTCTTAAATAAAATCATGTGTCGGCTGCAACCAGTTTCAAACCATACCAAATGCAATTTCTCAACAGGATAACGCTAGATATTACATTATTGATGATTCTATGGCTTTCAGACGAAAATCTGGCCTGATTTGTTTCCTTTAAACACCTTTATGATATGTTAAACCCAACATTAATTTCTTGCGTTGCTCCAAGAAAACTTGGATGCTATAAGGAGAATTTGGACGAGTAGGAATTCTTCAAAATAGCGATCCTACTCATTAGGAATTATGTTGATAAATTGAGGTTAGGTTCAAAATTCTGCTCAATTGGTGTTATGCGACAAATAAGTGAATTTTATAAAAGCGGTCCTAAGAAATTCCAAAGAATATTATTCTTGAAGATTGAAATACTAAATTTTAAAGTAATTACGATGTCTCAATTTACAGTTTAAACATTATACAAATTCTTAAAAGTGGTTATATCATTTTTTTGTTATAGTTGTTTATCCTATCCTGTGTTGTATTTTATTGCTTGTTTGAAGAGCAGTAGTAATAGTTTTTAGTTCCTAAGGTTTGTGGTTGTCTTTGGGAGCGAGTATCTCGTCCCATCAGCACCCTTCATAGATACAGGAAACTTGTGCTGCAAACTCCAGACTACAAATGTATTAACAACAATCCAACCATGAACACTTATGGAAAAATTCCAGCATTCGGCTGAAGTCAAATGCCCAAAATCCATAAGCCGGACTTAGGCTCACTGCCAGTTCGGTACTATCTCTCTTACTCAACAATTATCCAATATCCTACCAAACCTCCTCATCCGATTGCCGAGTTAACATCTTCGTACGTTAAGAAATCTTTTCTTTTTTAGATACGTTAAGCTGTCATAAAATTTCAGAAAATGATGTTATGGTTAGTTTCGATGTAGTAGTGTCTCTCAAAACATATTTTGTACACGGCAATTCAAATCCGTCGTGCAAACGGGTAGTATGTATTAAAATACTCCCGACCTGAATTACACACTTCAGGTAAAAAACAGGAAGTGAATTTTTGAGCATTCCTCAATGCGTGAAAAACTATTTATAAAAGACGAATATGCTTTAGAAAGTGAAGACTCAAAAGATCGCCTGTTACATAAAGAATTTATACATGAACCTCCTTTTAACTTAAACTTATACTTCGGGAGGTACCCTCCAGTCAGCAAATATCGTTACAACACTAGAAAGAAAAGGCAGTAAGGAGAGAGAGCATCATGTTATCTTACTTGGTGGGTGGAAACAGTCAATGAACTACATGCTGGATGTAGCTCATTGGAAACAGCTCCCACCCGAGTGAAATGGCCTCTTTCTCTCTTTAGTGCTCTTTTTAGTTTTGTCACGATATTTGTTCATTGCAGGGTACCCTCCAGAAGTACAACCTCTAAGTTTTTTCACAAGCTTTTACCAACTTGTACCGAAACTTAATCATATCTAGGAACTCAATTTTAATCTACTTCTAATTGTGATATCGAAAAGAAACTTTTTAATGTATATGTACTTTGGATGACAATAGAATAATTTGATATCATGGAGCTGTATGATGAATAAAAATGGCAGTTTACCTGCATATTCTAATTTGTATTTTATTTGACCGGCGCATCCACCAGAATTTGCTTTTCGCCTCGAATTTCTTTGAGTGTTTTACAATTCTATAAATTGTAATTATTTAATAACAAAGTTGTACAAGTACAACGAAACCTCGACAGTATGTCCTTATCCAAGTCATAAGTAAATAATTGCAACTTAAACAAAGCATAACATTACGGAAATGGCCTTATGTCCATGTGTTCTTTTAACCTGATGCGTTTTAATCCGAACACCCGAGGCGCTCAATAGATCACAGATACACAAGTAAACGCCTTTCCTTTGCCATGCGAATGTATAAGAGGAAAAACGATAAAATGCTAGAGCCAATTTCCTTCACTCGGACTGTAACGATATTGGGTCCTCTGGCATGGCAGATGACTTCGACCGGAGATGAAAATAAGGTTAGCGCTATCGAATGCCCCACAAAATATGTAGCTTAAATATATTTAGCTGTTTGATGTACAATAGTTGGGTTTTGAAATGGGTTTCGCCTGGAATTGACTCCGTTTTGATTTGTACTTCGGACGGACTTGAAGGAAAACAGCCCTAGGAGAGAGAAGAGCCATTGTTGTTGATTGTTGTCATGGTAAAGATGTTTAGTTGTTTGTGGAGAATGAGCTGCAAATAATGACCCAATTTCGATGAAAGCTTGGGGAGTAGGCGTACAGATTACATCTGCGAATTTTTCATCAATAATGCTATTAAAAATATCAGAAAAGAGATATTGAATACTCTCTTCAATATCTCTGATAGGTGAAGTAACCTGAAAATTTTATCGTGACATTCTGTCCTAGGAGTTAAGGGAGAACAGCAATTACACGGAACGGCTCCAGATTCGGAACCCCTGCATACTGATTCTCTTGAAAATCCTAGATGTCGGTCTTACATCTCGCGTCTTCAAATTTAACGAAATGCATCAAATGCATAAAGAAGTGTTCGATAGGACATTCAATTGAGGGAAGCGCAACTGATGAAGGTTCCCGACCAGAAACAATATATATTATATTTATATATAATATATATTGACTTGCGTACAAAGGAATGACACCTCGAAGAGAGTATTCAATATCTCTGACAGGTGAAGTAACCTGAAAATTTTATCGTGACATCCTGTCCTAGGAGTTAAGGGAGAACAGCAATTACACGGAACGGTTCCAGATTCGGAACCTCTGTGTACTGATTCTCTTGAAAATCCTAGATGTCTGTCTTACATCTCGCGTCTTCAAATTTAACGAAATGCATCAAATGCATAAAGAAGTGTTCGAGAGGACATTCAATTGTGGGAAGCGCAACTGATGAAGGTTCCCGACCAGAAACAATATATATTATATTTATATATAATATATATTGTCTTGCGTACAAAGGAATGACAACTCGAAGAGAGTATTCAATATCTCTGACAGGTGAAGTAACCTGAAAATTTTATCGTGACATTCTGTCCTAGGAGTTAAGGGAGAACAGCAATTACACGGAACGGTTCCAGATTCGGAACCTCTGTGTACTGATTCTCTTGAAAATCCTAGATGTCGGTCTTACATCTCGGGTCTTCAAATTTAACGAAATGCATCAAATGCATAAAGAAGTGTTCGATAGGACATTCAATTGTGGGAAGCGCAACTGATGAAGGTTCCCGACCAGAAACAATATATAATATATTTATATATAATATATATTGACTTGTGTACAAAGGAATGACACCTCGAAGAGAGTATTCAATATCTCTGACAGGTGAAGTAACCTGAAAATTTTATCGTGACATCCTGTCCTAGGAGTTAAGGTAGAACAGCAATTACACGGAACGGTTCCAGATTCGGAACCTCTGTGTACTGATTCTCTTGAAAATCCTAGATATATTATATTTATATATAATATATATTGTCTTGCGTACAAAGGAATGGGAGTAATTAAAAACAATATTAAAAATACAAAATAATGTCATAAACCTCAAAAAATGCCATGAATGTCAAAAAAGTCAAAAATGTAAGAAATATCAAAGGTCAAAAATGTTTAAAAAATGCGGATAAGATCGACAAACTTCGAAAACAGTTAAAATTGACAATAACACCTAGCGAAATTATATTAAAAGTAAACACAGTAGTTTTACAAATCATTTTTGAATGAAAGTAATAGTCATTTCTGACAAAACTAGTGATACCCCATCAAAAACATAAATGTGAAAAACGACAGCCAAGTTCAGTATTAAGAATACGTATGGTTGACTTTCCCGGCAAAAGAATTGACATCTAAAATGGGTGCTAAATTTTATCGATACTGCTGAAATTTATTTATAAGAACATACAACATTCCGTTTATTCGAACATTTAGAGTCACAAGGAATTTTATGTATTTTGAGTTGTGTTTTTTGGTTTTATTTTTTAGTTTGTTGTTTGATTTTAGTGCATTTATTTTTTTAATATTTATATTATAGCCCACATTGTTTAATGTTTCTGAGAGACCCTGTTTTATGGTATAGTTATTGTAGTAATGTGATTATCTTGGGAGTTAGTGTTGTTTGGTATTGGTTGTTAGCTATCGTTTGGTATTCGATTTTGTTTAACTCTTTATTAATAATATTTTCTCTGTAATTATTGGCACAAAGGACATTTTTATAACATTGACAAACTGTACCACAACTATTCTTCAGGATATCACTATGTAAAGATCCATCATTCAACTTCTTTCTACATAAATTCGAATGTTGACATTTTTAGAGAACTTGGTATAACTATAGTATACAAAACAGTAAAAACTTTACAAAAACTATGGGACAATCCCAAAGACAAATTTAACGATTTCGAAAAGTCGGGAGTACATGAGATAAAATGTAATGACTGTGATTTGAAATATTATGGACAAACAAGTAGGGCTATTAGAACTCGATTTAACGAACACTTTGAACATATAAAATAGGCGAGATATGATAAATATAATGTAGCAGATCATGTTTTGGAACATAGTCTCTCCATAGATTTAAATTCGTTACGATTAAATAGTCAAGTCAATAATTGGAATCAACTGGACTGGGACGAAAGCATAATGTTATATAAAAACAATAACCTTATGAATTCGGACAAAGGTCCAATTCCAAACAGCCTATTGTACAATTTATTACCTAAGAATCCCTAGAAATTTATATTTTAAGAAATTAAGTATTTAATAATTCAATTACCGAAGATATCAAGTTGGAAGGTTAGGTACTAACGAAATAGTGTATTGACATAAGGGTTTTTCCACACTAATTTACCGATAGTTTTAAGTATTAAATGTTAAGAAATAACTCTAAATATTTTCAGTTTTGGGTTACTACTTGATGATGTCAGCTTAGCTGTTGAAACAAGCGTTGAGTGAAAAATAAAAGATTTGGTATTAGGGTACAAAACCTTGTATTTATCGTCTAAACTCAAGAAACGCCGTATTTTTAATTAAATAAATATTAGGAATTCAAAACAATTAAACTGGACAAACTCTTATTCCCAATTTTAGCATTTTGTTTACGCCATGTCATAAACTAAATAATTTATTACTTATTATACTTATTATATAAATTTTATCGTCTATTGACAAAAATTAAAATCTTTATGTGCTTTGAGTTCAGAGCTAAACTCTTGACCCAGCCTACTTCAGCTGAACTATTGATATTTTAACACTAAAAATAAATTATAATTAAATATATAATAATGACCCTTATTAATTTTGAATTGGATGTTTGGTTTCTTTTAGCACGTTGTATTTAGTAATGTTGGTGGTCTATAGTTAAAGTAATTTTAATTAATTGTGTAGTAAGATAATGTTTGATTTGGTTTTGTTTGTTGGTTGAATTTTTGATTCACGAATATATATTGTAATGGGTTACTCTGGGTTTCAGTTACATTGGTCTGCCAAGTAATGAAAACTTTAATCAACGAAAATTAGTAACTCACAATACCAATGAACTCATAAATTACAGATGAATGCTGGAGAGGCTAATCTTAACCTAAAATGCATTTATATTTGATAACGCATAACACTTCTTTTCTGTGATTCTTAAAGCAACCAAATATTCCATATTTTCTGATTTATAGTACTTAAAATATCCCTTTAGTATGTTATTTCCTCAATTTTCTATATTTTTTAGCACAATAAACATTGCAAAAAAGCGAAACAGACTAAATGGCATGGTTCGTTGTCTAACTTCATAAACAGATATTCTCTAGAGGGCTAAGTGATCCACTTTATGACGTAACGGAAACTTGTTGATCTTTCAATCACAGACTCCAGCTAGTTAAATTTACGGAAAATATCACTTATAAACTTCATTAGAACGTCACTTCTGCTTTCAGCCAAGCAATCTAAATCACTTAGAAATTAATTGCTAGATATTTAGGTAAACTTCGCAAGCACTATGATGATGAAATAATAAGTTACCTATGCCACATAGTGAACGTACTTAAAATGAAACAAGGAACTTACCAACTAATGGAATATAGTGGGAGTAGAGTATAACGCCGCTTTAAAGTCAATTAAGATAATGCAATTTTCAGTTTTAATATCTGCATTAATTCAGCGGCACGAAAATACGAAATCGAACAGTTATTTATAGGGACCTGAATTACTAACAATTACGAAACAGCATTAAGTTCTATAATTGAAATGTGTAATAATTAATAGGTTAAACAATAAATAGTTTTAATTGTGATATTGCGTTTTGATAATATGATAACTTTTAAAATATTTTAGTCTATCGAAAATATATTTGAATATTAATTTGTTAATCCAAATATGAAATTTATTAGATTATGTTTATTACTAATGTATGCCTATAATGACGTTTGAAAGGACATTATAATGATACATCAGTGACAATCTGTTTCCACAATTTTGCCTTTTCTAAATTTGAACTATATTAATTATTTCATTTAATTTTAGTTCCGTCAAGCTGTAATTTTACGCCTGTCTCAACGAGTCACACTTTTTTAATTAATTAATTTGTCTTCATCCGGTCTTATTTATACGCCATTTCTGATCAACAGTATGTGGTAGTTCCTATTGTAGGTAAAAAATATTCTTGATAGATAAAGGATACAGGGATCCTGTTACGCTTCTTCAGAATTTGGGAATAAATCCTAGATTGTCGGCCATGGCTCAACGCCATGAAGGACAACTTTCGACAAAACTTATTTGTTAACAAAAATAAGTAGATATTGCTCGAAATTTGTTGCAACCTACTCAACATCATCATGCTGGCATGAGTAGAAGTCGACAATTTCCGAACCAAAAATGGTCTTTATAATAATTTAGATTATTTTTAAGACTTAGCAGTTAGAATTTACCAAGTACATCTACCTCCATCATACATTCAAGAAAAAATGCAAAGAAATGGAAATGCGGACCTTCAGTTTGAGGTTTCCTTAATGCTAGTTCCATTATTATTTTAGCTAAAGATTATTCCCGATACCCGATTTTGTAATCTTACTCAGAATTACGTACTCATATTTTCAAATTCACTGGGAGGCACTTCCATAAGCGATGTGAGCGATCTTTTGAATTTATGTATAGTTTCGGGAGTGATGGATTTTTGCCAACTAATCTATGTTTCTCAACATAATTATTGATTCTGATTTCGTTCATATGTCCAGTTTCATAGGACTGGAACATATGGAAATTAAAAAAGACCCAACTAACGATTTTCAACAACCGATAAAGGTCTGTTTGAAAAACATTCCGTCGTGTTCAATAACTACCAAAAACATAGATTAATTAACAAAAATCCAAAGGCAATGCTCCAGTTCGTCCTCCAGTCTACTTTATAAATACACAAATTGGAAATCTACCACTGAAATTAAAATCACAATTCAGATGTTTATCTAATTTTAAACAGCAGTTCGCTGTAAGTAATTCTATACAACTTACAAAATAAATTGAAGAACAAAATAACATTAGGTATGATACCCTGGAGTCATTTGTCGTGTAGAACATGTTCCCAATTATCCCAAATCTCCGAAATCCTTAATAACTCCCATAGTACAAGTGGACATGAAATAGGCATTTGAGTTATGGCTGAGTCACAAGATTATACATTCAATGATAAATTTTATGCACCTATTAGTGACTTGATACTCTCATGTCTCATTTAGAAGACACCATAATATCCTAGCAAAAAAGTGGTTTCATTTTGATATAGGGATTTTACCTCATTCCAAATACACAAATAGACAACTAAAGACCTTCCCATCATTTCCTAAAATCCTAAAATTAAGTTTACTCTAGAAACCGATCTGTCAATTATATCTAAACCTCATACCAATAAATACACGAATATTATACAGTAAAGATATTGTACTTTCTACCTATATACTCATTATTACTTTATAACACTCTATAATATATTCAGATGTTTAGCATTTTGTTTAATATTTATTTCTGACGAAGCCTGTCATCAGAGCGAAACAATTGTCAAATAAAATATAATAAATTTGTGAAAATTACCACAGTGGTAGTGTTTTAATATAATTAAAATATGAATTTTCACCAAGGAATGACCGAAACAATCAGCAGATTAAAGTTAGATTTAAATCCCACTTAAAACTCAATTCAATTCAAATTTTTAATGCCTTGGATAAAATAACTGATAAGTTGTCGAAATCTGTAGTATATAAGTTAATATTGTTATATCCTCCGTGGGTTCAATTAAAATTTAAAAACTAATATTCACTACCACTTTCTAGCTACAAGCCGTCGTCAAGACTTTAGTAACCAGATCACAAAGGCTAGCTGACCAGGATAACATCAAACAGGAAATGGACAGTTTAAAAACAGCTCTGAGACAAAACGGATTTACAGACCGAAATATACAAAGAGCCTAAAGTCAAAACCGAGACAAACAGACGAGGAGCATGAGACACCAATAACCAAGGCTTATTTACCGTATGTCAAGGGGACCACGGACAGTATTGCAAGAATTCTACGGAGACACAATATCGATACTATTTTCAATACAGACAGAAAAATAAGCACGGTGTTGAGGACTCCGAAGACGAGGATCCCTTTAGAACAACAGGGAGTGTACGAGATTCCATGTGCAGACTGTCATAAAACCTATGTGGGGCAAACTAATAGAAGAATTCAAGCTAGACGTGATGAACACCAGAACGCTGTAAGAAAGCAGGAAAAAACAACATCCATTGCGGAACACGCCACCACGATGTCACACCGAATAGACTTTGAGAACACCAGAGTACTGGCAAATATAGAACACCCGAAATCAAGACTCGTAAGAGAGGCAATTGAAATAGCGAAGAGACCTCACAGTCTAAACGCACGCAATGAAATTCAGAACTTATCGAATTGTTGGAAAATCCTATTAAACACCGTACCGGCCCGTACCCGTCAATTAACAACTCAACCGGAAATAACAAATCAGCAGGATGGAGCCGTGCCCACTGAGCGCCAAGGGCCAATCACACGCAGCCGTTCACGGTGTCAACCGATAGGCGCCGAGCCGCGACTATATAACAGCGCGCTCGCTGCAGAAAATCTTAGTATTCGAGTAACTAGAAGCGAAAGCAGAAGGCTACGAGAATTATGCGAACCGACCTGAAGAGGGCAGATGTGACTCTGCCGAAACGTCGGCATTTTACCATCGATCCCGGCAGGGATTAGTTATCAACTACGCGGATGAATTCCCGGAAACCACCTAAAACATTTATTGCCCACGAAAACTTAAAAACAAATATATATATATATATATATATATATATATATATATATATATATATATAGAAAATTTTGTATATGATTCTAACTTAGGTGGATCCTCTATATTGTAGACGATCTGAGTATCATCCTTTTTTAGGTCTGTTAATTATACTGACATTCATCTAATAGTCTTCTCTCCGAGGAAATCTATACACTTTTATTTGATATATCAATATAGTACATAGTAGTTAATTATAATTAACATAGTCTGATATAAAATTGAGTGATTATTAAATATAAAGGTATTTAACTTTAACAAAATTTATATTGTTTACCAAACCTACTAAACAATTTGGAACATTTACATGAAGATCTATTGTACAATTTTTAGTGATATGGCATAATTAGATGCATTTTATAATTCTTATTACCCCTGTTTAATAAGAATTTTATATATTATGAAAAGTAAAGGTATTTTTCTTTTAAGTCCAATTCATATCTGCTGACAAACCTCGTATACAGTTGAAAAAGTGACATGTAATGATTGCAGTATAGGTTTCCGAACAAGCAAAAATTTTTGTGAAGAATAACTTTTTGTTTAAATAATATTCATAGGAACCTTTTCCGTTTGAATACAAATTATGAAGACACACTGTTAATAGAAACAAACTGAGAACCTCCACCTTGCAGTTGATTAACTGACATTTGTTTCTATTTATTTCCAGTCAACTATCAATTTATTACATTTTTTTTATATTACAGCACAATTGGATGTAATTTTAAATTCTGATAAACTTTGCTTGCTTACAATTTGATATATTATAAAAAAATAGATATATTTTTTAAACCTATTTTTTATAGTTGGGAAAGTTACAGAAATACGTATTATACAATTTTTAGTTCAATGGCATAAGTAGATGCTTTTAATTCTAATTACTTTGATTTGATAACAAATTTAGATCTTAACAGAAATGACGATACTTTAATTTGTAACCAGAATTCCTTTATGATGACAAATCTCGTTTACAGTTAAAAAAGTGACGTGGAATGATTTCTGTTTACGTTTTGGACCATGCAAATCTGTTTATGAACAATAACATTTTATCCAAGTTTCTTATCCATTGACAACGGGTCTGACCTAGACCCCGAAACGTTTGGAATAGACAGCAATTTTCTTAACTGTGGTGTTATTTCCCAATAAGTACTTAGACATTGAAAAATATGACACAAATATCATTCAGGAAATAACTTGTTCTCTTAAAGTTATTAATAAATAGAAATCGTTTGATTTATGAATACACACTGTATATACATATTAACTGACATTTATTTTGAATAATACAATTTATTTATAATATACCCCAAGTTCCGAACAGTTGAAACCAGCAACTCCATCAAAGTTTACTGTATAAGAATGGCGTTAAAAAAGTTTTTTCCGATTTTCTAAAAAACGGCACAAGATACGTTATTGAAAAACAACACGGGACCACTTCAGGATACCCCAGAACTAGTCCAATTCCTTTTTAATTCATTATATCCCATGTTCCGAAAAGAATTTTTTTCCATATTTCTAATCCACTAAAATTTACTGCATAAGAAAATCGGTAAAAAAGTTTTTCCCGATTTTCTAGAAAACGGTACAAGCTATGTTATTGAAAAAAAATATGGGACCACTTCGGGATATCCCTGACCTAATCCAATTTCTTTTCAAATTGTCCCATGTTCCGAATGATTTTTTGTTCATGTTTTTAATACCGGCGACCAAGTCATAGAATATAAGAAAAAAGGTAAAAAAGTTTTTCCCTATTTTCTAAGAAACAATACAGTACAAGACAAGCCATGTCAATGAAAAAAATATGAGACCACATTGCAAACCCCCAGAACAGAATCCAGTATAAACAGTCGAAATTTCTTGAGCCGTTTGCGAGTAATCACTGAGCAAACATAAAAACAACATAGATACGACGAATTGAGAACCTCCTTCTTTTTGAAGTCGGTTATAAAGCATCATATTTAAGCTATTTAAAATTTAAAATTTTCCCCATATCTGTTTCCACATTCCTTTAAACAATATTCCCCAATTTTCAGTTAAGCTTTCCTTGAATACCTGGTATACCTATCTAATGTTGCAGAAAAGAGCCAACTTCTTCTGTTTCAAATGTTTTGTCGTCATTCATTACTCTAATTCCAATTAAAAACGACATAGTTTATGTCAAAAGAATACCAGTTCTTTTATTATTTAATTGATAAATTAAAATAAATTGGTGGTATTAAACGAAGTTATTGTTTTTCGACAATCAAAGTAAATTCTATTTCTTTTAAAAATTATCTACATTGAACTTTTGATGGTCTTTCAGATATATTTTCATGGCGCTTAAGAACAGTAAACAGATTAGGTTTTGTTAACCTCATTAGACTATAATAAACAAACTTGTGCAAGGAAATAACTAGTTACAGGTTATTTTCACCACGACTCTTTTATAATTGTTATGAAGAACGTTTCCCAAATAACTAAAACATAATAAACGAAAATGCATATATTTAATATATTAAATGCATATATTTAATATAAACACTGACGCTTACAAAATTTTCCAATCCTTCGTAACAAAGGGCATTAAGATATGGTAAATTATGTTTGAGATATTTTGCCTAGCATGATCTCTTCAAACTGCACTCGTGGCCTTTCTGTGAAATTCTACTTCCCAACGTGTTTTGCTATTTGACATACAACACGTGCTTGTCTGTTTTAATAATGCTTGTAATACATGCGGTATACGTCAGTATATGAGCTCAATAAACCGCTTAAGACAGAAAATACCTTATGCACTGTACTGAATTTTAAACAGAGGCGACGGAGTAGAGTAGATTCACAAAAAGGTAAAACTTCCGCAATAAAACCCAGCTACAAACAAAACATCAACGACGAGGAAAATCGATTCTTCGAAGATTAGATGGTTTTCCATAAACCTGCACCTATACACGTTTTTAAATAGTGTTTATTTCCTTTTGTTGGGATATTTACATATAGACATTAGAAATTCGCATTTAGTTTAAAGAAATTAAATGGTTTTCTTCTTTTATGTTAACATAAATAATTTTTTTAACAAGAATATTCCCGATAAATTCCAGAAACTACTGCATAGATTTTCATGCGGTTTTGAAGTGGATATAGAATTCATGAGAAAGGTTTAGGTATATAATTTGCCAAAATTTTGTTTAAATTGGTTGCAATATAATGATAATTGCTGAAAGTGTCGGAAAATGTCAAGATGTTTAAACCCTTTGAGATATAGCAAAACAATGCATGGTGGGATCTTCGTCATTTATGGATCTGCAGAAAAGTCCAGGATGGCATATGTCGATCTTTTAAGGATAGCTCCACGTATAAAGTCGTAATTGTGAAGCTATATAGACGGATACTGTATTAATTCTTGTCAACTCAAATATGTTAGCTACCTTAAGCATTATTATAATCTGTTATTCCATGTTTACACAGTATAAAAAAAGGTACTTCCCGCCGTTTCCCCCTGTTTCCAAAATATATAGAGTGTTTCAAATTAGGGGTTTATATGTATAGTTTAGAGGTATAAACTAACAGATTTGTACCCTAAGACCTAACATGTATTTTTTCACTCAAGGTTTGGTATTAGAGTACAAAACACTGTGTTTAAACGTCTGTTCCACACTTTCCCAGTATTTATGGTTTATATTGTTGTTGTGTTAATTTTAGTGATGGGATCATTCGAATGAAATATATTCCGATTATGGGTTCAAAGATTCCGAATGAAAAAATCGAATTTTCTGGAGATATGGTAGGGATGTTTCAAATGCATACAAATAAACGGTCGGCAGTTTTGCATCAACAGACATGTTAAACACCCGAAACAAACCGAGTGACGACTGACAAACTATGACACCACCAATGAACGATTATATGAACGACGAGGACGAGATATAAGCAATACCTTTTCCACCATTCGGCATTCATATCGAGGCACTTTCGTTCGTTCTCGCTGTTTTGCAGTCGCTTGTTTACTTCTTTCCTTGGACAAAAGAAATAATTACCTACTGTATTTTGAGGTAGAGCAATTGATGCACTGCAAAGCAATTTGAGGGATTAGCAGTTATTTTAGAATTAAAAAAACATTATGAAATTATTAACAAGTAAAATAAATTTAACTTAAATGAATATATAGGAGAAATTTAAAACTATAATTATATGTAAATTAAATTGTCAGACATAAGGCAAACACATATTATGATTTGTGCCTCAAACAAGCGATAATCGTTACGTTTGAATCATATACGTATAATCCAAGTGATCTGTCACTCAACCGATCATTCGACTATTAAAATTATTCGAGTTGAAGCAATCGATTTTTAATTTCATTCGATTATGCCTATCACTAGTTAATTGGTTTAAATATGACGCAAATTGTTTAAAGAACGCGTATCTGCTAAATTCGCTCTGAGACCGTTACACGAAAGAGCGCATTAACTCAGTTGGTTAGAGCGTATTGTTAATAATTATTTTTGTGGGTATTTAAGTGGCTTCCTGAAATAATAATAAACAACTGAAAAAAGTGGCATGTGTAGATTTCATTGTAGAATTGTGACCATGCAGTTCATGTTATGAAGAATAACGGTTTTAATTAGTTTCTGAATGATAGAGGAGCCTTGTTTGGAATATTCATTGTTGGTTTCTCTCCTCAAAGTGTTCTGAAAACAGATTACGTAATTGAGAAACAAAGTGTTGTACGGGTAACTCATGGAAATTGCCCAAACTAGTTGCCTTCTGATTGAAAAACTCCCTGAGAGAATTAACTGAGAGAAAGATGGCCTATGGATTTGGCAACCAGTCTACTGGTATAATATAATTGGATGTTTAGGAACAATGTTGAACAATGTTCTTTTTTAGAATTATGTTGAAGCACTTTTATTTCGGCTGACTTTTTTACTTGTTAATAGACTATCTCTATAAAGAGCATCCACATATTTCATTTTGTAACACCATCCAGGCACTTTCTTTGATTTTTCTTTTCATAGTATTTTCTTCTTTAAGAAATATTATTGCCTCATTCCTGTTCATTTTGTGCTTCCGTAGATACGCGCAATTTTTGGAACATTGAGTGGGTTTTTCTCATACTCTGAAAACAATTTTAAAATTGTAAACGTAATATCCCATGTCTCCAGTCTATACGAAACGTGTTGGAGATAAATACAAAGTACAAATGATTTTTAAAACAATGTAAGATCCAAATTAATAAAATCAAAACCTGAAATGTTATATTTAATATTTATCACCAATATATTGTTATATAGTCCGTGGGTTCAATTTAAAATTATAAAACTAATATTCAATTTCACTTTTCTAGAACTTTATTTACATCAAATTATACAGAACAGTTGATTTACAATAACATTACAATATACGCTAGCCGTCTCTGTATCACTAACTTGCGATCGTTGGCTGCTTCCTTTTTAAAACCAGCATAGAAAATTCTTGTAAAATCAATCATCAATCCTACAGTGCCGAGTCATTTCGAGAACAATTTTTTTTCTCAAAGCGATCGGTGTCGTACTGAAATGAAACAGGGTTGGCTTTGGTAAATTTCGTAACACTGCCCCCCCCTCGGCCCGATCAGAAACATCTTCTCCATTGTAGGGAGCAGTCGATCTAAATGGACCACCGTCTCCTTAGACTTGGGGTTTCGACGGATGCGGTAGACGACGTCATTAAGCCTCTTGACCACCTCGTATGGACCATCCCAGGCGGGTGTAAGCTTTGGGGATTTACCCTTGCTCCGTTGGGGGTTGTACAGCCAGACTTTGTCCCTCTCCTGGAACCCGACTGAATTGGCCTTGAGGTCGTATCGCGTGTTCATCCGGTCACAGGTGGCCAACATCTGCGTTCGGGCAAATTCGTGTATTGCCAGTATGTTATGTCGGAGCTGGTTGGCACAATCGTCGATGTCTTGGGAAGGTTCTTCGGGGGAGCCAATTGCCAAATAGCAGGGTAATCGCAGCTCCTTTCCGAATAGGACCCTGGCTGGGGTCAGGCCTGCACTATTATGTACGGCAGAACGATATGCCAACAGGACTAGGGGAATATGCTTATCCCAATCACGCTGGTTATTGCTGACGACCTTGGACAGGTGTTGTTCCAAGGTCCTGTTGAATATTTTCCACCATTCAGTCTGACTGTAGGTATAAAGGTGTTGTTCTCGCTTTCCTGATCTTCAACATCGTGCAGACCTTCTGGAATACATTCGATTCGAAGTTACGCCCCTGGTCTAAATGTAATTCTATCGAGTCGCCAAACCTGCTGAATAGTTGTTCTACTAGCACCGTCGCTACCGTGGTTGCCTCTTGGTTGGGTATCGCATATGCCTCAGGCCATTTGCTGAAGTAATCCATTTCGACCAGAATATATTTGTTCCCCGTCTCAGACTCGGGAAACGGACCGGCGACATCGATGGCAATTCTCTCAAATGGGACGCCCACATTATACTGCTGCTTTCTACCCTTCGTCCGGGTCTTCGGGCCCTTACTGGCTGCACAGGTGGCACATTTGCGGCACCAAGCTCTGACGTCTTCGAAGTAATTCACCCAGTAGTACCGCTGGCGAACTTTGTCTAGGGTTTTATTCATGCTCAGGTGACCTCCGGTAATCCCATCATGTGTAGGATGACTGGTACCTTTTTTTTTCGGAACTACCAGTTGGGACTTGGTTTTTCGTCCATCAGCGCTTTCCCAAACTCGCTTGAGCATTCCATTGTCTACTCTTAAAGAGTCTCATTGAGCCCATAACGATTTCAGCACGCCTGAGTATCTAGCTACCTCGTCCCATCGTGGCCCGGGTGCCCCTCTCGTTTTGAGTGACAAGATTGGTTCGATGTCTGGATCAGCCATTTGGTCCTGGATGCACTGTTCCGTTGTTCAGTCTTCATTCGCCTGCACTCGGATCTGCCTGAAGGAGATACCCTCTCGCTGTTCCGTCTTCAGACAATGTCCGCTTTCCGCTCTACAGGGTCTTCTGGATAGGGCATCGGCATTATTGTTCAAACGACCAGCAGGGTGTTCCACCTTGAAATCGTATTGCTGTAATTTCTCCATCCACCTGGCCAGTTGTCCTTCCGGTGTCTTCATGTCCAGCAGCCATTTGAGTGCAGCATGATCTGTTCGGATTAAGAAATGACGACCATAGAGGTATTTGTGGAAATGGTCTACAGCCCTTAATATTGCAAGAAGTTCTTTTTTGGTAAAGCAATCATTTCTTTCCAAAATCCACGGCTGTAGTACTCGATCACCCTCTCTTCACCATCTGGCACCTGGGATAGGACAGCTCCCAAACCGGTGTGGCTGACGTCGGTGTCTAAAATGAACTTGCCAGACTGTGTAGGAAAGGCTAGGATTGGGCTGGAACATACTGCTTCCTTCAGTCGTCTGAATGATGTTTCGCAATTCTGATTCCAACGGGAGATCTTTTTCTCAGTGGTCTGCCGATGTAGAGGCGCGGCAATGGGGGCAATTCCCTCAACAAATCGCCTGTAGTAGGAACAGAGGCCCAAGAAGCTTCGGAGTTCATGCTTGTCTCTTGGGACTGGCCAATCATGGATATCTTCTATCTTTTCCTCTTTGGTGCGGATTCCTGACTCGGAAACGACGTGGCCCAAAAACTCTACTTTTTTTTTGGAACATGGAACACTTCTTCGGTTGAGTCTCAGGTTGGCATTATTAATTCTGGAGAATAGTTTGTCCAGGTTCTTCAGATGGTCGTCGAATGTTTTACCCATGACGAGAATGTCGTCGAGTATACTAAGCACGTCCCCCATGTTAATCCACTCAGGACATACTCCATTAGCCTCTCGAATGTTGCGGGAGTAATACATAACCCAAAGGGCATGACCGTGAACTGAAACAGCCCTTTACTACTGGAGAACGCTGTCTTCTCTCTGTCGTTTTCGTGTAGACGAACCTGCCAATATCCACTCTTTAGGTCTAGTGTGGAGAACCAACGGGAGCCTGCTAGTGTGGTCAGAGTGTCATAAATTCGGGGTAGTGGATAGCTGTCTTTCTTCGTGACGTCATTCAGCTTGCTGAAATCCACTCAAAATCGGGTGGCTCCATCCTTCTTTTCAACTAGCACGACGGGAGCGGACCATGGGCTGATGGATGGCTCAATAACTCCATTTTGTAATATGAACTTGATGTTTTCCTATACTGCCTGTTGTTGCCCCAATGGTAGTCGTCTAGGCGGTATTCTGATAGGTTGAGCCTTTCCGGTATCTATTCGGTGCTAGGATGATGTTGGTGCGACCGGTGGTTCCTTCTTAACTGTTAAAAATTTGCCAGTGCTTTGTGATAAATTGCTTGGCTTTCTTTTGGCTCTCTGGTGTCCGGTGTGTCACATGGCCAGCAAACTGTTGTAGGAACTCTTTACTGGGCCCTGTCTCCTTCACCGACGTCTGATACTCTTCTTCGCAATTGATGATGGTCTCTACTGGCTCAAAACAAGCTATCTCTTGACCATTCGCAATTCTGATGCCTTTGTTGGACAAGTTCAGGACAGGATTGGTATATCTCGTCCGGTTTTAACTATAGCCCGTCCAACTAAGTAGTCATGAGCTGAGTGTACGGGCTTCACCATTCCAACTCAGCTCACAGGATTGCTGTCTAGCTGCCCATGAATAATCTGTTCCGTTCGACCTTGAATTCTAGCTGAAGACTGCCACAATTTTTATGGAGGGGACTGAACTGTTGACTGGCCGTGTCAATACAAATTCCTCATTTAGGAAGCGAAGAACATCAAATCTCGGGTCGAATATAAATCCATGCTGGCTAATTAGGTCAATTCCCAGTATAAAATCGTCCTCAATATTCGCTACCAGAACCCTATGCCGGTTCATGTTATCTTCTATCTGTAACACGAGATCTGCCTCACCCTGTATTGACATGGACTCGCCGGTGACTGTTCTGAGCTGGATGTTATTGGTAACTGGCCGAATTTCTGATGTTCTCATAACCCTGGACGTGGCAATGGACACAGCGGCGCCGGTATCGATGGTTATGGTTACTGCTCGCTCATTGATAGTGTCTCTGATGACTAGGCTGCCGCTATCTCGGCAAACTCCCCGGATGGATACTGTCCTGTGGGCTGGTGGAAGGTGAGTCAGCATTCGCCCCCTTATGCTGACTGGTTGGAATTTCCCTGGTTCGTAAAGTCGCTTTGTTGGCTACCCCTGCTTGGTGATCGTTCCGGTAGCCTCACTCGGCAGTCACGTTCGAAGTGTCCTGTCTGTCCGCAGCGGTAACGTGCCCCTCTGGTGCTAGTTCTTTGTGACCGTTCTAATATTTTGTTCAGACCAACCAGCAGCGCTTGAAATGGTGACTCTGACTATTCCTGGTTGAAGGAAACTGCTCGGACCCTCGGCTTTGACATGTTCATGAGGGCCTCTACTTACAAAGCCCGAAGTAAAGCTTCATTACTCTTCTTGACGCCACTCAGTCTTAAATTTCTTTGTACTTCCATATCTCTGATGAAACTCTGTGTGGCCAACTGGTCTTTCGTTGCCTCTGGCAGGTATGGGTAGGACAAGTGAACGAACCGTCTAATCTCTGCTTCGAATTCTTGAAGGCTTTCACAGGATTTTTGCGTTTTCTCACTGAGTTGGACTTGGTATACCTGGCTCAAGAATTGATTGTCGTATCTCTTGTCCAGAATGGCGATGATCTTGTCGAAATAGCCTTTTTCATCCACTGGAATGCTTTGGAGGAGTTCTAGGGCCGGACCTCTTAACGAATTACCAGAGACGTGGATTTTTCTTGGTTATCCCATCAATTAGCTGTAGCCACGGCTTCAAATTGCCGTTTATACATGGGCCAAGATGAGCTGCCATCAAATGTGGGTGGTTTGCTAACGGAATATTTGGTACTCATGGTGTTCTGCTACTTTCCTCGCTGTAAGGCCTGCTGCATTTTTTTAATTTCTGTTTCTACCTTGTTTTGGATGGAATCAAGGTCATCTACTTTTTTTCAAGAGTGTCCACTGTATTTTTTATGGTCTTAATGTCATCATTTATTTCTTTTATGTGTGACTCAACTATTTGCATTCTGTCATTCACTGTTTCATTAACTTGTGCCACTATTTGCATTAATTGTTCAAATTGAAGTTGTCTTTTCTCTTCAGTTTCGTGTCGTTTTAATTCAATTTGATCTTGTTTCTCTTCAAATACTTTAAAATCATTTTGTCGTTTTAATTCAATGTGATCTTGTTTTTGTTCAAATTTCGAGAATAACCCTTCAATTAAATTATGTTGTTTTTTTTTCCATCGTAGTGACAAGGTTTTCTAATTCTATTTTACGTTTTTCATCAAAAGATTTTACTAACCTTTGTTGAATTTCTTCTTGATGTTACTTCCCCTTCTTGTCACGTTTTTCTAGAATCTGGGCTATTTTTTCGTCTAGACGCTCCGTTTAATTTAAATTAACAGGTAAATGTTTACCAACAAAATGTAATAGTACGCGTTTACTTAATAAGCCCAAAATATATTTATGCATTATGGACGACGCCATGTAACCTTTTTTCAATTTTTTTTTGACAATTCTGTATACTATAGATAATTCCACTCCGCCGTATGTACCAACCATCCTGTACATACGACTGCCCACGGACAAGCATAAATTTGTTAGCTGCCCTCTGTAAACTATAGGACGAAGTAGAATCCATCCCATATTTAAGGAGTCAAATTCGTCCTATCTTTCAACAATAGTATATAACTCCTTGTGGGCTACTCCATAAATTATTTAATTTTTAACATAAATAAATTGAATAACACGCCCTAAAAAAAGACAATATAAAAGAACAATAAATCAACTCCTAAAAGAAATTAATCCCGATTAAGAGAGACCTAATTATTTAGCTTCTGCACTACATTCGAGGTCGCAATCTCTTTTATCGATAAGAACTCCAAAAAAATTACACCCGATCAAACGTTTTATACCTTAAAGAATTGGGAGCTCGAGAAATTAAAGAAGTTGGGCCAAAAATTAACTAATAAATTAACCGTTATCGCCCGGTGTAACATTAATTCCTCTCCACACTTTATACAACTTCTTATGGGCTATAAAATAAATATTTTTTTAATCACAGTGTATAAATATAATTTAACTCCAGCATATATTGCAACCATCCTGTATATGATTTGCTTATGTCCACATCATATAACAGTTTTTTAATCACCCTATATAATTTTAATTCCACATTTTTATGAACATATTTATACCACCAAACGTCTACTCCAACCTATATTCCAACCATTCTCCGTCCTATATTTCAGTCATCATATAAATGTAACTCCTTCTATCACTTTACTTTGTGATTTTTTTTTCTATAACTAAACACCCTGTGAATAAACGCACCAAATAGCATGTTAGAGTTTGACATGTGTTGTCACTGAATTTTCTGTTACGCCGGGAGAATGTGACAACCAAAAGCACCATCTTCGCAAAATGGAAAAATTTGCATTTAAATAGGTATTTGCCTGGTAAACAAAAAACCGAGCTTGGTACTCATTGATTTAGGGAACCGAAAATACTATGCTTTACTACCTATATGCTTGAGATGCACAAGAAAAATTTTCAAATTCGCAATTCAAACTTCCAGTGCCTAAAATTACCGCACTATTACGTTGGAATTAAAATATTTATGAGCAAATGTCCGTTATGCCATTTCGATGACATTTTTTATAAGAATTTTGGAATTTTCGGCGATTTTCTGCAAAACTGCATGTTGCACGTCCCAGAAAAGTATATGAGATCACCTAAGGATCTTCCTTAATAGATTAAACGTTAAAAAAACTATACACATCCATAAGGAGTTATCGAAAAATCGACTAAAACATTAGGGATATTGGTCGATTTCCATGCACGCATGTGTTCATTCACAAATTTTATCACTTTATCAGTAGAATTTTTCTCCAAAATTTGAAGTTTTACCAATCCGGATATATACTCTATTAAACAAAACCATATTCGTTCAAAACGGTGCACCACAGGAGAAGAAATCAGGTAACATACATACAAAAAAAAGCGAAAAAATACGCACCGAATTGATAACCTCCTCCTTTTTGGAAGTCGGTTAAAAAGTATAGTTTCATGGAATTATCTTGAAACGTTAACATAATTTCATGAAAATGATTAATAAGAGTCCAAATTGCGGTACGTAGAATGTCACATAGTGCCCCATCAGATAAATCGACTAATCTAACATTTCCGATTGAAAACATCATAAACTTTTTTCATTCCGAGGTAACAACGTTTAATTTACTTTCTGTCTGCATCTCGACGGGCCCAAACTTTAGAAAGTCTAATAGAACTAGCGAAGGAAACAAACTCGAACTGATTAACTGTTTTTTTGCCCCAGAATAATTTTCTTTTTACACGTTCCCCATTAAGTTTGTTAGTCGGCACCTACTTGCTAACAGCCAGATACGATTTAACACATTAACAGTTTACTTTTCTTTAGACATCGACGAAAGTTTCGAGAAGTTTGATGAATATCCGGCCTGTTGAAGTTTTTGCAGCAGACATTTTCCTGTGAGTCAACGACGATTTTAAATAGCTAGATGAAGATTACCAATCAAGAAAAGCTCAATAAAGACTATAGAGATGGTAATAAACTTTATTATAGGAGTTATAATTATATTAAATGTAATATATATTGAGCTGAAAAAGAAAACTAAAATAAAAATTGCCATACACAGAACGAAAACATTAAATAAAGTACAATATCAAAATAAAATTTCTATAAATACATCAATGTTAACAATCAGCAATAACTTAAGTAGAGCCAAAAGACAGAACAGTAAGATTAGATTGGCGAAAGAAATGTTACGAAGATCTATATACATCAATAAAAAGAATTTTTTGATAGAGGAAATAGTTCTCCAAACTGAGTGCTTGGAGGGAATATTAGAAATAATCCTCAAGAAAACCAAAGAACATATACTGGAAAAAATGTAGGTATAAAATACTGTAGTACGTTGATCAGAACCTATTAATCAGGGAGGTGAAGCATTTTTGAAAAAGTTAATAATAATGTTCACGAAATGACTAAAAAAGGGAACAAACTCAATAGACAGTAAACATTACATGACATTAAAAAGTAGATAGTTACTAACCAACAAACCTTTGACCTGGGGTAGTGGGATTAGGTTCCCAGTATATATTGTAATTGTATAATTAATTTTGAAATGTTATACAGTTTGTATTGAATTTTTTTTTGCCTCAGGGTTTTTTTGCTTGGGTTCAATAAAATTATCAGTTCCTAATAAATATAAATCGTGTACTTATCTGCTTAATTTTCATATGGTTCCAGGTTCTTCTTTGCTCTTGAATAATGGTTTCACAGTTTAACACATTTAATGTCTCTATATAAATTAAATTTTTATTATTAATTTACTTGATGAATGTGCAATAGTATATTTTTTTAAATAAATACCAAATTCTTACTTATTTACATTTTGATTTCTACTCAAAAAACAAACTTTTATAATAAAAATCCAAAAATGTCTAATTATAAATGTAATTAAATAATTATTACTAACTAATACTTCTGACAAATTGATACATAATGAACTATAACAATTTTATGAACAATAAACTATTGAAAATTATTTGAATGATAGGCTAAAGAAATTCTGTGAATAATTAACTTAAAAAAAGTCTGTGACATTTTTTTAAAATATAATCTTACATACCATGTGTCAAAAACTCACTGATTGTTTATTTATATTTTGGCCTTCTAATTGGGTGTTCTTTATTTATAATTACTTGCTGCTAATTTTACTTCCAAACTATATTGTTGTTGCCTTTTAACTCTTTAATTTTGACCATCTATTGATTCCAAAGTATTTTTTTTTATTTCCCAGGGTAAAATATTATTCTGCCATATGCTCCAAAATATCCTATATAAAGTTTTCAGGACTGTTAATCACGTTCTATCTGTCCTTTATTTATTCACTTGATTTAATTTTCCCATAAATATTCTATTTCGTTCCAACTTTTGATAAGATATTGATGTTGTTGTCAAAACTGTGATATAAATTTGTAGGTTATGCTTCTTTCAATGTGCTTAAAACATACACTTCTTGAAAACAGCACAGAATGCATAAAAAGTCGTTACCAGATGTCATGAATTTTATACAAAGAAGCCGTTGATATGCACTCGTTACCAGCAACTTACAAAGAGAACTGTCACTGTAAATTATTTGTATTTATAATCTCAAAATTGTCATCAGCAAAGGACATTTCCATTAATAAAATTGTTATTAATTTGCGAATATTTCTTTCATTAAATTTTGTCACTAAAGTTATAATAAAAATCCTAATTTAATTTTCATACCATTAGTACATTTTTATATTTGCCTAAATCTTTCAACTGTATGTTTTTATTCTTAATTTGACCTTACCTAATCAACTGTTAAACCACCAGTTGTTGCAAGTACTTTTTAAAAAAATGTATTATTTTAAAATTCCTTTTACCTGTACTTTTTAATTATTAATTATCTTTGTCTATGATTTTTATTCTTACTGTAGTCTTGTGATCTAAAAGTTTGATCCCTGTTTTTTTCATGTTTATAACGGTTTTGAAATTTTAACATTTACCAAATATGTTTTAACAATTTATTAAACAATTTTAAGTAAAAATGATGTAAATCTATGTCATTTTGTTCCTAGATGCCTAAATTTGTGAATTTACTTGTTTCGCCAACTCTAAGAATGCTCATAAACTGAAAGAACTTTATGGATATGTGATCTTTTATTATGGTCCTAGCAACTTTATTTTTCATGGAAGTATTAATATTTTATAGAAATTTGTATTATATACTCCCTAGATTTTGAATCCTAACATTCATTATGACAATGGTTTATTTTTGAAACATCTATACGTTTTTACTTATGTAATAACGTGGTTATAATTTGCATTTTTCTTTATATGGAATAACAATTCATTTAAAATATGAAACATCCTATCATTCTTCCTCTACCTTAAACCTATTTACAACCAATTAATATATACATAATAAACTTTATATTTTTGCATTACCTTTTTTTATTTTTAGTTTCTCCTGACCCTAATATGCTCAAAATTATCACCAAAAGTATTTATATCATTTAACGTAGTTCAATTATATACTACTTTATTTAGTGTAATTTATCCTTTTACTGTATAATGCCGACAAACTCTTACCATGAAATACACGAACTAGCAGAGAGAATAACTCTACAATAGCTCCAGAATGTCTGACCAAAATTGCTACCAAGTAATAGATATTCAGAATCGCTGATTAGATCCGAGCAGCCAGTACCGCCCACACATGCATATTGCAACTGAAAATATTTGACACTTGAAGCGCTTGAACTGGAAAAAAGCAAATAAAATAGAGTATTGGCCGTAGGAGCGAAATCAATGCGTAGGCAAAAATTATGTAATATTAAAATGTATGAGGAGCGAGATGTGACGTCTGAACGTGGAGTGGAATTCATAATCTTGATTGCCAAAAATTGCCAAAATACCTAAACCAATGCAAGGGTCCACGATTAGTATTAATTCTAAGTGAATAAGTTAAAAAAGATCTGTAGTCGATAAATCATTCAAGAATAGAGCCAAACATCAAGATGCAAACGAATGATGTGAAGATTGATTACATTATCCTGCAAGATTACCGGATTTTCGCAATACGCAATACTAAAAATGGACATGATTTAGATACAGAAACAAATATTAAATTAGAAGTTACATCGCAGTTGTCAACAGTCTCAGATGGAACTGATAACAGAATGATATTTACTAGGAAAGTTAAAAATCAGAAAAGAAAAATCTAGCCAAAACCAAATATAATTAACCCAGAGACACACATTGTTCTAAAGCTCAGCTTTTTGTCCACTGTGGGCTTTATTATTATATTATTATGAATCGCATAAAAAATGGTTTGACTTAATGAATTCTTGTTTCATTGTAACACGTGTTTTTGGGGTAAAATCAGGTTTTGACAATTGGAATAAATGAGATCCAAAATTATTCAGATGCTGCGAAAGTGCAAAAGAACAAAAGAGCGGCAGTCAGTCGAGACTGAACGATGGAAGCCAAAGATTCTTGCAAGATAAAGTTTTCCTCTCGTGTTATCTCTCTGTCTCTGTTTTTCTTCCTTTGTGTCATTCTTAGTAATGAATATAAATGTAATTGGAATTAAAATAATTTTAACACAAAACCGAAGGCTGGTGGCTTAGGATTCATAATATATTTAGCAATGCACATCATACAATCTTTCTACACCAGTGCCACTCTGGTCATTTCTTGAACTTATTATTTAATGCACTTAGCTCAGCAATTTTTCAGTTTAATTGCCATATAGGATTCACATCGTTGTTTTTGCTATCTATCAACTTGGTAATGTTGCCCGTTTCTGTGGTGTTCTAGTTTGTTATCCTTGTCTATAAACTTCGTAACTTTTTTGTGGTGTTCTAATTTCTGACATACCTATGTCAGGCCTCCAATTTCAAATATCGCCTACCGGAAACTGGATTCTTTATTAGAACGAAAAACAAATTTTGTCCTGGTAGAGTATATTTATTACATGTTATATTAGTTAATTAATATCATTTATTAATTTTCTATATACTGAATTATATGGGTATTTCAAGGTCAAAAGTGTCATGTCCGTTAGAAGTGTCGCGTGTAGGTTTCCTTTAAGAATCTTTCGCTTCAACAAGTCATCAAAATTAGTCTACAGAGTCAATGAGAGAAGCAGTAGAAACCATTTATGCTGTAACCACGGGTTATAAAAGAGCAACGCAACAAACTAGATTAGAGCGCTATGTTGCAAAACCTAAACAGCGCAAATGCGACGCATTTCTGACGCTTCCTAAATAGGAAGCGTCAGAAATGTATTTAGCTAAGCCGAATAGTTGGAGATTTTCAAGTGTGTGAAATACATTTATTAATCTGATAGTCAGCATTAGTAAAAGTCTTATTGCACATTTTTTAAACCATATTTTTGACTTCTACAGTATGCCTATTGAATTAAATTTTACTATAAACGGTTTCTTATCCAGTTACTAATTCCATTGTCTGGAATCGGTTTAACTTCTAATTTCTGGAATTAAGCCATTACCCGTCTCAACTCGTTTCCCATGGTCTTTCCATGAATCCTGAAACCGATTCTATCTACGGTCTTCTCCGACCTAAGGCTATTTTCGGTGACATTTGCATACGTCCCTTGTTTGTTATTCAACATCAAGTGCCGTCGTACAATTGAGGCTGATCCAATTGACTTCCGAAACCGCACAAACACCCTCAGCTCAGAGAAACCGCCGTTCGAAAATGCCTACCGACAGAATATGCTCATGTTTCATTTACCAGACCGGTGCAACACTAAATGCATCGCATACACGTTGCGAGATTTCATTTCTCAAGTTTCAGTGAAACTCTTTTGTTTCACGAGACTCTCTCAATAGTTTATTGTCGCAGCGTATAAATCACTCTTCGGAACACTGTTGGCAAACTTACGGCTTTTATCTGGATTGAATATAATTCTTGATAAAAAAAATAAACAAATACAAAACTGTTTTAGTATACGATGTACTGCATTTCGGTTTCCCAGAACAAAATAATAGAAAACTGCAGTGAGGAATTGAATCACTTTATTTTGCTGTTGACGTAAGGAGTCAAGTAGATCCAATTGCGCCTTGAGATGTTTTTGTTTGGGTTGCGGTTGATTTATGACTTTTAGTGAATACCTTGCGAAATTGTCAGGGAAAAGAAAAAGCTTTACGATTTAAATATGTTTAAAATTATTATATATTCTCAAAGTGCACACAACGAAACTTTTATGGAATCAAGCGTTGCCCTCCTAAAACAACTCACAGGAAAATAAATAGTATTTTATTTTTTAAATGTTATTCATCTGTACGCAAGACAATATACAGTAAGGGGGTTAAATTATGTAATAAATTACATAAAAAGTAGTACTTTATTTTTTGTACACACTCCGAAATAGGTGGTTAATTTTTCACCCGCATTCAATTTTCTACAGTGTAATTCTACAAACCGACTCGAATAATAATGTATTTTATAAACAACTTCTGCTGATTTGGATAGAACTTTGACTTAGGATTACAATAATAATATTTCAAAAAGTATTCAGTAATCAGGAGAATAGGAAAAAAGTCGTTTTTGATATTGTTATGTAGCTGTCAATTAGATTTTAAAGAATGTTAGTTGACCAACTTGTATCGTAGTGGGATACAACATATTCGGGATTAAGATTCTTATTCACAAGACGTATCGAAGTTGTATTTATTGTTGGGCGTTGATTTAACAGTAAAGTGCAGCAAAATGTAAGGTAAAAAGAAAACAAATTTAATGTTTTCATTGCATTTTATAACTAATCCTATACTCACATAACTGTTTATTATGTTAAAAAAGTTTTTAGTTTACAACAAATTATTGCATATAAGCAACCAGGAATTTTTGGAAAACAAGGGAATAAAACAGGTTCTACTGGTTCGCCCCGGCATTCTCTGGCAGCACATTGAATGATATGATCAAGTCGGACCAGTAAAACCTGTCATATTTTATTTTATACGTAACTTAAATTCCATTATTTCCCTACTAGTTTTGAATGTACATTCATTAAATGGTATAAGTTGTTTATCTATTACCTTGCAAAATTAAAATTTCTAAACTTTTAGCCTCGTTAGCATACCAGTTTGCCATAACCGAGCCATCACTCACTCAAACCCTAATTAAAAAAAACATGTGCATTTGTATTGTTCAATTTTTCATGCATATTGTTATAGCTTTCATTTTACACCACCAAAAATTATAAAACCTTCGAGAAGTTAATCATTCTAATAATTTTTTTCGAATACAATAATAGAAAACGGCCGAATATAAAAACAAGAGCAAAAACGAGTTCCCCGACAGTTCCATTGATAGCAAGGACTCTTCGATTTCACATCCTGAATGAAGATAATATACATTTAGGAAAATCAGAGGTGACCATCGAATTCTCTTGTTTTCGACCATACCTATTTAAGTTCAGTTGTCTTATGGGGCAGGCAGTTCATAGTGAGTGAGGCGTGAATTGAATCGATAGAGCATAGCAATCAGCTGATTCGATATTAGTCAGTCTTGTTTTGTAAATCAATGTGTTTATTTTGTTCGAATAAAGACATTTGTTGTGAATGTAATTTTTTAAATTAATTTAACCAACGGAGTCTAGCACGTTTCGTGTTTGGTAGTGGAATTAAGTGCAGTTTGAATTATCCATTGATTACAACCCAGGTATGGCAGAAATAGGCAAGACTAGCAAAAAGAATATTCAAACAAGTTACCAACAAGCTGGATGAGAAAACAAATCATATCTTGGAAAAACGAGGTAAAAAGGAGAAACAAAATCAAGAAAAAACCCATCAAACACTAATGAAAGCTTTTGATGAAATAGGTAAAAATGAATTAGGAAATCTTGTGGCTAACATAGATGAAAAGAACTAAAACCTTGTCCTGACCATGAAAGATGAACAGCAAAACCTTTTCTCGACCATGAAAAGTGAACCAATATAATAATTTAAGGGTTATTTGCAAACTTTGAATTATAGAAGCGAAATGAACTTAAAATATTAGAAGAAAAGAGACCATATGATTCAAAGATGCGAAAGGAACAAGGAGAACAACTAATGCAATTAGTAATTCAAGAAAACGATGCAGTTAACCAGAAAATAGTGATTATAGAATATGACATGAAAGAGACAAACGGTGACATAAAGGTCCCAGAAAAATGGACGTTTACCGAGATAGTTTGTTATCAAGGGCATCATCAATGGCCGAGCAACCATCATCACCTTTGACGCCGGCGCCACTGTGTCCATTGTGGGGTCCACAGTTTTGAGGTCATCAGAAATCCGGCCAGCCAACATTCAAATAAGAACAGTCACCAGCGGGTCCACGTCAATGCAGATGTAGTATTGCAGATAGGGACAACAAAATCCGGGATTGGGTCCTGGTAAAGGATATTGAGGAAGATTTTATGCTGGATATGGACCTAGTTAGCCAACATGGGTTCAAGTATGACCTGAGATATGAAGTTCTTCGATTCCTAAGTGAGGAATTTATATTGTCACTGTCCGGGAACAACTTAGCGACTTCCATAAAAATTAAAAGAATTCCCTGTCGAACGGAACAAATTATTCATGGGTAGCTAGAAGAAGTCCTGGGAGTTGCGTTGAAATGGTAGAGCCCGTACATTTAGCTCATGACTAGTGAGTTGGACGAGTTATGGTTAAAACCGAACGAGACATACCAATTAAAATCCTGAATAAGTCCATCAGCGACATCCGAATTGCCAATGGTCAAGAAAGAGCTTGGTTCGAGCCAGTATAAAATATCATCAATTGTGAAGAGTAAAGAGTTTCTAAAACGTTACACCAGATGAGCACCAGAAGGCCAAGCAATTTATCCTATTTCACTAACAAGATTTTAATAGTCAAGATGGTACTACCGGTCGTACAAATATCATCTAGCACAGAATAGATGCCGGAAAAGCTCCACCCATATCGATACCACCTAGTCGACTTCCATTGGGGCAACAACAGGCAGTCGAGGAAAACATCCAGTCCATGTTACAAAATCAATTTCTTGAGCGATGGTCTGGTCCCGTTGTTTTAGTAAAAAACAAGGATAGAACCAGCCGATTTTGCGTATATTACAAAAAATTGAACGATCTGATGAAGAAAACAGTTATATACTACCCAGAATCGATAACACTTTTACCACATCATCAGGGCCCTGTTGCTTCTCCACACTAGGCTAGAGTGGATATTGGCTTGGTTGAACTGCTAAAAACGACAAAGAAAAGACAGCATTATCCACCAGTAAAGGGCGGCTTCAGTTCTCGGTAATGCCCTTTGAGGTCCTTCTAAGTAAATGGAGTATGTGTTTAGCGGGTAGACATGGACAACGTGCTTAGTACTCCTCGATGACATTTTCATGGGTCATACATTCGAGGAACTTCAGAAAAATCTCGGCGATATATTTTCCATTATTAGGAAATCTAACCTGAGACTCAGCCCTAGTATTCCACGTTCCCAAAATAGGGGAGTTTTTGGTCCAATTCGTTTGGGTTAGGAATTCGCACAAACGAAGATAAGCCAATCGTGATTGGTCGGCCCTGAGAAACATACATATACACGTTTTGGGTCTCTGTTCGTGCTACAGGCGATTTGTTGAGGGATCAGCCGACCACTGAAAAAGAGACCTTCTATTCGTAAAGGATTGTGAAACTTCATCCAGACAACTGAATTTACGGAAAGTTTATCTTAAACACCAACGCCAACAACAAAGGTTTGGGTCCAGCTTCTCCCAGGTGAGGTGAGGTTGATCGAGTACTATAGCCGAGGATTCTCAAAACCAAAAAAGAATTATTATGTCACCACAAAATAACTTCTTGCAATAATCAGGCCTGTTGTCCATTTTCACAAATAACTCATTTCCTAATCAGAACTGATTATGCCACCCTCAATTAGTGTTGGACATAAGACACCGGAGTAACAACTTGTCATGAAGACTGTTTAAAGCAGAATGCACACATTCTCTGAAGACGGAACAGCGAAAGGGCATACCTATCCGACGGATTCCGGTACAGATGACTACACAAGGGAACAATGTATACAGGACTAAATGGCTGACAAAGACATTGAACCAATCCTGTCACTCAAGAAGAGAGGGGCACCCAGCCCACGATAGGACGACGTAGCTAGATACTCAGTCGTCCTGAAGTAATTATGATCCCAATGGGAGTTACTAAGAGTAGAAAATGGACTGTTAAAGTAAATTTCGGAAAACAATTACGGCAGAGAACCAAGTCCTAACTGGTAGTCCTAAAAAAAGTACCGCCGTCCTGACCGAAATACATAATGTCATTACTGGAGCTCATCTGGGCATGAATAAAACTATGGACAAAATTCCCTAGCGGTACTATTGGGTAAATTACTGCCTTTTGTCGGAAATGTGACACTTGTATAGGTAGCGCTTGAAGAGCAAAGGGAAGATTGCAGCAATAATTGATGTCGTCGAATCATTTCCCGAGACCGAGAGTGGGCACTAATATATACTGGTCGCCACAGAATAATTCAGCAAATAACTTGAGGCATAAACTATACCTAATCAAGATGCAAACATGATGCCGACGGTGCTTCTGGAGCAGTTACTCAACAGGTTTGGTGTGCCGTTGAAGTTTCATTCAGAACAAGGGCGTAACTTGGAATCCAACGTATTCTATATTATACATTTTTTTCATTTATCAACATCATTTCATTTATCCAATCAAAAGTAATTCTGTTGCCATGCTTGCCTTCTGTCTCAGCTCTTTTAACAAGTTCAGGTGTAGGGTAGTTACTTACTGCGTCAAGTTGCTAACCTTGGTGGTTATTGGCCCCTTTTCTATTCTAGTAAGGATCACCTACGTCCGTTTGAAAAAAAATTCCAACAGTTGATTGTAGAATTAACATTTTGGTTAAACTGCTAATAAGAAGTTTTGCTTAACAGGTCCACTACTAATAAACTATACCTTTCTAGGCGCCCATTACTTTTTGTTTTTAAAATGAATGAAACTGTAGCCATAAAAACATACCACAGTAGCACAATCAAGCTTCAAATTACATAAATTCCTCATTTTGAACAAATATTTGATGTAGTGTAATATATCATTTAATGAAATTTGTTCTGACATTCATATCAAATATTTGATCAAATGTTTTATAAAAGATTTTATCAAAGATCGTTGACAATGTAATACCGGCCTTCCTTCGAAACTGGAAAAATGTCAGATTTTCCTTTTGTTTATGTTTTGTCTTACCACTTCGTTTGTAAATGAGCCATGCTTTTGCCAATACCATATCAGTAGATTCTATAAAATATGTATGCAATTCAATCCTGAGTATTCGTTTTCCATAGATTAAAAAATACATGAAGAATAAGAGCAAACGAAAAGCTATTAAGAATGCCATCTTTTGAAGAGTGGTTCATAGTTGGTAAAAAACCCAAATCCACAAAGAAAGTCACTTTTGCCTTTTTTGGTTTGCGCTTTTAACGTATAAACTATTACGAACGACGTATTCTTCAACGTCTTTATGATGTTAGGAAAAGAGAAAACGAGAACCACACCTTTGCATCCACAATAGGAAAGAATGGTGAAACGATTCAACAGGACCATGGAACAGCATCTCCCAAGGTCGTCAACAACAACCATTATGATTCGGATGAGCATATTACCCTATCCCTGTAGACCTATCGCTCAGCCGTAAACAACACCACAGGATTCCAGCCAGGGTACTAGTCGGAAAGAAGGTGAGAACACCTTGCGATTTGGCCTTTGGCACACCAAAAGAACGACCCCAAGAAGTGAACGGCTATGCTGACCAACTGAGATACAGAACGCTGGCCGTATACGAACACAAACTAGCCCGAACGCTGACGTTGACCACTAGCGATCGTATGAAAACCCGCTGTGATCTCGAAGCAAATAGAGTCGGGTTCCAAGAACGAGACATCGGTCTGGCTATACAACCCCCAGGGGAGCAAAGTCAAGTCGTCACACCAGGCTGGGATGGATGGTAGTCAAGAAGATAAATGATGTTGTCTATCGTATTCGCCGGAATCTAAGGGCTGAGATGAAGAGAGTTCATTTGGATCGACTGCTCCCTACCATGTAGAGAATGATTCTGATCAGGAACCTCAGAACTGAAGGGGGCAGTGTAATAACATTCATTTTAAAACTTAAGAAACCTTCGAGAAGTTAATCATTGTAATAAAAATATTGTGATATTGTATTCACAATATTTTGATTGGTAAAAACCCGAACAGTTCGATTGATAGCAAGGATGCTACGATATCATTTCCTTTTGCATACCAGAATTGACCATCGAATTCTTGTATTTTCGGCGAGGCCTATTTAAACCCGATTGCATTTTATGGAGATTGTGGCTTGAATTAAATCAACACAGAAAATAGATCAGCTGTTTCGATAATATTCAGTTTTGTTTTGTAAATAAGTGAGTTTTCGATTAAAGACATACTATTAACGCTCCTCATTCGTTATCAGTTACTATTACGCATTAATAAAATGACATTTTTACAGCGTGGCTCTTCGTCTTTTACAGAAGTGACAACTAGAGTAGGTCACAACATTTCAATGGAAGCATTTAATGCCAGAGAAAATAAGTTTCGATGGGTACATATATATATATATATATATATATATATATATATATATATATATATATATATATATTGACTTAACAACGACATTAGGGAAACGAGCTACATAGGGTTCGCAATTAGTGGTCCTACTGGCATGATGATTTAACCATGTGGTTCCTAAGTTAGTAATTACGCGAATAAATCCGAATTGCTATGAAAAGTTTGTTTATCAAACTTTTCGTAGCAATTGTGATAATAATAAATCATTAAAGACTTAATAGTCTTTTCAACACAACCGGATTTATTGTTTTATTGAGGCATTCACAGTTGCGCCGTAATTAATTACGCATTTTAAACAGACGGTTATAACTGAATTTTAATAATCATCTATAGAAAAACAGTTTGTCTGAAGTAAACATATGCCGGTAAAATGTATTTCATAAATACACGATCGATTTTAAACAAATATGAAAATTTCCAGTGCTTTACTAGCGAGAACGGAACAATCGAAAGTGACTGCGATGAGTTATATATGCGGCCGTACAGCAGCGGTGGAGTTGAGTAGATAGTGATGTAGTGAAACAGCTTATACAGTGATATGACCTATAAAAAGTAGTTAGTTAAATTTAGTTGTGAATTTGTGAGTAAATAAAGACGATCTATTTTCGGTGTAATTACATTGTTTGAACCCACGGAGTTCTCAGCAATATGACTGATATTTTTGAAAAATTCTTACTCAAGAAGGGACCAAACGGTGTAAATAAGCACGTCTACAGCACTCCACTTCAATTTATTCACGGAACAGCTAAGAACTGCTAAATGCTGAAATATCTCAAAACCCATCACTCCAAAAAATATCTGTTTGTGGCACAAAATAACCAAGGCGGTAAAGTTTTGGTAACAAAAATTTTATACCATCGAACATTCGAGGGCGTGATGGATTTTTCTGAGACAGATAAAACCGGTCGATCTTTCTGAAAAATGCATGGACAAATAAAAATTACCAAAAAAGAAATGATCAAGCAGTAATAGTCTTGAGTTAATTTTGAAAAGTGTTTAAGTGACAGGAATTAAGTATTATGATTTATTAATTTGTGAATGTTTTATTGCTCGAACCCAGATAATTTGCAAATCTACTAAATTTTACCCTGATACCAGATTTGAAAGTCTTTAATTGCTAATTTCCGTTTTACGTTTAAATATCTAGTCTTATAAATCATAGATTTAAGTTACATACATATTTTTCCAGATGCAAAATTTCTGAGAAAATTTGAAGATAAAGGAACTTCCTTTATCCAAGAAACTTCTATTATAAAATCTCTAAGTTTACTAAAAATTACTTTTCCAAGAATGTCACTCCCATAACGACTATAATTAAATCAAATAACACATTAACTATTTGCTGGTATTTTCCGTTTTTCATTCAATTATGTGTCTTTGTTTGATTATGACAAAAAATATACTAATGTTTATTCAAATGAAAAGAAAATTAAATAAGTAATTTTAGAATACAAAAAAAACATTAAGTTAACATAAGATAACAAATGTAATGTTGATGAAAAGGTGGGTATAACTACTGTGCCTTAAAGTATATATATAATGTTTCGAAATATTGTTTATTTAAAAAATAATCAATACCCAGGTTAAATAGCTATTAGTACATAAATACCCTTTCAATATTGTATTGAAAAATGTAATTATCATAACTAATTACACCACATAGTAATTTATATATTAACGAATTGTAAAGAAAACTCTTCTAATTACATTTTCAGATCAGACTGAATGTCAACAGTGGAATCTTTCTAAATACTCAAACAACGATTACCCCAAGCTAATAGAATTAGAACTCAACTGGCTGTCAAAGTTTTCACAAGAAGTTGTTGAACATAAGCAAAGTTTTGACAGGAAGTTCCTTTACATAGCCGAACAGAATATTAGGTTTCGTTGACAGAGGTGGGAGTTCAATTTAATCAATCAAACTAATCTTAGTCGATAGAATGAAACCGATTCGCATTTCGGATATTTGGAAAGTTTTACGTGTACACAATTTTGGTTCATAAGCCACAGAATGATTTTGATATTAAATAAAAACAAGTGCATATAATTCATGATTTTCAAAATGTGAAAAAACTCAAATATAGATAGAGGTGAATTTGAAATTAAAAGTTATTGTAGCAAGCATTAAAACAAACCTTTCGAAATTTTTATTCAATATTGCTGTCGAGATAATATTGTTACCCAGCAATATGATTCGTATACGAGGTCAGTAGCTTAGCGTTTGAAATGTTTGCTTTGAAACTAAGTTGTCTATAGTCTAGTTGTTTCCACAGATCATACAATAGTGAAGTGGTTTCGATTTCCGTTTTCGGTGTAGGTGTGTAGGGAATATAGTTCACTTTTTCGGCGCCCTCTGTAACAGTCATAGAAGCTTAGGGTTCAGCGAAATTCCTCGTGATGGCGCCATCACAAACGTGATTATCAATCTTTAAGATTTAAGAAGCGTGTTTGCGTTTTGCATGCTGTCGGCTGCAAACCTAAACAAGATGATTTATGAAATATATTTTGAAATGAAATGCACTGGACACAATGCCAATTTACTGATTGTCTGCTCACAGTAAATGGACCTGGTATGTATTTTTCGGTTATGCTTTCACCAAGGTTTCATATATCTTGTTATTTCAGGTAAGGGAAGAAGTGCAGGAGACAGTTTTTCCAGAGGGTCATTGATGCTTTTGTGTATACAGTCGCTTTTAATTCATTTTTGCAATTGTTTGCAATCAAAATGATTAACTTAGAAGGTTTCTTAATGTTATAATAAATTTTATAACATCATTATAATATTAGTTTACATGTTTTAATAATATTATAAATAAAATATAGGGCAAACTCTATACTTTTACATATTACGTTACAATGGATAATTAGTAATAAATTAATGATTAATATTGCAACGATTGATCCCTTACAATTCGTAAGACGGTAATGGGCAGGGGGCAGTGTTATAAATAAAAAAATTATTTGGAGTGACGGGCCAGTTACAATATATATATATATATATATATATATATATATATATATATATATATATATTGTAATGGATTTAAACAGACATAAGATAATACAAAAGTTTAGCAATTTGAATAATTAAATGATTGGGAAAATGTAAATAAAATGCATACATATCTAATAAAGAAAAGAAATTGCAGAAATCATATCAAAGATAAAGTTAACCTAAAAATATAAACATGTAAAAAGAATGTTTCAAAAGCAAATTGTTGAAAGGATAAAAGGTGGCATATAAAGTTAGATAATCTATCATGCAGATTGTAATAGAATTTGAATACTTACATAAAGAAATCCATGCAGGGAGTCACATTTAGGTCAATCAGCAAAAAGGTTAAATTCACTTATGAAAATCACAGTAGAGTTTGTAAAACAAGTATCACATATTAGGCAATGAGAACACTGAATATAACACATTTGGATCAAAATTAAGTTTTAAATACATAAATTTGTTAAATAAAAAGAGAACTGAAACGTCAAAATTGGAAAAACCGTTATAAATTTTAAGGAATGATGGAACAGTAAAGAGATTTATACCTTTAGAAAGAGCTTAGAGCATAGTTTATGAAAATTAAATATTTCAAAAGATAATAAAATCCAATTTTTTTTAAAGTACCTGCTAAATGACTTGTGGCCAACAATTATATTACATAAATAGAAAATCTGACATTGTAAGCTTCTCTTTGTTTCCCAATCGTCGACCAGAGCAGTTCAAATTTTCGTTCTTGTAAAATTACGTTTCCATGACAACAAGATAAATGATCTGTGGTATCATTGAAATAAGTGTTCCATGTCAGCTTGACAAAAGTTTGAAGTAAATTTTCTGAAGTATTTAGATAAACAATTTGAAATTATAAAATAAATATTCCATAAAAAGAATTATTTGGAATCCATTGAATGGAGAAATAAAATCAATTTTTGTTGGAAGAATATAAGTATTAGTACAGCAGTCCAAAAAGTCAATTAAACAGCAGAATAATTTAGTTTTACAAAAATCAGAAATCAGGAAGTAAGGAGAAGGGAAATTCAAGCCAGGCAACTGTGACTTTTTGAAACATTATTTAATAAACAGATTATTAAAATCTAAATAATCAATCAGTGATAGAAATAAAGGTTTTTACAATTTGGTATAATGAATATTTGTGTTTAAAGGATTGAAATATTTTTGTAACAAGTTGATAGAAATTTAATAATATTTAAGTACCCAGGAAATTTATCTTGTTTTAAAGGCAAGATTATATCAAAATTGTATGGTGGACAATTATAAATGAATTGTAACTTAATTGAAAAATTTGAAAGTTTATTTCTTAGTAATTTAAAATCTTAAAACAGAAAAATTAAGTGAAAAATATAATTTCAAAATTTTAAAAGTAGTAATGTAACAAGAAGAAAGAGAGACTTATAAGATAAGTATAAAATTTATTTATTTATTTAATACCTGGAACTTGACCCCAAGCGAAAAAGACCCTGAGGTAATAAAAATTATAAATTATTATAGAATTTGAAAATTCAAATATCACATTCTATTATAAAATGGCGCCCAACTAAATGGGCTTAGAAAAAGTTGTCTATTCTATTATAAAATTGTCGACCAAATGTGGAGCTCAGTAACATATTGGTAGTAGTCAGATTTAAATAAATAAATAAAGAAAGAAACAAAATAAATTTCCTGATAAAGTAAACTGTGTGGTAATTTGATTAAATAGATAAGGTAAAAAGGTAAGAATATTTGAAATTATAAAACAAGTGATTTTTGCAATTTCGAAAAATTTGGTGGGGAATTTATAAAGTACATATAGAATAAAGAAACAATATAATTCAAAAAGAAAAACAATAATAATAAATGTAAATAATATATAATAATAAATAAAGAAATTGTGTTGAAAATAATTTATTAAAATGGTAAAAACTAGAGCCACAAAATCAGTGGATAATCCAGAAGAACATATGTCTGAAGAAATGGAGCAGGATATGCAGGGAACTGAAGACAGACAAGAGGGAAGTGGAAGTGAAGAGCAAATTGAAGAACAAAATATTCAAATCATTTCAGAGCATGTGGTAGTAGAAGGACAACCAGAAGAATTAAGATCAGAGGGAAATGCAAGTATTGGATCTGATGGTAATCTACAATTAATGGAAATGATGAAGAGAATGATGCAAGATATAGGAAATTTAAATTCTAATATGGCAGAATTAATTTCAAAAATGGATAAGTTCAGTTCAGATATAAGTTCAAGAATGGATGAAAATCAAATATTAAGACAAGAAAAGGATTCAAAGTCGGACAAGACTCAAGAAAAATATGAAAATACCACATTACTAGAAGAACAAGACAAACAAGTTATAGGGACAAGCCAAGAAGAAAAAGCAAAAGTTGGGGAAAAAGTCAAAATTCAAAGTAACCAAGCAGAAGCAGGAACACAAATGGAAAATGAAGAGGTTATACCAGAAAATAGTACAAAAGTGAAATTATATGAAAAGTTGCAGTTAATAGAAACATATGTAAATTATGGAGGTGAAAATTTTTGGTAACAATAATGAGTAAAAGGAATTATCAGACAGAGTGCATGAAACCAAGCATCAATAATAAGAAGTATGAGCAAGAATATATCAAGATGAGCAGATATATGGAAAAATGTGGAAAGTTTTGTGGGGAAACTCATTAGAGCACAGTTTATTACTGGGGAATAAACCTAAAAGTAAACTGGAAAACCGGGAAAAAGATATAAAATATCAATATAGATCAGGAAGGATGGATGGAAGACCAACATTAGCACAGGAACATGGAAATGAAAATTAATAAAAGATCAAGATAAAAAAAAAATATATATAAGCAAATTGAAGATAAGTAAAGGTTCATCATAAGGGAAGTATCATCATAATCAGATCGTATATGGTAAAAACAAAAGATGGAGTGAACAGTTATGAGTTAGTGGACATCAAGACAAAGAAGATCAAAGGAATATATAACATTGATAGTATTTGCAAATATTATATATAAAATAAGTAATTAAATCCATATTGTACAAAATATAAATAGAAAACAACAATTAATAATTAAAAAGAAGTGAAGTGAACAAATTTAAAATATGTTCAGAGTAAAATGATTAAGATAAATAAGAATGTAGATGATGGATAGGTAAGATAGTAAACAGTGAATGATTCGTGTGGAGACAGTGTAGGTAAAAAGAAACAGAATGATAACAAGTATTTCAAAATATGATGAATTATTATGAATCTATGATATTAATGCGGTTGAAATAAAAGAATTTTATGAAGGTATGAAATAATGATGAAATAAACAGGTACTAAGGTACAGATAAGGAGTTAAAATAAATAAATAATGTGGTAAAAATGCGGTAACATATGAAGAAATATAAATTATCCTGTAGGCAAGAATTATAAAATAGCAAGAGAAAGTATGGAGATGGAATAGAAGCAAATAAATTAGGAAAAATGAAAGTGTTGAGAAAAAATTACAAAGAGAAGAAGAAACTTATGAAATAAAAGCATAAATCTTAAATTAATGCAAATATGTATAACTTAAATTTAAAATTAAACAAGGACAATATGGAAAAATATTATTATAATCAATGAATACAAGTCAGAATATTTTAAAATTAAGAACATGTTTGTAGAAATCTTATAATCTTAAATGATGGATAATAGGGATGAAGTCTTGATATAACTAGAGGGAAGAAATAAAAAAAAATTATCAATGATTTGATTTAAAATAAAAGAATTGGTTAAAAAATATATAATAGGAACGATACATGATAATTGAAAACTTACTAAGAATGTTGGTTCCACAAATGAAAATTTTGGACAGCATATATTGGATAATTTTGTAAATAATAATACCAATAGTTGTAGATTTGTTGAGAGTTCATCAGTTGATGTGTTTATATAATTTTTTGAGTTTTCTTGTTAATTTGTTAATCGTTCATGTTTAATTTGTTCACAGTCTTGTTTGTTAATTGATGTTCTTGATAGCTAAAAATTAAATAAAAATAATAATAATAAATATAAAAGGTTAAAAAAAAATAGATATTAAGAAAGTATTGGAAAATTTCAGCAAAATAAATTCTTAAGTTAAAACTAAAAGAATTTATTCTGTAAAATTTTGGGGAAATTTGTAATGGATTTAAACAGACATAAGATAATTCAAAAGTTTAGCAATTTGAATAATTAAATGATTGGGAAAATGTAAATAAAATGCATACATATCTAATAAAGAAAGGAAATTGCAGAAATCATATCAAAGATAAAGTTAACCTAAAAATATAAACCATGTAAAAAGAATGTTTCAAAAGCAAATTGTTGAAAGGATAAAAGGTGGCATATAAAGTTAGATAATCTATCATGCAGATTGTAATAGAATTTTAATACTTACATAAAGAAATCCATGCAGGGAGTCACATTTAGGTCAAACAGCAAAAAGGTTAAATTCACTTATGAAAATCACAGTAGAGTTTGTAAAACAAGTATAGATCACATATTAGGCAATGAGAACACTGAGTATAACACATTTAGATCAAAATTAAGTTTTAAATACATAAATTTGTTAAATAAAGAGAGAATTGAAACGTCAAAATTGTAAAAACCGTGAGAAATTTTAAGGAATGATGGAACAGTAAAGAGATTTATACCTTTAGAAAGAGCTTAGAGCATAGTTTATGAAAATTAAATATTTCAAATGATATTAAGTCTTAATTTTAATAAAATCCAATTTTTTTTAAAGTACCTGTTAAATGACTTGTGGCCAACAGGTGACAAGTGTCAAATCACAATTTTTGAAAACATGAATTAAGTGATTTAGATAAAATTTAGGAGAGTAAACGGTATTGAAATTCAAATTAAATTTTTTTAAAATTTTTGCATATGATTTAGAAAGAACATATTTGGAAATTAATAAAATCTGGCATTGAAAGGTTCTCTTTGTTTCCCAATCGTCGACCACAGCAGTTCAAATTTTCGTTCTTGTAAAATTACGTTTCCATGACAACAAGATAAATGATCTGTGGTATCATTGAAATAAGTGTTCCATGTCAGCTCGACAAGAAATGGAGTTTGAAGTAAATTTTTTGAAGTATTTGGATAAACAATTTGAAATTATAAAATAAATATTCCATAAAAGGAATTATTTAGAATCCATTGAAGGGAGAAATAAAATCAATTTTTGTTGGAAGAATATAAGTATTGGTACAGCAGTCCAAAAAGTCAATTAAACAGCAGAATAATTTAGTTTTACAAAAATCAGAAATCAGGAAGTAGTATTCAAAACCAAAAGTAAGGAGAAGGGAAATTCAAGCCAGGCAACTGTGAGTTTTTGAAACATTATTTAATAAACAGATTATTAAAATCTAAATAATCAATCAGTGATAGAAATAAAGGTTTTTCAAATTTAGTATAATGAATATTTGTGTTTAAAGGATTGAAATATTTTTGTAACAAGTTGATAGAAATTAAATAATATTTAAGTACCCAGGAAATTTATCTTGTTTTAAAGGCAAGATTATATCAAAATTGTATGGTGGACAATTATAAATAAATTGTAACATAATTGAAAAATTTGAAAGGATATTTATTAGTAATTTAAAATCTTAAAACAGAAAAATTAAGTGAAAAATATAATTTCAAAATTTTAAAAGTGGTAGTGTAACAAGAAGAAAAAGAGACTTATAAGATAAGTATTAAATTTATTTATTTATTTAATATCTGGAACTTGAACCCAAGCGAAAAAGACCCTGAGGTAATGAAAATTATAAATTATTAAAGAATTTGAAAATTCAAATATCACATTCTATTATAATATATATTGTTACGAAATTTACCCAAAGCCGACCCTGTGTCCTTTCAGCAAGACAACAAACGCTTTAAGATAAAAAATACGATTCTCGAAAAGACTCGACAGGAAGGAGCGATGATGATTTCTACTGGAGAATTCTACGCTGGTATTAAAGGAAGCACGCCACGATCGCAGTTCAGTGATACCGCGTCGACTAGCGTATATGAGAATGTATTGTGAATCAGCTGTTTTAATGTAAATACAGTTCTAGAAAAGTGAAAGTAAATATTAGTTGTTATAATTTTAAATTGAACCCACGAAGTATATTGCAATTTGGTGTCAGAAGTGAAGGATTAAGTGCAGTAATTTGATTTATGGAAACTCGAAGTATGGAAAAAACCGACGAAACTACCAGAAAAATTATCAAACAGGTTACGGAGGAACTAGACGAAAAAATAGCACAGATTCTAGAAAAATGTGACAAGAAGGAGAAACAATATCAAGAAGAAATTCAATAAAGGTTAGTGAAATCTTTTGATGATAAACTTAAAGTTGAATTAGGAGATCTTGCCACTAATATCGATGAAAAACGTAAAATAGAATTAGAAAATCTTGTTTCCACGATGAAAAGTGAACAACAAAATCTTGTTTCCACGATGAAAAGTGAGCAACATAATTTAATTGAGGGATTATTCTCGAAATTTGTGAAAAACAAGATCAAACGGAAGAAAAAAGACAATTGCAATTTGAACAATTAATGCAAATAGTATCGCAATTTAATGAAACAGTTAATGAAAGAATGCAAATAGTTGAATCAGATATAAAAGAAATAAACGACGACATAAAGATCCTAAAACGTAATGTGGAGACTCTTGAAATCAAAGTAGATGACATCGATTCCGTCCAGAACCAGGTGAAATTTGAAATAAGTGCTATCCAAAGCCAGGTAAAAGCCGAAATCAGTTCAATTAAAGACGCAGTACACAGTGAAGTACAAGATAAAGTGAAAACAGCAATTAAAAAATTGCAACAAGATTTGCAGAGAGGGAAATACCAGAACACCGTGAGTACCAGAGGTTCCGTTTGTAAACCACCCATATTTGATGGCAGTTCATCTTGCCCATGTATAAACGGCAATTTGAGGCCGTGGCTACAGCTAATGGATGGGATAATCAAGAAAAATCTACCTCTCTGGTAATTTCGTTAAGAGGTCCGGCCCTAGAACTCCTCCAAAGCATTCCAGTCGAAGAACAAGGCACTTTCAACAAAATCATCGCCATCCTAGACAAAGGATACGACAATCAATCCTTGAGCCAGGTATACCAAGTCCAACTCAGTGGGAAAACGCAAAAATCCGGTGAAAGCCTTCAAGAATTCGAAGCAGAGATTAGAAGGTTAGTTCACCTGTCCTATCCAGATGAAACGAAAGACCAGTTGGCCACACAGAGTTTCATAAACGGCATCAGAGATGTGGAAGTTCAAAGAAATTTAAGACTGAGTGGGGTCAAGAAGAGTAATGAAGCTCTACTTTGGGCTTTGGAAGTAGAGGCCGTCATGAACATGTCCAAGCCAAGGGTCCGAGCAGTTACCTTCAACCAGGAAGAGTCAGAGTCACCATTTCAAGCGTCGCTGGCTGGTCTGAACAAAATATTAGACCGGTCACCAAGAACTGGCACCAGAGGGGCACGTTACCGCTGCGGACGGACAGGACACTTCCAACGTGATTGTCGAGTGAGGCCACCTGAACGATCACCGACCAGGGGTAACCAACAAAACAGCCACATGTCCAGGGACCGTCAGTCAGTCAGCATAGGGGGCGAATGCTGACTGTTCCTCCACCAGCCCCCAAAACGTTATCCATCCGAGGATTTTGCCGAGATAGCGGCAGCCTAGTCATCAGAGACACCATCAATGGGCGAGCAGTTACCATCCCCATCGACACCGGCGCCGCTGTGTCCTTTGCCAAGTCCAGGGTTTTGAGAGCATCAGAAATTCGGCCAGTTACCAATAACATCCAGCTCAGAACAGTCACCGGCGAGCCCATGTCAATACAGGGCAGATGTCGTGCTACAGATAGGGGACAACATGATCCGGCATAGGGTTCTGGTAGCGAATATTGAGGACGATTTTATACTGGGAATGGACCTAATTAGCCAATATGGATTTATGTTCGACCCGAGATATGATGTTCTTCGGTTCCTAAATGAGGAATTTGTCTTGACACGACCCGTCAACAGTTCAGTCACCTCCATAAAAATCGTGGCAAAGTCTTCAGCTAGAATTCCCGGTCGAACGGAACAGATTATTCATGGGCAGCTAGACAGCAATCCTGGGAGCTGCGTTGGAATGGTGGAGCCCGTACACTCGACTCATAACTACTAAGTTGGACGGGCTATAGTTAAAACCGGACGAGATATACCCATCAGAGTCCTGAATTTGTCCAACAACGACATCAGAATCACCAATGGTCAAGAGATAGCTTGTTTCGAGCCAGCAGAGACCATCATCAATTGCGAAGAAGAGTACCAGACGTCGGTGAAGGAGACAGGGCCCGATAAAGAGTTCCTACAACAGTTTGCTGAACATTTGACACACTTGACACCAGAGAACCAGAAGAAAGCCAAGCAATTTATAACAAAGCACTGGCAAATTTTTAACATTAAAAATGGAACCACCGGTCGCACCAACATCATCCAGCATCGAATAGATACCGGAAAGGCTCAACCCATCAGAATACCACCTAGACGACTACCATTGGGGCAACAACAGGCAGTCGAGGAAAACATCGAGTCCATGTTACAAAATGGAGTTATTGAGCCATCCATCAGTCCATGGTCTGCTCCCGTCGTGATAGTTAAAAAGAAGGATGGAACCACCCGATTTTATGTGGATTACAGAAAACTGAATGACATCACGAAGAAAGACAGCTATCCACTACCCCGAATCGATGACACTTTGACCACACTAGCAGGCACCCGTTGGTTCTCCACACTAGACCTAAAAAGTGGATATTGGCAGGTTGGTCTACACGCAAACGACAGAGAGAAGACAGCGTTCTCCACCAGTAAAGGGCTGTTTCAGTTCACGGTCATGCCCTTTGGGTTATGTAATGCACCCGCTACATTTAAGAGGTTAATGGAGTATGTACTGAGCGGGTTAACATGGAGGACGTGCTTAGTATACCTAGACGACATTCTAGTCATGGGTCAGACATTCGACGACCATCTGAAGAACCTGGACGTAGTATTCTCCAGAATTAATAATGCCAACCTGAGACTCAACCCGAAGAAGTGCTCCTTGTTCCAAAAAGAAGTAGAGTTTTTGGGCCACGTCGTGTCCGAGTCAGGAATCCGCACCAACGAAGACATGATAGAAGCCATCCGTGATTGGCCATTCCCCAGAGACAAGCATGAACTCCGAAGCTTCTTGGGCCTATGTTCCTACTACAGGCGATTTGTTGAGGGTTTTGCCACCATTGCTGCGCCTCTACATCGGCAGACCACCGAGAAAGAGACCTTCCATTGGAATCAAGATTGCGAAACATCATTCAGGCGACTGAAGGCAGCACTATGTTCCAGCCCAATCCTAGCCTTTCCTACACAGTCCGGCAAGTTCATCTTAGACACCGACGCCAGCAACACCGGTTTGGGGGCCGTCCTATCCCAGGTGCACGATGGTGAAGAGAGGGTGATCGAGTACTACAGCCGTGGATTCTCAAAACCAGAAAGAAATTATTGCGTCACCAGAAAAGAACTTCTAGCAATAATAAGGGCTGTAGACCATTTCCACAAATACCTCTATGGTCGCCATTTCTTAATCCGAACAGATCATGCCGCACTCAAATGGCTGCTGGACATGAAGACACCGGAAGGACAACTGGCCAGATGAATGGAGAAATTGCAGCAATACGACTTCAAGGTGGAACACCGTGCCGGCCGGTTGCACAGTAATGCCGATGCCCTATCCAGAAGACCCTGTAGAGCGGAATGCAAGCATCGTCTGAAGACGGAACAGCGAGAGGGTATCTCCATCAGGCAGATCCGAGTGCAGGCCAATGAAGACTGGACAACGGAACAGTGCATCCAGGACCAAATGGCTGATCCAGACATCGAACCAATCTTGTCACTCAAAATGAGAGGGGCACCCAGGCCACGATGGGACGGGGTAGCTAGATACTCCGGCGTGCTGAAATCGTTATGGGCTCAGTGGGACTCTCTAAGAGTAGACAATGGAATGCTCAAGCGAGTTTGGGAAAGCGCTGATGGACGAGAAACTAAGTCCCAACTGGTACTTCCGAAGAAAAAGGTCCCAGCCATCCTGACCGAAGTACATGATGGAATTACCGGAGGCCACCTGAGCATGAATAAAACCCTAGACAAAGTTCGCCAGCGGTATTACTGGGTGAATTACTTCGAAGACGTCAGAGCTTGGTGCCGCAAATGTGCTACCTGTGCCGCCAGTAAGGGCCCGAAGACCCGGACCAAGGGCAGAATGCAGCAGTACAATGTGGGCGTCCCATTTGAGAGAATTGCCATCGATGTCGCCGGTCCGTTTCCCGAGTCTGACAGGGGGAAAAAATACATTTTGGTCGCAATGGATTACTTTAGCAAATGGCCTGAGGCATATGCGATACCTAACCAAGAGGCAACCACGGTAGCGACGGTGCTAGTAGAACAACTATTCAGCAGGTTTGGCGTCCCGATGGAATTACATTCAGACCAGGGGCGTAACTTCGAATCGAATGTATTCCAGAAGGTCTGCACGATGTTGGGGATCAGGAAAACGAGAACAACACCATTACACCCACAGTCAGACGGAATGGTGGAAAGATTCAACAGGACCTTGGAACAACACCTATCCAAGGTCGTCAGCAATAACCAGCGTGATTGGGATAAGCATATTGCCCTATTCCTGTTGGCATATCGCTCTGCTGTACATAATAGTACAGGCCTGACCCCAGCCAGTGTCCTATTCAGAAAGGAGCTGCGATTACCATGCGACTTGGCATTTGGCTCCCCCGAAGAACCTTCCCAAGACATCGACGATTATGCTGACCAGCTCCGACATAACATGCTGGTAATACACGAATTAGCCCGAACGCAGATGTTGGCCACCAGTGACAGGATGAAGACGCGATACGACCTCAAGGCCAATTCAGTCGGGTTCCAGGAGAGGGACAAAGTTTGGTCGTACAACCCCCAACGGAGCAAGGGTAAATCCCTAAAGCTTACACCCGCCTGGGATGGTCCATACGAGGTGGTCAAGAGGCTTAATGACGTCGTCTACCGGATCCGTCGAAACCCCAAGGCTAAATTGAAGGTGGTTCATTTAGATCGACTCGCTCTCTACCATGGAGGGAATGTTTCTGATCGGGACGCAAAGAGTGCGTAAAATCCTTCAATGAATTAAAACAAACATTGACTTCCACTCTATATATATATATATATATATATATATATATATATATATATATACTATACTCATTTACCCAAATTTTGACGAACCGTTTGTAGTGATTACAGACGCCAGCGCTTTTGCTATCGGTGCCGTGTGATCACAAGGGTCAATAGGTAAGGATTTACCGATTGGATATGCTTCTAGGACCCTTTGTGAAGCCGAAACTCGGTACTCCACCATTGAGCGAGAGCTCTTAGCCATTGTCTGGGCGGTTAAGCATTTTCGTCCAATAATCTATGGCCGTAAGTTCCTATGGAGACTCAAACTAGAAGAATACGACTAGGAAATTATTTACAAGCCTGGTAAAGTTAACAAGAACGCTGGTGCTTTATCACGGATTAAAATCAACCATCTTGACGAATGTTCATCATTTCAAGCAAGATCGAAACTAACACCCTTCAAAGTCCTACCCCTAAACGACGAATCCGAAGACGACAGTCCTGAACCCGAACAAAATGAAATATCTCTTGAAACTGTGTCTGAAGAATTTAAAACCTTTATAGAACGTTATAAAACCACTTCTTTAATTGACTACAGCAAAATTGAATTCTCCAACTGCCAACTACTAGACAAAACAAATAAAAACATTTTAATTTTCCCCCAATCATCCAATCTTTAGAAATTTCATCATGACATCTTCGAAGATATTTTCGAAGAAGAAGTCGCTGACTTCGAAACCTTTAAAATTAATGTATTCGCCAGTAAAACCGTAAGCAGAAGGCAATATTTCATAATCCCACTTCCAAATGATCCTGAAATTGTCAATGAAGTTCTTTTTGCATCAATATATAAACATCAAGATACTTTATCTCCATCTAAAACATACTGTGTCGAAAACAATCTCGATCTTCCGATTCTAGAGATGCTCTCTTTCATTTTCGCTGAAAAGCAAATCAAATGGAAAATTTGCCAAAACATTACAAAAACCCCCTAAAAGGACTAAATACCGCTGATCCTTGAACGACATCATAAAGGGAAAAATAACTTGCACCGCGGCATTAACGAAACCGTCCGCCGTATTATGGAAATGTACACCTGGCCTAGTTTCACAAAAGACATTGAAAATTTCGTTGTTAAGAACTGCGAAATTTGTCAAAAAACTAAAGCGTGTCGCAAAAACCTAGACAATCTTCTCGTCATTACGGAAACGCCTAAAACACCGTTTGAGCGAATTAATATTGACATACTAGAAATACCTAACAGAAACTATACCTTATCTGTAAGAGACGAACTGAGAAAATACTCACAAGCTTATGCTTTAGCAGACAAATCAGCCAAATCAGTTGTCAGTACTATGATGTTATATTTCCAACATTTTGGTACGCCATTGCGTATCCATTGTGACTATGGTAGGGAATTTGACAACACCATATTCAAAGACTTGTGTAAACTTTACGACATTAAACTAACCTATTCAAGCGTAGGACATCCGCAAACAAACGTCTCTGTAGAACGATTTCATTCTACTTTATTAGAAATGATTCGAATCCATAAAGCCGAAAATCCAGATGAACATCCCTTAAATGTACTCTCGTATGCGGTTATTGCTTACAATAACTCGACAAACAAAACCCATGGCTTTTCGCCTTATAAACTAGTGTTGGACATACGTCCAGCAGACCACCAGAAACCACCTACAACCATAAGGAACTGATTAGTAAATATATACGAGACTTGAACAATCGCATCTCCTATTATTACAAAGTAGCCCGCCAAAAAACTGACTTACAAAAGCAAAAGGCTAAAGAACGTTTTGATAAACACGTTTCCGACAAACTTCCCGAATTTAAAATTGGTGATAAAGTTTACCTTAAAGAATCCCAAATTAAAGACAAACTTCATAACAAATTCAACGGTCCATTCCAAATTTTAGACATTCACAATAATTCAGCCACACTCTTAAATCTCAAAACAAACCAACGAACGAAAGTTAACTTTGACAGAATGAAACACTATTCTGAAAACTAACTTTCTTTTCAGGTTACTACTGCTGTTCGGATCAGCAGTCTCACAGTTCAACATCAAACCAATAAACAACACTCTTTGGATTTACTATCACGACGAAACTAGAATAGTCATCTCCAACTATAAATGGACATTACTAGTTCATTGTAACTTGACGATACTCAAAGAAATCTTTGAAAACAACAATAGAATCCTCAAAACATTAGGTTTCAAATTTCATGACACAAGTGCATTCCGAATTGATGTACAAACTCACATCAGTCTCTTATCCCAAATTTCAGATTCAATTAAAACTAAATTCCCAGAAATATTCATGGACACTAAAAGATCCAAACGAGGACTAATTAACGGTGTAGGAACTATTTTTAAAGCCATCACTGGAAACCTTGACGCAACCGATGGTGCATTTTTCACAGATAGTATCAATAAACTTAACCAGGGACAATTACAAGTAGAGAATCTTCTAAAAAATCAAATAAGTGTAACTACTTCTATTATCAAAACTTTCAATGAAACCATTCAGAAACTCCAAATTGACGAAGCAAACTTTAACGAAAACATTAACGCAATCAATTTGGCAATAAATACTCTAAACGACAAAATAGCCCTTATCCAAGCAAACATTTCTCATTTTTGGGAATATGCGAAAAATTAATGGCAAGCTATTTATTTCTTGAGGATAACCTCAATGATATTTTAAATTCCATAACATTTGCTCGATTAAAAATAATTCATTCCTCAATAATCACACCTGATCATTTGATAAAGTCACTACAGGAAATTTCGCAAAATCTTGTCAAAAACAATCTACCGTTACCTGTCAGATATTCAAGTGTCGCCCAATATTTGGAAGTAATCGAATTAGAAGCGTTTCAAACTAATTAAGATTGAGTCTTTATTTTAAAAAATTCCTCTTGTAGAGCAACAACTCTACACCGCCTACCACTTATATCCTATCCCAATTTTAGATGACAGAACTGGTTTTCATCATATTCTTTCATTCACCCAAAAATATATTGCGCGAAACGATGATTCTCTAATGTACATCCCCATTAAGGACTTGAGTGTATGCAAGCCACTAACTCCACAACAAAAACTGAGTTATATGCCTACCCCATCGACTCCAATGCACCCTGCGAAGCTCAACTTCTGAAGAACATCCGTAGTGTACCGGAGAGTTGCCAAAGCTCCATTGTATTCAGTGAAGGATACAATGTCTAAAGACTAGAAACTAACACGTGGATTATTATAGTGTCCGAACCCTTACATGTGACAATTAATTGTGCGGGAATAGATACTAAGACAATAGTTTTAACAAACAATACCATTATTCGCTTACAATCAGACTGCAGTGCTTTCATGGGAATCACAAAAATACAAGCGGAACCTCAAAAACTTATAAACATTTCCGACAACTCATACCCTGTATTAATCCCTTACTACGGTTGCAGTTCTCACCCCGAAAAACTAGATATTCCAGAACTCAAGCCCCTAAAGCTGGATGACTTGAATATGGACGTACTATCCATAGCGAGCCATAAATTGGATCAATACTCCAGGGACCTGGACGACCTTATCAACCAGCCATTTGTAAACAGAAACATATCCTGGTTTACATACGCTACGATTACAACAATTATAATCACTGTTGTTGCATTCATTACAGTTAAAATTGTAAAACACGTCAAGAAGCCACCAAAGGACGAAAATTCCACTTCAGACAACCTAAGGACCTTCCCAAAAGCACTGTACAGACTCGTGCCAAAATTGAGGCCTGTGATTCAAGATGGATCCCAGATGAACAGCCCAGTTTGATTTAAAAGTTGATGTTATAACATCAAATATTCTTTATAAGGGGGAGCTGTTAGGTGTGAATTGTACACACACGCTGACAGCTTCCTGGTACTTCGATGTTAACGTGGGAACGCATCGTGTGAATACCTTTTCGCTGACTTCAGCTTTTATTAAATCATAAATAGAACCGAAGCGATCCCACGGTCATCATTATAATATTTTTTATTCTGTCCAGTTAGTTTTAGTTTGAATTTACATTTCATTATTTTTTTACAAGTTTAAAGTGTTAATTTTTTAATTTTAAAGTGTTTTAAATAAAATATATTTTTTTAAAAGTCTAAAGTGAAATCAAAGATACAATATATATATATATATATATATATATATATATATATATATATATATACTACGTAGCAATTAACGGCTAAGAATTTGGATAGAATTTTGGAATTTCCACAAAATAATGGGAAAGTAGCCAAAATTTTTTTATTTTATAAAGGACACTAAATAAAGTGTACTATTTTATTATATCATGAAGCTTTCGAAAGTTATTGATTTCTTCTTCAGTCAAGTTTCTGAAAGATTACACAAATTAATAATGGTATAACTTAATCTACATGGTTAAACTAAACTTACAATATCGAGGTTAGAAGATTATTAAAAAAGGTTCTCATTGCAAGTAACGTAAATTGGTTAATGCGTTTTGAACAAACATTACAGACATATTTCAACAATCTAATAAAACATTATTATAACCGGATCACATATACATTGAATACAATTTTTAAGATTAAAACAGAATCACATTTTAAAAAGTTATATACAAGCCATTTATCATATTGTAACAGTGACATGGAACGCAAACAAAAGCCGAGACTCGATGTTACACTAAGATTCTTATGTCATGTGTGAATGCAAAGACATTGAAAGAATTCGTATAGAGAGAGTCTAATGGAATACTGACACTATGATATATAAACAAATATATATACATACGCATACACACATATACATATATACAAACATATATAACGCAAAAACAAGGGGAGATAATATATGTTAAATTACAGTAAACGTTTATGATTTTTGTCCAACTCAAGTAAATTGCAGTATATTGTTTTTAGGTTTTTTATGTCTGTTTTATTATTAATACTAATGTTGAGTCGATATATGCAAACCATCTCCAGAAACTGTCTTTTGAAGGTGTTGGATTCACAAGCTCAAAACCCCTAGGTTGTCAAAGACAGGGGAGTGGTTATTCTTCAAACAATGTTCGGCCAGAGCACAGCTACATTTGTTGAGGCATATATCACTTTTATGTGTTGTTAACCTGCTTTTGAGGTTTCTTGAAGTTTGGCCTATGTAACTGGACTGAGAGTCTTTATAATCCACCTTGTACACTACATTGGTCTTTAAAAGTGTTGGTGTCCTATCTTTGACCTTGTTGAAAATGTGACCAACTGTTTTGAGAGGTTTGTTGGCCCACAAACTTTTAAAGACCAATGTAGTATACAAGGTGGATTGGAAAGACTGTCAGTCCAGTTACATAGGCCAAATTTCAGGAAACCTCAAAAGCAGGTTAACAACACAAAAAGTGATATACGCCTCAGCAAATGTAGCTGTGCTCTGGTCGAACATTGTTTGAAGAATAACCACTCCCCTGACTTTGATAACCCAGGGGTTTTAGCTTGTGAATCCAACACCTACAAAAGGCAGTTTCTGGAGATGGTTTGCATATATCGACACAACATTAGTATTAATAAAAAAACAGACATAAAAAACCTAAAAACAATATACTGCAATTTACTTGAGTTGGGCAAAAATCATAAACGTTAACTGTAATTTAACAAGTATTATCTCCCGTTGTTTTTGGGTTATATATGTTTGTATATATGAACATGTGTGTATCTGTATGTATATATATTTGTTTATATATCGTCGTGTCAGTATTCCATTAGACTCTTTCTCTACGAATTCTTTCAATGTCTTTGCATTCACACCCCATGACCTAAGAATCTTAGTGTTCTGTAACATCGAGTCCCGGCTTTTGTTTGCGTTCTATGTCACTGTTACAATATGACAAATGGCTTGTATATAACTTTTAAAATGTGATTCAATTTAATCTTAAAAATTGTATTCAATGAATGTGTGATCCGGTTATAATGTTTTATTAAATTGTTGAAATATGACTGTAATGTTTGTTCAAAACGCATTACACAATTTACATTACTTGCAATGCAAACCTTTTTTAATAATTTTCTAACCTCGATATTGTAAGTTTAGTTTAACCATCTAGATTAAGTTATACCATTATTAATTTGTGTAATGTTTCAGAAACTTGACTGAAGAAGAAATCAATAAATTTCGAAAGCTTTCATCATATAATAAGAGTACACTTTATTTAGTGCCCTTTATAAAATAAAAAATTTTGGCTAATTTCCCATTATATATATATATATATATATATATATATATATATATATATATATATATATATATATATATGTAAACGCATGGTTTGGGACAGTAAAATTTTATTACAGGAAAAGCTTCTAAATCACATTTTATGTATACCTATATAGTTCAATTGTTATATAAACATTTTTTCTATTAAAAGTAACTTTCGGTTAACGAAGGCATTCTTTGAGCCCTCCGTGGAGTTTGAGGACAGTCCCCAAAACATGCCTTTTGCAAACTGGCGGTATACGAAATGATAATTTGGGGACTGTCCCTAAAATATGCAGTATTTTAGTATAGTTTGGGGACTCATCAAAATAATGACGATTTCGGCTACAGTTGCATTACTTCCAATCTGATTAAAATTTGCTTGCTTAACATGAAGTATAATTTTTAGACCTAATTAGGAGCAAAAACAAGTTTATTATTTCGTATTACATTGAATTTGCAAAAAAAAACTATTTTGTTTAAATTGTCGCTGTATAGACTAATTCTTATTATTAAGCGTTATCGAGGTGAAAAGCTCTGCAATGATACTACTAAATAGGATGTGAGTCTTATAGTATCTATATGCCTAAAGGGTTTAAATTAATAGTACAATAATAAAAATTTACTGTTAATTTCAAGGGGATAATGATAATGGTACTAGGTACTCGATTTCTCACACAAAAATGCCATAGAAGACAGCAGTCTTGTCCATACCTATTCAGTTGTATTTTACATCCTCAAGACTTCACTAATATACATTTTGGTGTTTATAGCGTCATCAACAATTTTATGCTTAAGCCGTTTCTTAGGAACATTTCTTATTTTAACTTCAGACAGAACCTAAGGTTGTCATGCATCTATTTAATAAAATATCACAGCTAATAAAAAGAAAAAAAACGTAGTGTTTCATTTTCTTATTGCTTGCAATATCCTCATAAGAAATATTCGGGGTTAGGCCTAGTGACATGACCATGCAAACTACAAAAATCTTGGAGTTATTTTTCCGTTGAAAGTTTGCAGACGAACCATTTAACATTTATTTTATTATAGACATTGATTCATTGGGTTTGCTACCATATTTGCTCCTCATATCTGGATAGCTCACCAAGAAAATGAAACATTCGAGTCTTTAGAAATTTTAAGCCACATTGGATATTAATAGTATGTCTAAAGAGGAAAGCCCCTACTAGATTATATTTGTAACCTTCAATCTATATAGCTATTTTAAAATAAAATTGATTAGGAGATTAAACAGTAAAACAAAAGTAAAATTTAAAATTGAAATAACCCTGCTACGCAAGAACCCCTTAAAAAATAAAGAAATATGTATTAATGTGCCTATTAACCTCGTTATGTACCCCTATTAATATACCTAGTGAAGTAAATAAGTATAATTAGTTAAATTGTACATATGAACTGCAGTAATTCGATATTGTTCCACTTTTATACGAGGCGTTCGCTAAGATTGTGGCTATGCTGGAATATATTTTTAAACTCTGCTGTTAGGAGAGGATGAGGTGTACTGAGAGATTGAAAAAAGTGGATTACTCAATTTCAGTATGACTTATGTATACTATTATTATATATTATGTTATTCGAAAATTTGTCACTGTTAAATATCAGAGGTGTCTGATGCCATAGCAAGATTTAGTGGGGGGATAACTCTTGCTACCCTTTATACTACCAAGAGCCAGAATGACTTTGATGAACTCTGTTTATCGTGCCAGTTATCATCAGTCCCATTTTGAAATGGTTAACTAACCATGGATAAACTGATTTTTCAATGGAACCCAATAATTCGTTTAATTTCCTTTCATCTAATATTTTTATATATTTCTAACAGTTCCTTAAGAGTTCGAGAAATAATGATAATTTTTGATTATCGTGTGTTTTCTTATTATTCATGAAATATTTTTGGTCATGAAAGCCATAGAGTTTAAATTCGCATGTCAACTAATGTGGCAATTCACACCCTTTCCAAAGATATCAGATGTGTTCGTAGTAATATTTCCCATCAGATGACATGCGTAATTAGAATATCTACTAAAAACTAGTTGCTCAATTATTTCAAATACCTTTAAAAACGCTAATAACATTAAATAATTTGATAATATAATATCATTAGATGACAGGTACTCTTTTTTTCTAAAATGTTTTGAAATTTGGGACTGGAAACTCCAAACCCCTAAATTTATTACTAAAAACACGACACATAATAAGGGACACATTTTTTGTAACAAAACTAATAAAAAATCCTTCACCATGACTACTTATTTCACTGACCATTTTATGCAGTTACTCAATTTGCTGTTTCTCATAATATATTTTTTTCCATTTTTGATACAAACAACAACAAAAAAATAACACAAAAATTAGTCTTAATAAAAAATCACGTTTGTACTCCTAATTAAAAAATAAGTTGAAACAAATATAATGAAAATCCCATAGAAGGATAATCGTTCTGCGTAGGTAAATGACCTTGCGACTTTCAGCTTACAAATAAACTAAGTTTAAAATAACAAATTAATTTACAGGCTTTAGGATAACAATGAAACACAACAACTTAAAAAAAAGAAAGTAACAGAAAAATTGAGTAATTAACATGTTTTATTATAAAGACGATTTTATTAACATGTTAAAAGCTGTATATATTTTTAATATTTAATATTCATGCATTTATACCCTTTAAATTGACTGTATCCACTGTTTGGATTTCTTTTTAAATAATGAAAGTGAATTTAACCCTTTAATCTCATCAGACAGAAAGTTGAATATTTTAGGACCAAAAACATCTTTGAGCTATAGTTTTTTTTTGCTTTGGGTACTATGAAAATATTATTTAAATGTTGAACTAAATCATCTCATTATACATGGCAAAGACAATTTTTACATACAACCAAGCAAAACTGATTCATTTACTTTTTAACTTTTTTCATCTAAAATGGTAATCTTTAAAAATGACATTGGGTTGAAAACTTTTTTTCATTAAATCTCTTAAACTAAGCTATGGCTTAGTTTATATAATAAATATGTTTTAAGTAAATTTTAACATTATGTATTTTAACCTTGACAAATCTTACATTCCATCATTCATCCAATATTCTTAAAATAGGGGTACAACATTTTCTTTTACATATTAATATATAGATTAAATATATGATTTAAGTAACAAATTCAATTTTTAACGCAACGAATGCTAAATTAAATTATATTTTTTCAACTTTTTTTATTAGGTAATTATTTTTTGATACTATCTTCTGGACATTATACAATCCATCGAACGGAAGGCAATAAATATATGGCTTCAGGCCGAGAAACTTCATCAGTTGCGCTTCCCTCAACATATTAAAATCTTCAGTAATTATTAATGTTTTTTCATACATATAACCAAGCTTAACTATTTAACGCACAATGAAAATCGGTATTAGGAGTGTTAAAGAAAACTAAAAAGAAAAAAAAGTGATGCCATGTGTAATGCTTTTTTTACCCTTTGATTCCTATGATAGAAATCACACGAAACAAATTTATATGTTAACTAAAACCCACAAAACGATTATGTGACAATATATTATTTCTAGTCGATAGTCTTCAAAATGTTACGCTTCCCTCGGCGATTAAAATCTCGAATAATTATTTATGTATTGCATTTAAGGCTGAATTTAACATTTTAACTCAAATTGAACATGTAGTAGTTTCAGGGAAAACTAGTCCACAGTGATTCTAAATTGAGAGCCGTGCTGTATTTAAAACTCCGTTACCCTTTCCTGGGATAGTAAGCACAAGAAACAAATAACAAATAGATTAATTGTTAATCTATTGGCTAGTTTTCCCTGAAGCTCCAAAATGTCGATTTTCATTTTACGTTAACATGTTAAGTTCGGGTATTTGTGCGAAATGCATAAACAATTATTTGATCTATCAATCACATGAAAGTTCTCGACTGTAAACAATATATTGTCTTGCCTTCGATGGATTACAAACTCTCGAAAAGATAATATAATAATTGCTAAACTCCTAGATGAAGATATTCATTATTCCTTAACAAAATCTAAGACAAAACATTGTGTTTTGTATTTAAATTAAAATGCTCTCTAGCATAAATCAGATTTTAATTTTCTCTGCATACCCCTAAATGTTTTACAAAACTAAATAAATTAAAGTTTTCTTATAATACACAACTTTTTATGTTATGTTATGAAATATATTTGAACAATAGTAAATAGGTTTCCGCATCATAAATTCATTCTATTAATAATTACATTTCTTTGATTGTTTCTTATGTAGAAAAAATTATTTTATGAGTGCTTTGAATCTCTGAAATGTATTAATCCTCAATACCCATCTGATCTTTTGCATACACAGAAATTATCCTTCAAAGTGACAAATTTCATTGTCGCATAGATAAGTTTAGGTACATTTTTTTACACAAATTTACTGTAGTAATTGTTTATTAAAGATGACACACTTCGCCTTCGCCCGGTTTGTTAGTTCACCGAATCTTTAAACTACTGGAATATAAAAAATGTGCCAATATTTCCGTGGTGTGTTTGACCTCTGCTTTGTTATACCGACATTTCCCTGAAAGACGATTATTCGAAAATCGTCTACGGGCCACTGTGATAAAAAAGCATTCGACATTCCAGGCCATAATAAATACCAAATTTTTAACATTAGATATTATGAAGTTGTATTCTTAAATGTTTGAATTTGATTGTTTGAAATTTAATAAATATTAGATTAATATAATAAGTCGCTTTGTAATAGAATCGTGTTAGACAATTCATGGCAAATTAGGAATTTCTTTGGGTTTTTTGTTATTTTAATCCGACAATTAAGATACATATAATTACAGAACATTTCAAAATTGTATGAAAAAAACTATAAGTGGGAATATCAAAACGGTGATATATTATTCATAGTGTTAATGAAATTTAAGGATATTTGTAATTTTACATTGTTAATTTAAAGCAGTTGAATGGGACATCTTCTTTTCTTTTGGGGATTATGAGCAAAGATTTATTTATTTAATTTCGCCAAATTGGCTATTGATTCTGTAAAATTTAATATGAAAAATGCTTTTCAGGAATATGTAACTTATCTCTAAATTGGAAAACTTGAAAACTATATCAAAAATACGCCTTTGATGTAGTTGGCTATAAAATCAGTAGGAACATAACCCCGGACGTATATTATTAAATTAGTAGGTGTGTACTGGTATTTCAAATTTTTTATTGAATGTTATTTCTTGTGTTTGAAGTGGAATTACATAAAAGTTATAATCAAGTTGGATTTTTTTCTCACTATATTATGTATAAATTTTCCTGATTAAAAATTGTTTATTATACATATTTACAAATGAAGAAATGTAGTTGTAATGGAATTTTAGATAATGTAAGGTTTAAAACTTTGTAAAATTTTATTATTATATATATTTTATATACTACTATATACTTTTATAGTGCTTAAATTATCATTAACTAATATTGATACCTCTGGATTTTCTTACGATTTTCACATATTGCTGAGAACATACATAAAGCACATGAAAAGGGTTCAAAAATTAATTTCTCCTTGTTACTTTTTTAAATTGAACAAGACAGCAATACAGATTTTCAGTACGACGTTTCGTGTTATCAGAACAATCAACAATTGGTTAAATACCATACTATTTGTTTTTATTTTTAAATTTAAATCCAGTTTGAAATATAAAATTATGCAGAAAAATCTCCATGTTTCGATACTGAACGCCGGAAGAACAATTATTATCACAGTTGTAAAGGAAACACTAATTAAAAATATTAACAGCAGTATGTACTGAATTAGTTACAAAAACAGTTCAACAAATAAATATCATATTTTAAGGATAGGTTAGATCGTGTAATTGTGCAAGCCAAAACAATACTGGTATGCCCTAGACGACTCTGAAGTGGATTCATATATTTTTGAGGTACTCCCAAAAATAAAGATCTAGATAAGTTAGGTCCGACGTACTTGCAAGCCAGGAAACATCTGAATATATACAGGTCCAACCGAAACGAAATCGGCTTGAAAATTCCTGAAAAACTCTGAGCAGGAGTCCTCCCGTCTTATTAAAAAGTTATTGATTTGTGCGAATTTATTTTCGAACCATTCTTCCAAAGTATCGTTGTGTCCAAGCAATGCCCAGAAGTTTTGTGCAAATAGGGATTTTGTCGACGAATAATATCTAATCATTTTCATACGAATTGAAAGACTGTGTAACTAATTAAATTTTGTATTGTGACTAAAGTAAATTGTCAATAAAAATATTTTTTTTTTCAAATTCATCATTTATTATATTGCGACTTTATTTTATACAGTTTAATGGCAAATATTTATGTTGGATCTTTTTTTGAACTTTGAGCAGTGATCTATATTAGATATTTTAAAGTTCAGATATATTTTAAATTTAGAAATAAGCGTTTAAACTTTAAACCACATCGTGACTCTTTAAGTTTATCAAAATTTTCTGTTGAATAATTCAATTTTTGCATAATTTGTCCTATGTTAGTAATTAAGTCAAAATTGAGTTTTTTGTAGTGAATATTGATGCTTTAAAATCATAAACATTGTCACTAACAATGTAAAAACACAGATTTGCACCCTAACACCAAACCTTTGTTTAAACACTGAACACCCGCCGTTTCAACAACTCTAAGTTGTCATCATCAAGGAGTAAACCAACCGTTGGGTGTTTAAATAAAGATTTGGTGTTAGGGTGTAAAACTGTGACATTTGTGATACATTAAAGGTTCCACAGAATTTCCAGTTTCACTAACAGGTTACTAACTGGATTGAGTGATTATATGCAAGAATGGCACCGATCAGTATACTGTATCAATAATATATTGTCTTGCGTTCAATGGAATGAAAAATGTCAACAGTTAGTATCGTCATTTCTTTGACAGGTTTCAGTAAACCGCTACGACGTGTGTTTTATGTCCTAGGAATTACAGGGAAACGGCGTAACACACAGTATGACTCCCGATTTGGAGACTCTGTGAGATCAATTTCCTGACACTCCTGGGTGTAGGAATACATTTAGCGATAAAATAAATAAATTAAGTTATATGTTTCTATATACATAAATAAGTTTTTGAAAATTCAATCAGTTGAGGGGAGCACAACTGATGAAAGTTCTCTAATAGGAAACAATATATTGTCTTGCTTTCAATGGATTGAAAAATCTCGAAAATTTCGTCTTGTATCAATAATCGCCATAGGGCTGTTTGTAAAAGTTTCATTTACAAGTGTAAGTTGTTAAGTTGAGATAGAATGTAATCTTTATAACAATAAATTGATGGTAGTTTTATGTGTAAACGTGAAGTTATGAAGAGACCGAATTTTGAAACAACTTTTTATTTTAATTCTGTACCAATGTCTACCACAATTGAGTTGGGTATTCCACGATAAAAAATATAATAAACAAAATTATTTGCTATCTCTGTAATTGCAAGGAAAGTTACTATGCATGTTAGCCCAAAAGCTTAAAATAATAATTAGAAATTTTGTACCTACTAGTTTTTTTGATAGTGGACGTATCAGATCTATCCTTCCGAAAACATTTTCTGTTGTAAACATTCATATTCATAGAGTGCCGTATTGGGAATGGAGTTTTAAATGTCTGCTATTTTAAACCTGAGGGCGCGCCGATACAGGCACAGGCCCGGTATTCTAAACTCAGCGAAACCTGAGTTTCCTGGTCTTACATAATTTCGAATGGAGTTTTTTAAAAGGCAGAACCGACAGCTGTCCTATAGCATTTTTTTGTTGTGTTTTTTTAATAATATGTAAAGTTTGGCCTGTTCGGTCAGTAAGCTTTGTGTCTTCTTGTCAATAAGGTCAATAAAATGAGTAATGAAATGGTATAAACTATCTAATGTCGGAGTTTTGTTGCATGAATTTGTTACTTGAAGAATTTCATTTTATTTAACTTTTTTTTTGGGGCATAAAAGTGGTAAAAGGATTCTAAGGAAGAACGGCGTGAGAAATATTAGAAATCGCAAAGAGATTTAGGATATTGGATAAAGGTATAATATTGAAGGATAATTTTGCCAGGAGAGAGACGGTTGTAAAAAATTTCATTTTGTTGTATTGGCATAGTTGTTATGAATTAAGGGGTAAGAATGGTGATGGCATAGAAAAATTTGGGCTTGTTATGAATGTGAAACAATATCTTCGTTGCTCCGTTTGAGACGATACAGCGAGAGAACGAAAAGAAGTCCCTTCCCCCAAACGAATTCTTTCTTATTCGTTAAAAACGCACAGTTGGATTTACGCTTCCCCTCCGCCACTCTTTTCTCCTTTTGTGGATTCAAGTTTTACTAATTCAATTTAGGTATAAAGTGGGACCACCAAAGGTTAAAACAAAACCCAGGTACATGTTCTATATAAAATTTATTTAAAAAGAAAAAGATTATTGTGGTTCTTGCTTTGCAACAACACAGAGGGAGAGCACAATTTCTGCTTATATAAAAATTTTGACCTCGTTTCTTCGATTAAAGCAAGCAAAAAAACTAAAAAATTAGTGGTGTGGGTGACATATTTTACAAGGTCTCAAGTTGTACCTGGGTGGGAAATAAAAGAATTTTATGAAGTTTTTTAAATTTCGTCTCTGATTGTAATTACCCACCCCCAAAAAAAGATATCCGATGAAAACGTACCTTAGCGAAAACCACTCAACGATATCCCCAAAATCTCAACTTCATGCCTTTATAATTTTTTCGAAATCTCTAAGCCAATAAGACAATTCAAAACTAAAAAAAAAAAAGAACGTTATGAAAAATGTGACTAAAAGAGTTAAGCAACCCCGATTTTGATTTAGCATTTTAATAATATGTAAAGTTTGAGTAAGCTATTCAATAATATCTAATGATAAACAAAACATTTTATTTAACTCATAAACTAATGTGTTTTAGGATATTGGATAAAGGTATAATATTGCATTATTTTCATAGTATTGTGCTTTCTTCTTCGACTCTTTTCTCCTCAACTGTTGTTCTATATATGATATTGTGGTTAACTTTAAAAAAATTTTGACAAACTAAAAAATTAGACCTCGTTGTAATAAAAGAATTTTATGAATTTTTTAAATATTGTAATTAGATATCGATGCGGGATCTTGAGAATCCAGAATCAATTAGGATTTTTAATTTTAGTTCAGGAAAAGTAATATACCTACTAAGTTATATCTTGTGGTCCTATGATAGTTCATTTACGAATTGTGAAGGTTGTAATAAGCACAATATGTACTCATCAATGTGATAATGAAAAACCATCATGAAGTGGCAAAGAGATGTGTACAGACTAGATTTTGAAGTAAATTTTGGTGTGGGGTCGTTGGTAATTTAATATAACTTACTTCAGACATAGAATTTCAGATACATTTATAGATAGTATTACCGGAAATACACTTGCCAAGTTGTACGAAAAACAGTCACCAATTGTCAAAGTTGTCTCTATGTAAATTTGCAATTCTGTAAATTAATATCTAATGACGAAGCACTTAAGCACTTAATTAGATTTTAAACTATTGCATGAATGGGGATATTTTTTATTAATCCTGATTTGTTGAGAAGTCTTTATTTAGGTTCATACTCTAATGAAAATGCGTTTAACATAAATCCTTTTCTCCTTATTTACGTTCATGTTTTATTGAAAATTCAATGCGTTAATACATTATTTTCTTATTAATGTTACTTTGCGACAAATAAATCATGGCCTACTTAGAAAAATTAAGGCCTAACTTCACGAAGTGGGATATTTTGTTGATACTTAAATGTTTTATAGACTTGTGGTGTATTAATAGGCAGGAAAGAAGAATTGAACTAGTTTGCGGAATGACAAAAGACTTTTGAGACATGTGATAAATGCCATCTTATTCGATTAAAAAAGAGTCCAAATAATGTCACATCTTGACAGCTATAAAATTAACCGTTTCAGATTTACCGGCGAAAAACGATTGTAAATCTAAAGCCAGATGTCAAATGCACTAGGTTTTCTCTAAACCTTTCTCTATATTACCTTTGCGGTAGGTGTAATAGGAGTAAAGACCCTTGTATACAGAAGCGAATTTCGGACACCATCTATATTTAATTACATATAAGCAGCTCGATTGTTTGAAACATTACTTAGTGATTGATAATTATATTGGTAAAGTAGAATAATTTACTTGCTTTTAAAGAGTTTATCTGGCCATTTTTCTTAGCATTTTACATTACATTGCAAATATTTGAAAATGATAAGGTAAAAATAATTATTGAAATAAAATATAAACTAAATTTTATTTGCATTTGTACCGTCCAAATGACCAATTTTTATTTACTCCCCACTCAGCAAATGTTGAACACATTATCAATGTCAAAATGTGAAATTTGGGTATTTATTATTCCAGCAAAGTACCTAACAATGATACTTAATATTATGCTACCTACCTTACCAAGCATTAAACCATCAAACAATGTAAAGTGACAGGACATGGATGAATTTCACCTCAGATAGTTGCACAATAATGAACAAGACCCAAAAATTATATGTATGTTTTAGACAAATATTGATTAATAATGATTATTTCTAAAGGTAAATATTCTGTATAAAATATGTCCATATCTAAATGTTATTAAATATATCCAAAACGTCAATTGATTCGGTAGTTTCACGAGGATAAAATTATAGCTATATTATATTTCTGACAGAACAGAAATTGTGTCAAATACTACCGATTAAATATTTATAGCATGCTTCTCTTATCAAATATATTATAATTTATTTAGATATGTGATTTCAATTAAAACTTGTTTTTCTTGGAGATAGATCATTTTACTCGTTTTGTGAAGTTTATTTTTAACATCCTCTATTTTTTTAACGTTTTCTTGAGAAATAACACCACAGGGTGATTTTGATCAAAAGACCCTAATTAGTTTATAATAAGCTAATGCGAAGATATTACCCACATTATTTACTTCCCACAAATGTATAATGGGAGACAATTATGAATGTAGTTTTTAGCCTGAATCTCTTTTGCCTAGTAATGTTTGTGATCCAGATAAGAAATCTTGGGTTGCTTTAAAGTTTTTAATAATTTGCCGTCAACGACAGCCCTTCTAAGCTCTTCCCTGGTCTTAACCAGTTTCACACATGGGATCCTCAACACCCTCCGAAAGTCCAAATCTGAGAACCCTAATTGTTGTGTACTTTTTATATTCAGCTTTTATCTTTACTAATAAAAACTTTTACTAAACATTAAATTGTTGTACACCATGCGATGAAAATATTTATCACAATTTGATGAGTTTTGTAAGGATGTATTACATGTTCCACAGTGATGTTTTAGAAGTTCCATGTATCAGTCTGAATATTATCATTGTCTATGTACAATGTACACATCCATTTATAGTGTATAATCTTACTAATGAGAAGTGATGTTTTATTTCGAGAAACAAAATATAAAAAATCCGGTATTCCCGGATATGGTAAATAATAATTTACAATTATTAAAAATGATTCGTTTATTCCATTCGTCTATGACAATAAAAAAGCTTGCACATCAAAATAAACTATTCCATTCAATGCCCATCCCTAGTATATAGTGTTGAGTTCGTTACCAAATTATAGTTACACTCGTCAACAAACTTGCTAATAAGTTGAACTATATACTGGAGGAAGATAGGTAAATGTAGTCTGCTTACAACTGAAATATCTATAGCTGTTTGGACGATTCTTTTGGGAATATTTTTACATTAGTACATTAAAAAACAAATAAAAGGTATTTCAGTTTTTATTAACCTATGAGGTGCAGTCATATGCTTAGAGATATATAACATATGCTTAGAGATATATAATCATTTTTGATTGGACTTTTAAAACCTTCATGCAGTTTAGAGTATTAAAATACTCTAGATATGTTACACGGGAGCTTTTTTATACTACATGTCTTACAGTATCATACTATATGTCTAATATGTATAGGTTTGAGAGTTAATAGTGTTTTCAATTTTAACTCTTTAACATTCAGTGTCGAACGAATTAAAATACTATCTGAAAGTATCAATCGTCTTGATCCTGAGTAGTATTATTAAACCACAAAAAATATTTATTATTTATTAAACTTTAATTAAATTAAGATTAAAATTTAAAAAGATATGAAACTGATTTTACTAGAGTGTTTCTTCGCGCATGACATCAATGCAATGCTTGAAGACGTCGTGAAACATTGGTATGCTGCTAATAACATTAACAACTATTCTTCTATTCTTCTTCGACTATAAATTGTTTTTGAAAGTTTTTCCCAAGTGTCGCCTATGGGCTTCATATCCGGGGATAATACAGCCAATATGAATGATTCATTCGATTTTAAGGCAGTCAATAAGTGCATTTGTAAAATGCGCGCTTGAACATTATTGTCAATGAAAACAACAGCTTTCTGTAGTCGAAGATAACATCTCTAACCCTCCAGACTGAATTCAGCATATAAATTATCACTTGGAAGTAACCACGCGCCAAGCATGCCCTTTGTTTGTAGCTACACACAAATTATGCTACAACAGATATTGCTTGAATTTGTTAGAAAGCATAGTACTCTATTCAAAAACCTTCATATAATTGTATGTCGTTGTCACCCAATTTCAAAAATTCGTGCAGACACAGTAGTGAACTCTTATATTGCAAATTAAATAAATTTGATTTATTTTTTAACGTCAATTTTATTTTCAAAATAAAACAAACTTAACTAGAGCAAATTATTAGGAAAAGTATTGCACCGTGTTGGATTACAAAAACGAGTGGACATCAAAGTCAGGTAGAGACATTCCAAGTCCAATATTCGTCATGTAGAATCATAGGAGAATGTTTTAGATAGGATTCCATGAATTAAAGACATTTGGTTAGTTGAGATGAATATATGATTGATATATATTCAATCGAATTTCTGTCATTCTTTTTTAAAATGTATTACAACAAAACTAGAAGGCATGCAGAATAGACATTCAAGAATCCCATAGAGACGTCGTAACCTTTAAAACAACTAACTGTTAAGTATGGTAAATCAAAACCAAATTACCAGTCCAATGTTTTTTAGCCACTTCCAAATTTTAAGACTACCAATAATCTAAACATATTTAAATCAACGTGTGAGACCAAATGTTAATCCTTCAATTAATAGACCAACAAAATTTCGAAATTACACTAAGTAAAAACACTTCAACATTTCCAAGTCAGCCGATAAATGTTCAAATTGTTCAAATTCACAGAAATTTTGCGGCATCCTTCCGACTACATACAAGTTTACTGAAAATGTTATATACATATATATTAATATTTAAACTATTACATTTAGCTAATAGTACTACTAAATTTTTTAGTTAAAGAAGTTCATTATGCAGATATTTCAGATTATATCAGTGATTTAAGAACAATAATAGCTTTTAAAATTTCTTTAGCTATTCTGCCACATGTTTGAAATAAAAATTATGGCAAAACCGAGTATTATATTTGAATTATAGTGGTTCATGCAATTCCTCTACCCAACATAGAATATCCACTAACGCGAATGATACATCATAATATCGTTACTTATTTTTTTTTAATTAACATTCGCATAGGTGAAAATCAGCTGTCTACAAGATCATACTTATTCTCAGTTATAAGAAATGGATTGTAAAAATTTAATTCTTCTTATGAAATTAAGTATATCATGTATGATTTTCAAAATCATTCACCAAACTTGAAATATACTTTGTTATGGGTATCCACAAAAATATTCATTCCCTTAAAATTGAAAGAGTTTGGTCCTACAAACCAAATATTTAATAATATTGAAAAAAACATAATATAATTTTACGGAACACCACATACTACATATGACAATAGTACCGAATTCAGATCTCAACCCTTAGTAAAGCATCAAACGTCATATATCTCCCTAAACTATTTACACCACCCCAAACGTAGGTAACGTTTAATTGATCAATTGGTTCAAATTACCAGGCTAGTGTTATTAAGAAAGTTCAAATTTTGACACCCAACAATCGAACCAAATTTGATTCACCTTGTTACGTCAAAGTTTAATTATTCTTTAATGGAGTCATGAAATTTCAAAACTACAATAATAACACTTTAACATTGCCAAATCTGCAGATAAATAATTCAATTAAGACTTAATTACAGAACTTTCCCAAGAAGAAACCGTTCCGACCCCAAATAAAAATAGTCTGGAATATTTCATAATATGATTGTTAAATTTTACCAAGCTCCACAACACCCTGAAAATAGTTATCTAAAATATTACTTTTATTTAAGAATACCACCGGACTTTATTTATTTGAAGAATTTCTCTAGCCTGCATAGAATATAGAAAAATGTGAGTGATGCATGTTCAATTACAAGTCTAAGATTTTGCAGTTTAAATTATTAATCAATATAAGCCTAGAGCAATATCACCCGTGGACGAGATTATACTTATTATCAGTTTAAAGAAATGAATTGTAAAAATGTAATTCTTCTTGTAAAATTAAACATATCTTATATGACTTCCACAAACATCCCCTAAAAATAAAATATAGGTACCCACAAAACTACTTTATTTCCCTTGTATTCAAAGAATTTAGGTTCTGTAAACGACATTTTAAGAATTCCGTAAAAAGATTTATTTACGGTACACTATATGTGAACATATTACCAAATTCAAATCTCAACCCTTAGTAATGTTTTCAATCTTTATAGATACATATGCAATTTAGATAGATAATAGTCATTTGTGACAGCTTCAAACTTCATATATCCCCACCAAACTGCATCTTAGGTAACGTTTAATTAATAAGTTAATTCAAATTAGGAAGCCAATGTTTTATAGAAAATTCTGAATTTTAATCAACCGATGAAACAAAAGTTTAATTTTATTCTACCTAAATAGACTAACACAATTTCAAAACTACAATACTTCAACATTTCCAAGTTTACCGATAAATGCTCAATTAAGACCTATTTACCGCTTTTTCAATAGTTTTAATTAAGAATACCACTATATTTTTTATTTGAAGAATTTCGTCAACCAAATATTTCATATACCACCATTTGATGCAAAAATGCAACAAATTTCTTTTGTCAATTTTGATATGTTTAACATAAAAATTTCTGCAAAAACGGAAACTCCCATTATGATTATAAAGGTTCAAGTAATTCCTCTACCCAGCGTATGATATTATATAACGTGATAGGAACATCCTTATATTGCTAGCGAAAGGTTTTACCGTTTAAAGTATTAATCAGTTTCGAAAGTGAAATATTTCTATGAATTAATATACCAACACTTAAAAACAGCCATCGGTAATTCTTACACTCAGCCGAAATAAATGTATTCCAAGAATTTAATTCTTCTTGTGACTACCGACAAGTTATACGTACGATTTCCAATATCAACCACTGAATCCTTATATAGTGAAATAATTTCAGTTTAATACATTTTTAGACAGTTCCAAAAATCTATAAATTTACAGTATACCACCCATAAAATGTGTCAATACTCAATTCATGTCTTAACCATTAGCCGAGTATCAAACTCCCTAATAATAATAATCATTATTAACAGTGCAACTCAGACCGATTAGTCATGTCTTCAAACTCCAAACTTCATATATCGCCACTAAATAATTCATCTACTGTAGTCTTACGTATTTATTTAATCGAAAACACAAATCCAATTATATTATATGTACCCTTGGATCATTTAACGATAATATCCTAAATAAATATGTCACCAACAAGAACTATACAAAAACATAAAAAATTCGAAGCATGCAATGTAAAAAAATGACTGTCCTAAACTATGTTTTAGACACAAATCCTATATATAAACTCATTTATATATAAACCTTTCAACATAATTTGGGGACAGTTTATATATCGCAATATACCCAAAATGTGTACCATGACACCATCTATTGGAATCTATAGAAATTCACTTTGGGCTCAAAATATGCTGTACATATAAATTTCAAAATGTCCCCAAAGCATGCTTTTTACACAAACATAGTTTGGGACCAGTCCTCAAAACATGCAGATGTCCCCAATGTATGCCTTGGTTAAAAAAAGTGTCTCCATAGTATGCGTCCTGCATATATATATATATATATATATATATATATATATATATATATATATATATATATATTATAAAAATCTATAGTCCGTCCCTGGTTTCATTCCGTGAAACATCAATCGCTGGGATAGAAAAAAGAAGAGCTAGAAGGATCGAATGGGAAAAAAACTTATTTTGAAATAACTAGACAACTGTAAAATTGATACTGGATTGTACGAAAGGATTTGATGCTGATTTTAAAAGGAGCGGCCCATCATCGCAGCAGTTAGTTAGTGCGGCGAAGAGCTTATGTTGTATTATTATTGTGATATTCGAATCAGCTGTTGTGTATATTTCATGTAAATAAAAGTTCTAGAAAGTTCTAGTAGTGAATATTAGTTTTTAAATTTTAATTAATTGAGTTTATAACAAATTTGGTGATCAGAAGTAAAGGATTAACCGAAGTTAACATCGCAATTTGATTTATGGAAACCCGAAGTATGGAAAAAGAAAAAATGGACGATATTACCAAAAAAATATTCAAACAGATCACGGATGGACTAGACGAAAAAATAGCTCAGACCCTGGAAAAGCGTGACAAGAAGGAGAAACAACATCAAGAAGAAACTGAACAAAGGTTAGTAAAATCTTTTGATGAAAAACGTAAAATAGAATTAGAAAATCTTTTCACTACGATGAAAAGCGAAAAACAAAATATTGTTTCCACGATGAAAAGTGAACAACAAAATTTAATTGAGGGATTATTCTCGAAATTTGAAGAGAAACAAGAACAAGTTGAATTATCCAGAAAAAACGATTCTAAAATATTAGAAGAAAAAAGATTTGAACAATTAATGCAAATAGTATCACAAGTTAAAGAAACAGTTAATGAAAGAATGCAAATAGTTGAATCAGACATAAAATAAATAAACGACGAAATAAAGATCCAAAAAAGTAATGTGGAGACTCTTCAAATCAAAGTAGATGACATCGATTCCATCCAGAGCCAGGTGAAATTTGAAATCAGTTCCATTAAAAACACGGTACAAAGTGAAGTAAGTGAAGTACAAGATAAAATCAGTGCCATGCAAAACAAGGCAGAAAAAGAAATAAAAAAAATACAACAGGACTTACAGCGAGGAAAATACCAGAACACCATGAGTACCAAAGGTTCCGTTAGCAAACCACCCACATTTAATGGCAGTTCATCTTGGCCCATGTATAAACGGCAATTTGAAGCCGTGGCTACAGCTAATGGATGGGATAACCAAGAAAAATCTACGTCTCTTTTAATTTCCTTAAGAGGTCTGGCCTTAAAACTCCCCCAAAGCATGAACAAGGCAATTTCGACAAAATCATCGCCATTCTGGACAAGAGTTACGACAATCAATCCGTGAGTCAGGTATACCAAGTCCAACTCAGTGGAAAAACGCAAAAATCCGGTGAAGCCCTCCAAGAATTCGAAGCAGAGATTAGACGGTTAGTACACTTGTCCTACCGAGACCTGCCAGAGGAAACGAAAGACCAGTTGGCCACACATGGTTTCAAAAACGGCATCAGAGATGTGGAAGTACAAAGAAATTCACGACTACTTATTTGGACGATCTATAGTTAAAACCGGACGAGAAATACCAATTAGAGTCCTTAATTTGTCGATATCAGAATTGCCAATGGTCAAGAGAGCCAGTCGAGACCATCATCAATTGCGAAGAAGGGTACCAGACATCGGTGAAGGAGAAAGGGCCCAGTAAAGAGTTCCTACAACAGTTTGCTGACCATTTGACACACCTGACAGAAGAAAGCCAAGCAGTTTATCACAAAGCATTGGCAAATTTTTAACAGTCAAGGTGGAACCACCGGTCGCACCAACATCATCCAGCACCAAATAGATACCGGGAAGGCTCAACCCATCAGAATACCACCTAGGCGACTACCATTGGTGCAACAACAGGCAGTCGAGGAAAACATCGAGTCCACGTTACAAAATAGAGTTATTGAGCCACCCATCAGCCCATGGTCCGCTCCCGTGGTGCTAGTTAAAAAGCAGTATCGAACCACCCGATTTTTCGTGGATTACACAAAGCTGAATGACGTCACCAAGAAAGACAGCTATCCACTACCCCGAATTGATGACACTGTGACCAAACGACAGAGAGAAGACAGCGTTCTCCACTAGTAAAGGGCTGTTTCAGTACACGGTCATGTCTTTTGGGTTATCTAATGTTCCCGCAATATTCGAGAGGCTAATGGAGTATGTACTGAGCGGGTTAACATGAAGGACGTGCTTAGTATACCTCGACGACATTTTGGTCATAAGTCATACATTCGACGACCATTCTGAAGAACCTTGACGAACTATTTTCCAGAATTAAGAATGCCAACATGAAACTCAACCCGATGAAGTGTTCCTTGTTCCAAAAAGAAGTAAAATTTTTGGGCCACGTTTCGGAGTCAGGAATCCGCATCAACGAGGGCAAGATAGAAGCCATCCGTGATTGGTCAGTCCCAAGAGACAAGCATGAACTCCGAAGCTTCTTGGGCCTCTGTTCCTGCTTCAGGCGGTTTGTTGAGGGATTTGCCACCATTACCGCGCCTCTACATCGGCAGACCACTGAGAAAGAGACCTTCCGTTGGAATGAGGATTGCGAAAGATCATTCAGACGACTGAATGCAGCACTATGTTCCAGCCCAATCCCAGCCTTTCCTAGACAGTCCGGCAAGTTCATTTTAGACACCGACGCCAGCAACACAGGTTTGAGGGCCGTCCTATCCCAGGTGCAAGGTGGTGAAGAAGGGTGATGGAGAACTACAGCCGTGGATTCTCTAAACCGGAAAAAAATTATTGCGTCACCAGAAAAGAACTTCTTGCAATAATAAGGGCTGTAGACCATTTCCACAAATACCTCTATGGTTGTCATTTCTTAATCCGAATAGATCATGCCGCCCTCAAATGGCTGCTGGACATGAAGACACCGGAAGGACAACTGGCCAGGTGGTTGAAGAAATTACAGTAATCCGATTTCAAGCCGGCCGTTTGCACAAAATTGCCGATGCCCTATCCAGAAGACCCTGTAGAGCAGAATACGGACATTGTCTGAACAGACAGACGGAACAGCGAGAGGGTATCTCCATCAGACAGATCCAAGTGCAGGTCCAATGAATACTGGACCACGGAACAGTGCATCCAGGACCAAATGGCTGATTTAGACATCGAACCAATCTTCTCAATCAAAACGAGAGGAGCACCCAGGCCACGATGGGACAAGATAACTAGATACTCAGGCGTGCTGAAATCGTTATGGGCTCAATGGGACTCTCTAATCCAATAATCCAATTCTTACACAAAGTTGATTTTATTTCCGAAACCTTAGTATTTAGGTATAGGAATATTATATACCATTTGAAAGGGATTTTGATCTAGTTAGTTAATAATAAACAGGGTCCTCCATTTGCAAAAAATCACTATTTAACATTTTTATATCTAGCAATAAATTTACGAATTTAAAGTCAACCTGTATAACGCAGAACAAACATCTCTCTCCCAGAGTAATACATAGGACCGTGGTAAGCTAAGTTCAAAATTTCAAATTTCTATGAATTCAAATACCGCCGTAGCAAACATTTAATTGGAGTGATGTTTTGAACAAAAAAATATAGAAAACAATTAATAACTAGAAAACTGTTAGGGATGCTATCATATACAGGGTGTCCCATTTGAAATAGCAAAAATGTTACTATTTTTTTGTACAAGCGGCAACATCTCATCGGTGAAAATATTTTACATCAATAGATGTGGAGTAATTTTCAATAGCATACCATGTTCGGCTTTCTGTAAACGTATAAGGTAGGGACTATCAACCGTGGGACACCTTATATATTATATATATATATATATATATATATATATATATATATATATTTTATATATATTTGTTTTTAAGTTTTCGCGGGCAGTAAATGTTTAAGGTGGTTTCCGGGAATTCATCCGCGTAGTTGATAACTGATCCCTGCCGGGATCGATGGTAAAATGACGACGTTTCGGCAGAGTCACATCTGCCCTCTTCAGGTCGGTTCGCATAATTCTCGTAGCCTTCTGCTTTCGCTTCTAGTTACTCGAATACTTCAGAAGCAGAATTATGCGATCCGACCTAAAGAGGGCAGATGTGACTCTGCCGAAACGTCGTTACCATCGATCCCGGCAGGGCGGATGAATTCCCGGAAACCACCCAAAACATATATATATATATATATATATATATATATATATATATATATATACTGCGTGTCTGCTTAAGTTCGCACCATACGGGAAACTTTTTTATTATTGATTTTATGAAAAAAATTTATTCTTTATAAAAAGTTATGCATGGTCTTAAACCTAAAATGTAACCTTCACATATTAATTTTTCAGTCGTTTATAAGGTTGGTAGAAAATATGAATTTGGCTCAAGGGTAAAGTACCTTTATTTTTTTGACAATATCGAAAATGTTTATTAGGAAAAGTTGTTTAGAGTTGAAAAGTACGTTCAAATATGCAATTACAGTCAATTACATATATTTTTTAAAATCTACAATGACAAAGCCAATGTAACGTGAAATCTAGGATGCGCTGATATACAAATGCTTTGTTGACAACAAGAATTGTTTGACAGTGAACGTCAAATATAGTTTGGTGATATTTAGTGTGGAAGAAAAAGTAGAAATTGTGTTAATCGTTTGTGAGAATTATAAAACTTATCGTGAAGCAGCTGAAATATTTAACAACAGGCATCCAGGGAAAAATATACAACATACATCAGTAATGAGAATTATGGAAAAATTCAAATTATGTGGAGATGTTAATAATAAACTCACAAACAAACGTCGCAAACCTGTGAGGTCATGAAGTTAAATGTCATGTTATCTGCAGTGGAAAACCCTAAATTGTCTCTGCGAAAAAGGGCATCTTCGCTTCCAGATGAAGTTGGTAAAGATACAATATCAAAATTTTTTAAAGATAACAAATTTCATCCATATTAACCACAATGTATCCATACTTTAAAACCAAAAGACTAGGACAGGCGACTAGAATTTTGTTTTCTCATCCAAGGAAAGCTAGAAGACGATTTTTGGTTAGGAAAATAATTTATTCTGACGAAGCTACATTTACGTCTAATGGAACAGTGTCTTCACAAAATTGTCGGTGGTGGAGTAACTCCAATCCTCACTTTACGGTTAAAAATAGCAATCAATATTATTTAAAAACTAACGTTTGGTGCCGCATTTACAAGAATAAAATAATAGGACCTTTTTTTCGACAATCTTTTACTTCTCAGCGATATCTAAATTTTTTACAAAATCAGTTGCATGATTTTCTTCGTGACCTTCCAAGACATGAACGGCAACAGGTATGGTACCAGCAGGACGGCGCAATATGTCATAGTACAATGGAAGTAAGGCAATACCTGGAAAACATCTTTAATGGAAGGTTAATTTATAGACATTCCGATATTTTTTCGCCAGCTAGGTCGCCAGATTTAACGCCATTAGATTTTTTCTTATGGGGTTACTTAAAAGAAAAAGTTTATCAACACAGGCCATTCACAAAAGTAGAACATGTGGAAATAATTATTACGGAAACAATTCAGGGTATAACGCCGAATATAATTAGAAATGTATTGAGGGTATTTTCTTCTAGAAAGGAAACCTGTATTGTAAGAGAAGGGGGATACGTTGAAGCAATAGTAATTTGATGACAAAAGTATTACACGCTTGTTATGCAATTAACATTATTAGCACTGTATTCTGTAGTTGATAATAATTGTAAAATAAATAATTTTGGGTATGATCAATTATTTTAATGAATCATCAAAATAATGCAACATGGAGGTTAAGAGACGTAAAGGTTATCAAATTTTCATCGAATAAAGAGATAACTGATAAAAGTTTCCGATATTTTCAAAAATTAATTTACTTTACCCTTAAGCCAAATTCATATTTTCTACCAAAACGACTGAAACAAATTAATATGTGATGGTTACATTTTAGGTTTAAGACCATGCAGAAATTTTTATAAAAAATAACTTTTTTTCATAAAACCAACAATAAAAAAGTTTCCCGTCTGGTACGAACTTAAGCAGATACACTGTATATATATATATATATATATATATATATATATATATATATATATATATATGTTCTGAGAGGCTTCTGCGTTCATTATTATGAGCTAAGCTAGGTTCCGGGTGAGAACCGCGTCTGAATTTATTAAATACTCGACGTTTCGACCCCTGCTTTGGAGCCATTATCAAGAGACAAGAAATAAAATAGAGTTTCAAAGTCTAGATCAAACTCGGGGCCTCAACCTGACCCCAAGAGTCACTAGGTAACTGAACTGAAGGTGAGTCTGCGCTGCTTCTTTTATTTATAGTTATCGGTCGATTAGGTGGGGATGTCGCGAGATGAAGGGGCTGTGTAACCATTGGTGGGCGTGTCTGGTTTGTTTAATCTGGCAATTACGGAGGTCCAAGCTGTGGGAAGGCGAGTGCTGTCATCGCGTCTATTTAGACAGAGAGGTCTTTTCTCTATTTCGATGTCTTCGCGAATAGTGGATGCCCTAAGAGAATTGAGAGATATGATAGTCCTACTGTCCTCGAAGTTTATAGAGTGCCCTGTTTGGATATGGTGATGCGCGAGAGCTGAAGTCGGATCTTTTTTACGAACTAACAGAGAGTGTTCATATACTCGATGGTTAACGCGCCTGTTGGTACGACTGATGTAGCTTTGTGGACAATCGCGACATGAAATTTCGTAAACTCCTCGATCCCCGTTAAGTACTTTGTTTTTGGGGTTACCGGTTAAGTTGCCTATAGTTTGAGTGGGGTTGAAGACAGTCTTTATTTGATGATGATGGAAAATCTGTGCTATTTTGTCAGTTACTCCTTGAATGTATAAAACATGGGGGCCGCACTGACTTGTTTGAACAGAGTGTCTTGAAATGAAAGATAAGTGTTAGAAGAACAGTGTTGTACAAGTCTGATGATGTCAGAAGAGATATTGTGTTTTGTTTTTGGAATATCTAACGTTTCTGAAATGAGTACATTGGTGAAAAGAGATACAACATCGAAGCGAACTTGGATATCATATACTGAAATTCTATAAGCAAGTAGCATATCTAGGAAGGAAGAAGAGTTCTTTACGTACGAGGATGCTTGCTCGGCTAGAGATTGAAGGATTTTGGCTAAGTACCGGGCTAATTCTTGGGTCGGGGAGTGTACCGAACTGACAATGGGTCTAAGAGGAATGTCCGGCTTATGAATTTTGAGTAGTCCGTAAATTTTCGGAATTTTAGAATACTTTTCACAGTTAATGATGATCTTTTTGACGTCAAGAGGAAGTTGTGTCCTGTTGATGATTTCCTTAGTATTCTTCTCTAAGTAAGTAGTAGGATTATTGTTCATTATTTCGTAGTCTGCAGTGTGGAATAGGGAATTCATATTGTGAACATAGTCCTTAGTATTGAGAAGAACAGTCGCGTTACCTTTGTCGGCCGGAAGAATAGTTAAGTTATCGTTGTGACGTAGTTGCTTTAGTGCATGTCTTTCGTTAGAAGTTAGGTTTGATTTTGGTAGCTTTGATGTGCGGAGTACTCTAGCAATATCTTGGCGAGTATCTTCAGCCTCAATATCTGTTAGTTCAACCAAAGCCACCTCAACTTAAGAAATGATTCTTTCAGTTGGGATAGTTTTCGGCGTCACTGCGAAATTGAAACCTTTAGTTGGGACGTGTAAACTGGTCTAAGGGTAAGTCAGAAAAGTTATGGACAGTCGTCTGAGGGCGTGTGGTGACAGCGGGTTGTTGTTTTGTAATAAGTCGTGTTAACTTAAGTTTTTGAGTGACTGTTTTTTTTTGGGCCAGGTGTTCGGCTTTATCGCTCGAAATGCGATCAAAATTGTCCCATAGAATTGGATGAGGATTGAAAGTATGTAATGATGAATAACAGTGATACAAATTTCGGTTGGTTTGGTCAAGTTGATATCTGATTGAATGAATGGAATTTCGTAACAGGGCCAAACTTGCTTTGTTAAGAATACTGGAAACTGAACGTGAAGAGGTGTGATGTTTTAGTTTGAAAGTATTTGGAATGGCGTTATAAGCTCTACAAAATTTGAGGAAAACAAGATCACAAAGAAGCAGAGATTTTCGAATAAGAAGTTTGCTGTATGTTTTTGTGAGTTGGAAGAAATCCTCCCCGTAGAGGCGAATGAATTTATTAAATACTCGACGTTTCGACTCCTCCTTTGGAGCCATGATCAAGAGACAAAAAGTAAAATATAGTTTCAGAGTCTAGATCGAACTCGGGGCCTCAACCTGCCTACTCCCCAAGAGTCACTAGGTAACTGAACTGAAGGTGAGTCTGCGCTGCTTCTTTTATTTATAGTTATCGGTCGATTAGGAGGAGATGTCGCGTGATGAAGGGGCTGTGCGGTGATTGGTTGGGTGTTGGTTGGCGTGTCTGGTTTGTTTAATCTGGCAATTACGGAGGTTCACCTCCGAACATTTTATTCGCCTCTACGGGGAGGATTTCTTCCAACTCACAAAAACATACAGCAAACTTCTTATTCGAAAATCTCTGCTTCTTTATGATCTTGTTTTCCTCAATCAAAACTCCATTCCAAATACTTTCAAACTAAAACATCACACCTCTTCACGTTCAGTTTCCAGTATTCTTAACAAAGCAAGTTTGGCCCTGTTACGAAATTCCATTCATTCAATCAGATATCAACTTGACCAAACCAACCGAAATTTGTATCACTGTTATTCATCATTACATACTTTCAATCCTCATCCAATTCTATGGGACAATTTTGATCGCATTTCGAGCGATAAAGCCGAACACCTGGCCCAAAAAAAAACAGTCACTCAAAAACTTAAGTTAACACGACTTATTACAAAACAACAACCCGCTGTCACCTCACCCCCTCAGACGACCGTCTATAACTTTTCTGACTTACCCTTAGACCAGTTTACACGTCCTATCCAAAGGTTTCAATTTCGCAGTGACGCCGAAAACTATCCCAACTGAAATAATCATTTCTCAAGTTGAGATAGCTTTGGTTGAAGATATTGAGGCTGAAGATACTCGCCAAGACATTGCTAGAGTACTCCTCACATCAAAGCCACCAAAATCAAACCTAACTTCTAACGAAAGACATGCACTAAAACAACTACGTAACAACGATGACTTAACTATTCTTCCTGCCGACATAGGTAACGCGACTGTTCTTCTCAATACTAAGGAATATGTTCACAATATGAATTCCCTACTCCACACTGCAGACTACGAAATAATGAACAATAATCCTACTACTTACTTAGAGAAAAATACTAAGGAAATCATCAACGTGAAAAGTTTTCTAAAATTCCGAAAATTTACGGACTACCCAAAATTCATAAGCCGGACATTCCTCTTAGACCCATTGTCAGTTCGGTACAATCCCTGACCCAAGAATTAGCCCGGTACTTAGCCAAAATCCTTCAATCCCTAGCCGAGCAAGCATCCTCGTACGTAAAGAACTCTTCTTCCTTCCTAGATATGCTACTTGCTTATAGAATTTCAGTATATGATATCCAAGTTAGCTTCGATGTTGTATCTCTTTTCACCAATGTACCCATTTCAGAAACGTTAGATATTCCAAAAACAAAACACAATATCTCTTCTGATATCATCAGACTTGTACAACACTCTTCTTCTAACACTTATCTTTCATTTCAAGACACTCTGTTCAAACAAGTCAGTGCGGCCCCCATGGGTTCACCTCTTTCTCCAGTGCTTGCTAACATTTTCATGGAACAAATCGAAATTCAGGCCCTAAACTCGTCTAATTTAAAACCTTCCTGTTGGCTTAGATATGTAGATGATACTTTTGTCATTTGACCTCATGGCAGAGATTCATTAGACTACAACACCTCAATGGTATACATTCTAATATACAATTTACAATGGAAATCAAGTCCGATTCTTCTCTCCCGTTTCGGGATGTCCTCACAACAAAAAACAACAATGACAGATTCTCACATACCGTCTATAGGAAACCAACCCATACCAATCGATATCTAAATGCCCAATCACACCACCACCCTGCCCAATTGAGTTCTGTAATGAAATGAAATGAAATCTTTGACTCTTAGATCTATTCGTTTAACAGATATTGACAATAGACAAAACGAACATAATAATCTTCAACAAATCCTTCGACAAACGATTATCATCTGGACCACATTGCGCGTATAATTCATCAATCTCAACAACCCCTAATCACACCAACCCCGTCAGAAACAGACCAACAACATCGAAAAGCCGTCCTTCCATACATTCGAGGAGTCACTGACAAAATGGCACGGATTTTACAACGACATCAAATAAAGACTGTCTTCAACACCACTCAAACTATAGGCAACTTAACCAGTAACCCCAAAAACTAAGTACCCAACGAGGATCGAGGAGTTTACGAAATTTCATGTCGCGATTGTCCACAATGCTACATCAGTCGTACCAACAGGCGCATACCATCGAGTATATGAACACTCTCTGTCAGTTCGTAAAAAAGATCCGACTTTAGCTCTCGCGCATCACCATATCCAAACAGGGCACTCTATCAACTTCGAGGACAGTAGGATCTCAATTCTCTTAAGGCATCCACTATTCGCAAAGCCATCGAAATAGAGAAAAGACGCGATGACAGCACTCGCCTTCCCACAGCTTGGACCTCCGTAATTGCCAGATTAAACAATCCAGACACGCCCACCAACACCCAACCAATCACCGCACAGCCCCTTCATTACGCGACATCCCCTCCTAATCGACCGATAACTATAAATAAAAGAAGCAGGGCAGACTCACCTTCAGTTCGGTTACCTAGTGACTCTAGGAGAGTAGGCAGGTTGAGGCACCGAGTTCGATTTAGACTCTGAAACTCTATTTTTTTTTTGTCTCTTGATAATGGCTCCTAAGCAGGAGTCGAAACGTCGAGTATTTAATAAATTCAGACGCGGTTCTCACCTGGAACCTAGCTATATATATATATATATATATATATATATATATATATGTGTGTGTGTGTATATGTATAGTATCGTATGTTGTCTCCGGTGTACATCCGTTTGTTGGTTTGTGGTCTGAGAAGAACAATTAACCTAACGTTTAGCCAAACTCTCATTTGGCATTTTCAAAGATGAAAATCTGAAAATAGAAACTAAAATAGTTCTATTTTTAGATATCTTTGAAAATACCAAATAGTAGTATTAAAGGAATTATGTTAACATTTGTTCTATGTTTTAGCAAAGACATCATATTTTTCTTGTAGGTATCAAATTAATTCAGGACAAGAAGTTTATTGAAGCACATAAAGTCTTTGATAGTCTTCTCAATAGTGATCTGTCAAATAGCACTACTTTATTCAAAAATGTGATAGGATTTGATGATTATTTTAACTACTTGTATATCAGAGATCCATCCAATGAAACACAATATATTGGGAAATACATTCAGAGATCGGATGTTCGTGCTGCAATTCATGGTGGAAATGTGACCTCTCATGTGGAAACTCTGGAGGTTGAGAAAAATTTGATGAATGATATTATGCAGTCTGTGGCTCCTTGGATATCTGAAATCCTTAATCATTACAGAGTTCTTATGGTAGCTTACCCCCTTACGGAAAATTTCCTGCAAAATTTGAATTTTAATGGTGCTGATGATTATAAGACCGCTCAAAGATACCAGTGGTATGGAGGTAATGAATTGGCGGACTACGTAAAGCAAGCTGGGAATCTCAGTGAAGTTCTAGTGAGAAATGCGGGTATATGGTGCCAACAGATCAACTACAGTGGTCTGTTGATTTAATCAGAAGGTTCTCCAGGAATAAACCATTCCATAGTATGCCCTGAGACTTTTCTTGAGTTGTTTAATTAAATTGTATCTCATATATAACTATAATTTTATATGGAAAATTACACAATCTGTGATAATTTGAACAAGTTAGGCTATTAAACTTATAAGCTTTGCATTAAGAAAAATGTCTATATACACACCGGCAAAACTCTTAGACCTCCCCACATTTTTGAAAGGAAAGAAAATGTAATTTTATGAAGTTCGTTATTATTGTATTACAATGTTTGACATATATTGTATGTTTAAATGTGACAAGGGAAGAAAAAAATGCAAGAAAATTAGTACCGAAAATAAACGAAGTAAAAATTTTAGATTTTTAAATTCAATACTGTTCCAAGAAATATGTTACTTATTTAATACCCAGTATTACAGCATTGAAATAATTCAATTATTTATACCTATTGTGGAATGGTGTTCCACAATAGGTATAATCATATCCCACACTTGCTCAATCGGATTCATGTCCTGTGAGTTTGCTATTTCTAACACATACCCGTTGTAGACGAGCATTATCGGCCTTCAAATTAAAATTTTCCCCAACCTCTCTCTCTCATGAGTTGAATAATTGGTCACTGATATTTTTAATGTAGATATTTCCTGTTAACGTTTGGGGTCTATGAATAAGTGCCCAATGACCATATAATATCTCCGTAAAGCATCTGCTTTCCTTTCTGAAAAAGAACAACTTCTGTAGCAAAAGTTAGTCGGGCTGCATGTCCTGGCTCCCTCCAAACCCTCAGACGTCGACTGTTACTCGTTAATCCAAATCTTGATTCGTCGGAAAAAGTCAATTTATATGTTTAGCCCAACTAATCAGGCGGCTATGTTTTGTCCAGAAGGTTGAGGAACTCTCAAAGGTCTTATACAGCTGAAAGTGCCTGCAGCAAATCTTTTTTAAAGTGTACGTTCCGATATCAGCCTATAAATTCATCCAAAATATATTCTGACGACTGGGATAGTTATGTTGCTGTTACGTAGTACAAAACTGACTACGTAGTGATCCTCATTTGCGACCGTTGGGCATCCAGCACCCGGGTATATCAAGTATTATTGTGGTTTTATCACCCTGGGCACCCAGGCATTTTGCGGTGAATAAACTCCAAACTCTTTTGAAAATTAAAACCATTGACAAATTTTAACAACTGCTGTGCCAAAGCAAAAAATAAGTTTTTGTCCAACTTTGAACATATGAAAATTACTCAATGATTATTTCTATAAAAAAACATTGATATAGATATTATTAAGGGGGAAGGGGCAAGAGTTTTACCGGTCTGTGTTTTGTAGACTTCTAATACTGCTAGTTCAAGCATTTAACACAATTTTGTACTTTTGTTATCATGTGCCATATTGGATATGAAATATATTTTTGTATTTCATCAATATTTTCGTTCTTTAACGTTAAACTTCCTAAAACATCATAATTATTTCCTGTATTACGATTCATACACTATCACATATCACTAGAAAAATATATGTGTGTTCCTGGATGAGTAAGTTGCTAACAACTATGCTTTACATTTTCTCCCCCTAGTGTCACCCATCCTCTGGAGCCACCACTGATGCCAATGTTGTGTTAACGGAAGAATGTATGGTTGCTTTTATTATTAATATTTAATTAAACTGTCGTTTCCTTTTATCCGTAATATTCGTCTCTTACAGTTTCAGAATTTACGCATATTAGCAGGCCTTCGTATTGTGCAGGAGTCTGAATATTTTAATTGTTTTGAACTGTATTTTATTTTTAGTACTATACTGTCACATTGCTTAGATCCCTCCTCCTGGTAGCAACATCATTTGGTTGCAGCTATGCTCGTTAAGTACGGTTCCTAATAGCTTTTGATGGAAAAAATATCTGATACCATTGACTGCATACTAACTCTTAATGAAAATCAACAAGGAAAGTGCGTGCGGGAAATTGGAATGTTCTGAGGCGACGTACGGCCGAGAGATTGGAACCAACTTTGGTTTGGAACAACGTGAGCATCACTAATTCCCTAGTGGGACATTTTCAAAAGATTTAGTAAAGAATATCGCAGTGGCGGATCCAACCAGGAGGCGTGAGGCCCCTCCGCTGAAGCTTAATAAAAATGGAAAATTATTGATAGTAAACAGTAGGCAAGTATCTGCTGACTAGTTTTATTATCACATTTTCATCTTGCGCGACCCCTTCGAGACCACCCTAATCCACCGGTGATTCGACTCCCCATACAGTTCTTGGAAAAATATAGAAAAACAAATTGTGTGAATTATTTGTGACTATGTAATTAACAAAAACACATTAACTTAGTTTTATATCACTTATATTTTCACTTTGATGTGACTAGCTTCGGCAAAAAGGCTCTGCCATTATCAACCAGGAACAAACTAACGAGTAAATTACAGATTATTGAAATTTTACAATATATATACACACATACTATAGTTTATTACTTAAGTATAATGATGGATAACATTATAATGACATCAAAGTTTGGGTAAACTACATTTGTATATTTTGAACAGAACCTTTTATGCAAATAAAGTTGGTCATTTAAAATCAAAGTCGAAGAAGGGTCGCTAATATTCTTGATTATTTCCCCTTTTTCAGTAAGTGTTATAAAGAGTGATTTGCAAATGTTGAATTTGTTTTGTTAGATCTAAATGAACTAAGTTCATTGTAATGGGTGCTAAAATGTCTCTCTGTCATACTGATATTGAAATAATTGCACTCTAAACATAAAAATTTATAAACTCCAGAATTTAGATATTTGTTAACTGTTGTCTTTGGAATTGAATAAATATTACAAAGTTTACATTGTGACTTAAAGCTGACTTTGGTGTTGATGTTGAACAATATTATGGCGATTGTGTCACTCACATTTCCGAAATTTAAGAGGAGATGTATTATGAAGGTTCGTCGTCATCCGACACAGATAAATTAATCCTTGAACTAATTGTTCTTTTTGGTTCATTTATTATTATTATTCTCTGAGAGAGCCAGTGTGTAAGCCCTGTGAATCATGTATTTATACGCTGCTAGTATGTGGGTGTAGGTTGCTGGGGCGGAGATCAGTTAGTTACATCAGGGGGGGGGGGGGAAATCTCATCCGAAATTTACTTAACTAGGGGAGAGATTCTGTAGGATTTCGAAAACATTGTATTTTCTCACTTGTTGCATTAAAAATAGTGGATTATCGAATTAAACTCGCAAAACTGTCTTTATTTCAAGCTTGCGAATGTAAGACTTCCTCTTTCTATTTTAGTTTCGGTTTCTACGGTAAATATTATATTGGGATGTAAGTTGTTAAGTAATGATAGGAAAAAGTGTAATTGTACCTGTGAAAAAAGATAATACATCATCCAGACACCGAACTTTATATATTTATGAGAGATGGGGGAGGATATGCCATAGTTTCTTCTAAGTGGGCCGTAAAAATCTCTGCCCACAATGGGCTCAGAGGGGAGCCCATTCCTAAACCAGTATTTTTAGTGTAAATGTGCAATAATTTTGGCTACAGCACATCTCGAAGACCCTGTCTATGTCTCTTTGTATGACAGGGTTACTGTGTTTGTTATTGGTAAGGATATTGGAAATTAAACGTATACATTCTACTGTTGCGATAATAGGGTACATGTTTGAGATGTCGAAGGATACTAGGATTCCCATTGTTTGGAATGTTCTGTTTATTTATAAAGTGAGTTCTATTGCGTTTTTGATGGAATATTGAGATTTAAAATGACTGATCTCTTGTGGGGCTGTTTATATATGACACTATTGGTCTCACTGGGGCATTCGCTTTATGGTTTTTAACAATTCCGTTTAGTTTAGGTCTAGATGGATTCGAATTAATGAGTTTCTATTTGGCATGGTCTTCAGTGATGGAAAGACTGTTGTTTAAGTAGGTTTTAAAAAACTTAGGTGGGATCTTTTTTTGATTACTGTTATCTAACTCAGAGAAGGGGTACGTTTTATCGTGATAGCTTGTTGTCGGAATGATAGTTATAGTATTAGATTTGTATGCTTTTGTGGTGGTGAGATTGTTAATTTTAATTTTTTGTTGGTGGTTTTAGGGTTGATTGGTTTTTATAATTCACAGGGACATCGGTGGCAGAGAACGATTTAAGAATGCTTAACTGGGTAATGTTGGTATCGCCAATGTTTTTTTAGAGCGTATTCAACCTTTGATACTACAGCTATGGGGTTTATTTCTGAGCATGACGTAGGAAAGAAAGTTCGTTTGAGTTGAAGGGGATACTTGAATACTTGATGATTCTGTCGTTAAATGTGTGGTTTTGGACGGTTCAATTAGATTGAGGTTGCTATTTCAGGTCATTAAACTAAATTCAGAATTTAAGTTTCGAACTCAAATTAAAGCTCAATATTCCTTCAAAAACTTAATAGAACTCATTCTATTAATAAGTAAACAGAAAATCCTTCGACATCTCAAACATATACCATACTATCCCAACAGCAGAATGTATGCCTTTAATTTCCAATATCCTTACCAATATCCCGTTAACCCGGTCATACAAAGAGACATAGACACTGCTTTCAGCCGAAATTATTGCACACTTAACAATACATCAAATCAATGCTGGTTCAATGCAAGTATATAATTGACGAAGGACCTTTAGCGGAACAATCAATAAACACGTGCCGTCGCGTAAAGTAATTCACCAAATAAAGTTAGTCACTAACCTTTTAAGTTGAAGCCCTGCACGTGGTGGTTTCTTGGTTCTTCTTTCTTCAGAGGCTAGCCCCGCAGCGGCAGGAACTGTCTTTTTAGAGCTTCGTCTGGACAACACGTTACACAAAAAATAGCGACGTAATGTTCATTGATTGAGCAAACAAAAATGCGGGTTTAACAAATGATGCGCTTTTGTTAACACAAAAGAAACAAAATGAAAGCGGTTTAGCGAACTAATAACTCGCGGAATCGTAACACAATAACAACAAAAAGCGGCCGTCTCTTAAGACGGAATCAAAAATGTCCGAATAGCTAGAAAGTCAATACACGAATCACGAATACTGTGTTTATTTTACACCCAAAATACACTTAAAATTAGCATTAGCGCGACAGAAGGTTTTGGAAAAGGTGCAGAAGTTTAAAAATCAATGAAGTAATTCAATCAAATTTAAAGCAATACACTAAACAAATTGCGGGAACGCACCAACATTTTGCACTCAAAATACTGGTTTAGCAATAGGCACCCCCACTTGCGGATCCAAGGGGGGCTAAGGAGCTCAAGCTTGAGTTGTATGCTTTTTTAAAGTTTATTACCATCAGCGCTACCAAGCTGGATCCGCCACTGGGCACCCCTGTGAGTCCATTGGTAGCAGATATTTTTATGACCCACTTCCATCCGCCATCTCTGATTAATATATAAAGTTCTGGTACATGTATGTGGATGATGTTTTAGCTTTTTTCACAGGTAATAAGAGACAATTACATTATTTCCTGTCATTCCTTAACAACTTCCCAGTGAACACATTTACATAAAATTGACGTTAGAGTGACGTCATGCTGTGTCACGATTTACGTAATATAGAAGTCATATTTGAATCATATAGGGGTCAGGATTTCACACTTCTTGACGTAAGATCCTTACGTAATATATATGACGTAAATATGACATCCAAGATGATGTCAAGATGACATAACAATGACATAAAGGAGATGTAAAATTTCTTTTATATATGACATAAATATGACATCAGTCTGATGACATAATAATTACGACCATAAAAATATATATAAATATAAATATATTTATATATATATATATATATATATATATATATATATATATATACAGTGTGTAAATAGTTTGAGTGCATATATTTTAGGTGGAGGTAGTATACACCAAATTAAACAAAAAACTCTTATACCACTATGGTCAGTAGGCCTTAATAACCAAGAAAATCCCTAAAACATATTAAGTAAATTATTGTCAATCCGGCAACGTCGCTCGCGTTCGAAGCAGATTCACTCTTAGCGCGAATAATAAAGGAATGACTACGCCGACAAAAAAATAAACACCTGTGTTTTTGTATTGACTGATGATATTGACCTTAGAAATAAATAAAAATGTATGAAATATTTTGTTGAAAATATTTACGTGTTTAATACAAGGTATTGCAATTAGAATTTGTATTTGGCGGTTTCTTTTATGCAATTATACAAAGTCGGGTAAATATGATATTCAACTCAAGAGATCTGTATATGTAGTTTTTTACCAGTTAAATTATTACTGATTTAATTAATATTATTTATATTAGACAAGTAAATATGTAATCCTACTTACCGAATTTATTATAATGATAGAACTTGAGTTGAAACAACGGATTATTCACAGCAAATGTTCAAAATGCCCACCATTACTATCGACACAAGCACGACACCGTTTAATCAAATTTTCATGTATGCGAGAAAAAATTCCTGGAATATTTCGGATTTCGTCTGCAGCGTCAAAAATGCGTTGTAAACCTTACTTTTCATGTGTCCCCATAAGTAGAAATCTAAAGGATTGAGATCAGGAGATCTTGCTGGCCAACGTATATGTCCGTTTCGACCAATCCAACGACGGGGAAATGTTCTATTTAAGGAGTCGACAACTAGATGACTTGCGTGGGCAGGTGCTCCGTCATGTAAGTACCACATATTGGAATGGGTTTGTAGATACACTTCATCTAACAAATCTGGTAGCGTGTTGTTCAAAAAATAAAGGTAATTCTCACCTGTCAAACGTGCAGGGAGTATAAATGGCCCAACCAAGTATTCACCAACTATTCCAGCCCACACGTTAACTGAGAATTGGTGTTGAAATACTGACTGGCGTATTTCGTGCGGATTTACCTCAGACCACGAATGCGTATTATGAAAATTTATTATACCATTCCTATTAAAACTTGCTTCATCTGTTGTTAAAATATTGTTCACAAAATTAGGAAATTGTCGATGTTTTCTGAGGAACTAACGACAGAAATTGAGTCTTGGTTGAAAATCGTCAATTGAAAGCACTTGAACCCGCTGCATGTGATACGGATAGAGCAATTGTTCCCGTAATGTTCTATGAACAACAGTGTGAGAAATTTGCAGCTCACTTCCAATACTCCGTGTGCTACGATATGGGTTGATGTCGATAAGGTCTAGTATTTGATCCTCAGCAGCTAAGATACGATTATGTCGCTGTGGTCCGCGATTATTTATTTGTGGTATTACACTACCTGTTTCCAGAAGCCTCTGCGAAACAGCAACAAATGTCCTAGCTTTGGGCAGGCGTCTGTTTGGAAACCTCTCCCTGTATAACATTCTTGCTATTCTGCAATTACGTCTGCTTTCCCCATAAATTAAGAGCATGTCATGTCTTTCCCTAATTGCATAATCGGCCATTATTTATCACAAATAAATACTGTCGCACTATTCTTAATTTTCGAACTTACATACTAATCACAACCAATTTTATTTATTTAAAAAATATATTAAATGGAAAGCAAACCACGAAGTCTACATCAAATAGATATCATTCAAATCACTTTACCGTTTATCTATTCTTATTTACAAGAATCGAAATCGCAAAAAACAATCGTAACTCTCAGTCGTCGTTAAAGTAAAAAAATGTAGTAAATAAGTTGGTCTGTATGCCACGTTGCCATATCTATTCGGAGAAACTTACACTAAATTATAAAAGCATATATCGAGTTTAAATAATCAATTTTCATTTTTAATGTGGCTATTAAAGATGTATAAGCTATTGAGTATTTAAATATTTAGATTTACCGACATTTTGAAATTGAAATTATTGTATTATTCACTGTAGCAAGGGCTACATAAAATCTAACTTTATGTGTTCTTTTTGGCAAAACTATAGTTTATTTTAGAAAATGTTATAAAGCTTTTTGATTTGTTTTAGCCTGAAGTATTTTCTTGAAAATCTTTGCACTCAAACCGTTTACACCCTATATATATATATATATACATACATGTAGCTCTCTTGATGGTCCGGGTGTTCGTCCGTTGAAAGTTTTGTCCCTGTAAAGGAACGGTCGCCTGACGTTTCGCCAAAATCTCACTTGGCATTTTCATAAGGCTTTTCCTCTTCTTCCAACACGAAGGGTGGCTGCAGGTTCGGACCTTTCCGGACTACTTCGTATCCGAGATCGTCGGCTAGGTCGTTCTCCGCTTGGTCTGCTCTCCGTGGCGTCTGAAGTGGAAGTGAGCTCCGATATGTGCGCGCCGCTATTTATGCTATCTCCCGAGTCCCCTCCTATTTCTTTGCCCCGCCTCCGTTGCGTTGTCGCAAATTGTACCGATGACGTGGTTCTGTTTGTACGGATGGCGACCGCAGATGTTCGTTAGAAGGGTGAGCGTCCTGATAGTTAGCTACGAGTGACGGAATGCAACGTTGTGGTATTGTTGCGCTCTCTTTTAGTTTGTTTTTCTTTTCCCGTAAGATGTTCTTCCAGGCTTGATGCAGGTGTAGAGCTTCGTTACGGTTATTGATTTCTCCTTCCTTTTCAATTTCTATAGCTTCCCTAATTGTTCTTCTTTTGAAGTTGTTTTCTGTTGCCAGATGCTTAGAGCCCTCGAAGTTGATTCTATGTCCTGTTTGCTGTTGATGTTGGAACAGGGCCGAGGTTGTGGTCTTGTTTCGTATGCTGAGTTTGTGCTCTTCGATTCGGGCTTCGATCCTACGGTTTGTTTGACCTACATATGCTTGTTCGCATCCGCCGCAAGGTATCTTGTAGACTCCGTGACTCTCTAGTGGACGTTGGTGGTCTTATGAGGTTTGTAGGAAGTTTTGATGTTGCTTTTCCTAAGGATTCTTCCTATCCGATCTGTCACTCCTTGTATGTACGGAAGGGTGGTCGCTGCCTTTGGGGGTCTTGTTGGGTTTCTTCGTGCATTGGTAGTTCTTGTTGATTCAGGGCTCCTCGTATGGTGTTGTTGCTGTACCCATTCCTCCTCAAGGTCTGTGAGATGGTGTTTAGTTCCTCTTGTTTGTGTTTGGCGTCTGCAATGCGTCGTGACCTGCATATAAGTGTATTTGCTACTGCTTGTATTTGGGAGGGATGAGGGTGGGATTTAGCATTAAGGTATCTGTCGGTGTGTGTCGGCTTTCGATAGACTGCGTGTTCTAGCTTCCCTGTTGTTGTCCTTTTTAAGTAGATGTCCAGAAAAGGAAGGCATCCATCTTCCTCCATCTCTATGGTGAATTGGATCCTTTCGTGTAGACAATTTGCGACAACGCAATGGTGTCACCCAGTCAAAACAAACGGCACCGCTCCTCAACACAATCGGATGCGGGACAAAGAAATAGGAGGGGACTCGGGAGATAGCATATATAGCGGCGCGCACATATCGGAGCTCACTTCCACTTCAGACGCCACGGAGAGTAGACCAAGCGGAGAACGAATTAGCCGACGATCTCAGATACGAAGTAGTCCGGAAAGGTCCGAACCTGCAGCCGCCTTTCGTGTTGGAAGAAGAGGAAAAGCCTTATGAAAATGCCAAGTGAGATTTTGGCGAAACGTCAGGCGACCGTTCCTTTACAGGGACAAAACTTTCAACGGACGAACACCCGGACCATCAAGAGAGCTACACATAGTTCCGTCCGTGCCAACTTGTTTTCAAATATATATATATATATATATATATATATATATATATATATATAAATATATATATATAATTCTAGAATGCTATCGGGAAGCAGCCAATATATAAATGTATACTCTTTTAACTATATTTTGAAAGCTTTCGAAATCATTTATTTCTTTATCGGTCAAAAAGTTAGTTGAAACTGAATTTAGAATTAACTTTACAGCACAAATTGAACATTGGAAAGGTTATCCAGTAAAAGTAAAAAAATGTAAAATGTTTAGCAGAAAAAACTGTGACTTCACAAGTACTAGTGCTGTAGTTTTAGAATAGATTTGAACAAGACCAAAAACATGGCTGAAGTGTTATCATTAAAACATATGAAATAAACACAATCTTATCATTTGTAACAACCTAAAATAAATGTATCATATGGTTTTGGTTTTCATCCCTAGTTGACAAATTAATCCTCCCGGTAGCACAGGTTAAATGATGTTTTGGTCACATATGCCCTCTTCAGGTTGGTTTACATTATCCTCATATCAATCAGCTTATACTTTTTGTCAAGTAACTAGAAATGGGCCAGGCAGAAAGAGGGACCATGTGAACCATTCCAAAAGAGGGCAATATTGGTACTCAGCCAATACACAGTTATTTTACAAATAACCCAGAATGATGATGATCAGTTATCAACTATATGGAAGCTGGAATGCATAAGACATGTGTCTGTGTACAAGAGAGCAATTTGTAGTTGATGGTTATAAAAAATTAACACAAATTTTGAAAGACTATAAAATTGTGAATCAGTTTAATTTCAGTTTTATGTTTTATATTAACATCATATATTTTATTTTCTGTTGCCATCAATCTTTCACCACTTCTAATAAAACTTGTAATTGATCCTCCATTGGATGTTGGTCACCCAATAACCATTTTTCTCAAGCACCTATAAAAATATTGCATGTTAACAATACAGCTAAATTTCAAGTACCTGAAAAAAAGAACTGTAATGTGTTATCAAATTGTAATATAATGATCACTGTTTTAAGATCTAGCTATAGTTTATATACTGGCTGCTAAAATTTGATTTTTTAACTAAAATGAACTTAAAGTTTTGTTCGAAGGAAACTTTATAATCTTTATTTAGGTATAATAAATATAAAAAGAATAAAATATATGAATTAATAAGTCTCGATGAAAAGTTTACACCTTTTATGTTTAGTTCATGAACTATTTATCTATTTATTAGTTAGCTTCTACAAATACATATAAATATGTACAAAAGTCAAACCAACATGAACAATAAAATTATTAAATGATTCTATAATTAATATGCAATATATACAAACTTATAAGTCACTACATACTCACAACTTATTAATTTTGGTAAAAATGTTGCCTGCATTGGCTTTTTGCCCTTTCTTCCTAACCAAATATATATCTGTAACTTTTGGTCCTGAATTATACTGGGCATTGTTCATAGATTGGGTCCCCAATTTTGAGAGCTCAACCTGTAAGTTAAAAAAAATTAAAATGATTAGATATACCTAAGATTTAAAAATAAACAAAGTTCTGTTATTTTTAAAGATTTTCGTATTTTTGTTCATTAACTCTAGCAATAACTTGGTTTTCAAAACAATACATGTTTTTTCATTACATACCTCAAACTTCAGTAACCTTAAAAAATTGTATACATAATTGTATACGATAAAATATTCTTACCTTTGTTGGGAAAGTTCCACAAATCATCGAATGCTAATTCGAATAAGTATTATACAATGAATGCTCATTGATGTCACATTGTTACTGTTAGTCGTAACAAGCTACTTATATTTTGACATACAAATCAGTTGTACCACATTTAAATTTAAATGATGCTAAAATAATTGTGAAACAATGATAAATAAACAAAAGATCTATTTTACAATAATATTCAGTAAAGTATACTTACCTAACAATTAGTTAACTGTCACTTAAAGTTAACGTCTTTAGTGAATTGCTCGAAATTAGTTACAATCTGGCAATAGGATGCAAACTGTCGTTTAGATTTTAGAAAATGCGGTATGTTTAAAATCATTCCATGTTTGATAACACAGTTAAGGTAACAATTATTATTTAAATTGGAAATTCGTTCCTAATTAAATAGAATATGAGTCTCTCAAATTATTTTATTTACCTGTGGTAGAAATATAGAGATTAAATATTTGATTTGAATTTATTTAACATGTAATAGGTGTATGCAATTAAGTTTAGGTAAGAAATATTGAACAGGTACTTCAATGTCTAAAAATTGTTTTTCCCAATATTTCCGAAAAAGAATCTTTATGGATGTTCCTGGTACGTACTGATGGAGGTCCATACTTAAATTTCCATATTGAGACGGTAGAGGACATCCTCAGGATGTCCGATTAAGGTGTAGGAGTGCTCTAGGACATTCGGATCTGAATAGGATTAAAAACGGACGTCATGGGGAAGACCTGTGCTTTGTGGGAAGGAGCATTAATGGTGTAGAAACTTGCACTTATCGACTTATCGACATACCTACACAGTATAAAAATAAAAACATGATTTGTTAGATAAACATGACTTTAATTTGATATCAGTTATACGTAAAAGGATGACTTGTAAGTGACGTTTGAGTATGGCGGCCTCCTTGCATCAATTTTACGTAAAGCTCAGACTTATTTCTTACATAAGGTTATGACGGCATTATTATATCACTTTTACCTTACATCATGACGTGTAACTTATGTAACTGTATGATTTACTTGTTACGTAAATAATATATAAATATATAACTTTGAAGTGATGTCACAATATGATGAAAAATATTATATATATTTATGTAATATTTAAATCATAATCATGACGTCATATTAAAGTCAGATTTTGTGTCAGTATTATGTCATAATGATGTCATACTAGATAACATCAAATAAAAGTCATCAATAGAGTCACTATTATGTCATATCTATGTAAAAATTGTATGATCTCTATATGATCTATTTATGACGTCATATGAATGTCATGTGTTCACTGGGTTATAACCTTTACCGGGGAAACCAAAACTGACTCTAAAATCAACTTCCCAGACTTAACCCTAACACACGCCAAAATAATAGCTTATCCCCATACTCATCCTACACCCACAAACTAGCAGCGTATAAATCCATGACTATCAGGGCTTACACATTGTCTCTCATAGAGAATAATCTAAAAAATGAACTGGAAAATACAAAATTAAAAGCTAACAATGGCTATGACCAAAAGTTGATTAAGTATCAACCAAATTGAACAACAATTATTTCAACGATTAAGTTATCCCACTGTGTTCACGTCGACGAACCTTAAAAAATACGACTCCCTCAATTTTTTTCGAAATGTGAGCGACAGAATTGGCAAAATATTGTGGAAATACGACATCAAAATCAGCTTTAAATCACAATACACACTTTGCAATCTTTTATTTAATACCAAACACAGAACAGTTAACAAATATCTAAATTCTGGAGTTTACAAAACTTTCATGTTTGGAGTGCAATAATTTCCATATAGGTATGACATGCAGAAAAATTACCACCCGGTACGATGAATATTTTCGTTCATTTAGATCTAACAAAACAAATTAAAATTTCGCAAATCATTGTTTACAAACATGTCATCCTTTCCCAAAATTAACGATTCAAATGTATTCACGTACACAATTGTAAACCTATCACCTCCCTTTTAGAATCAGTGTACATTGTCAAGTGTATTATCGAACCTTCTTCATCCAATTTGATTTTAAATGACCAGCTTGATTTGCATAAAAGTGTTCTCTTCTATCTATTGAAATAATACCTTTGTGACGTTTTCCCAAAATTTCATGTTATTATAATATTCTCCATCATTATACTTAAGTAATACCTCTAGGATGTTTGTGTATATATATTGTAAAATTTCAATAATCTGTAATTCATTCATCAGTTTGTTCCTGTTTGATAATGGCATAGCCTTTTTGCCAAAACTAGTCAATTTGTTTTCATTCATAATAAGTATTTTTTTATTTATGAGCACTAAATGTTTTTAAAGATTTTCCTGCCCAAAGAACTCTTTATACTCATTATTCAGATTCAGAATTTTTATGTAACAGTTAACTGATACTAATCAATCAACATTTCTACAGTTTTATGTCATTTATAATATTTTAAACGCGCTTCGATATTTTGATAGCTCTATAAGTTTTTTGGCTTGGAACTGGTGCTTGAAAGAAATCAATAGTTCTAAAAAACTTATCGCAAATAATAAAATATTTTTAACACAATTTTTGGAGCAGACGTTTTCTTAAGTCGATATAACCCTTACAGACCCGAGCCAGATTTATTTGTAAAAAATGGAAAAATAAGTTGGCAACTGGCAAGAATTTGTCAAGGAGAGCCAAATTTTTTTTCCAGAAATTTCTCATTATATTCTCCAAAAATAGACCCCTCACATTTGTGAGTTGCAGGTCCCAAGAGATACACAAACTCAAATTTAATTTTATTCCAAACAGGTCCAAACTACAAAGTATTTTCAATTGGCCCTGTTTTGTATGGAAATCAATGCATGAATGCCGAAGAATTTTTTTTTTTCTTCAGGAGATGTTTCATCTCTGCCAGTTTTCATTTGAAAATATTGTGCAGTATATTGTGCACCTAATTCAATTTTTTGAAAAATATTTAGCAGTATTGAATTTCCTCGACATCTGGTAAACTATCATGGGAATCTTACTTGAAAAAGGTCCAGTCCCTAGAGCTTTCCATTTAATTTTACTTGGTCGTTCAGGAATGGTAGTGTCAGATGAACCACATGGCACAGGACAGCCTATTTCTTCTTGCACTTCACTTGCTCTTTTTCTGCCTGCTCTTCAATGTCGTCAACAATTTCAACGCCTTCTTCATCATCCAACTCCCATTCAGAAATCTCCAAAATTTCCAATAGCTCGTCATCGGTCAGATATCGACGGGACATGATGTAATTTCCAAGAAAATCAAATCTTCAAACAAAGCAGACGGTTGCAAACTTTGGTAGCGTATGGACCTGACCCTCACGAAAGTAATATTGTAACGTAAATATCATGAAGATCTAAGATGTAATGCATACCTAACTTCACTCACTGTGATGTATGTTACATGTATTTCACACACAACCCAAAATATATCATTAACAATATCATTTAATAACTTAATAACCACTTCTTGAAGCACACGCTGCTGAGAATGCCGATGCACGTGAATAGTCAGATCTACGATGTTGAATTGGCTATCTGCTACAAGATGTCCCTACAGTGCTTTATTCCGCCAACAAACCGAACCATCATTATCATGTGATTCAGATTTGAACTATCTATAACTCTTAACGGCAAAAATAGACGGTTTAGACCATACCCATCAAAAGAGAGTATGTCTGTAAGGGATAATTATAACATTACGCTAGAACCCAAAATTCCGATCTCGACAGTTGGAACTCGATTGGCTGGAAATTTGTCAAACCGTTAGATTTATTGACAACTTGTGTCTACGAATAAACTTTCGGCTGCAGGAGGTACCCAGCAAAATACATACAAATTTCGTGACAAGACTAGAAAGAGCGGTCATTAAAGAGAGCATCATGCTTTGACATTTGGTGGGTGGAAGCAGCCAATGAACTACATACTATACGTATTTTATTGGAATGTAGAAGTAGCTTCCAATCGAGTGAAATAGCGTCTTGCTCTCTCTATTAGCTTCTCTTTCTAGGGTTGTCACGACATTTGTGCACTGAAGGCTACCTCTAGAAGTATAAACTTTAAATTACCAACAAACCATATGTTAATTATACCTCAAAAAGCGATTCGTAATCACAAACTATTTAAAATTTTTCGTGCTATTGTAAATTATAGTAGTTTTCCAATTACAAGAGCACAAAGTGACTTTGTGTCGCAATTTTTGGCATTAATTGGAACAAACTTCATGTTTTGTGATGAAATTTTATGTTAACTTGGTAAACTTACATAAAATATCCGAAGGCACCGTTTTTTTTTGTGACTTACAACATTCTTCTTGTTAAGGGATGTCTGGTGTCACGAAGTCGTTGGATTGAGAACTATATTGGTCAGCAAAAATTGTTATTTATATTTATAATCAAATTAATAATTATTTACATGTTACAACATTCAAATAATAAGGTTTGTTTATAGTTGTCGTAATCTAAAATTTCTGCATATAGTACTGCAGTAGACAAAAAAATGTCAACAGACGTTAAGTTAGATCGATGAACTCGAATGATAATTATGATTGTTAAAGCATATACAATGTGTTAATGGACGGGAATTTAAAAGAATCCATTGATTGTGATTTTAGAAAAATAAATAAAAATTAGTGAATCATTCAGAAATTTTATTTCACACCATAAGGTACAAATACAAGAAATGCCACAATAAATACAGTACTAAAATATAAAATCCGAGCAGCTATCTACTTAAAAAACAATAATTATTAATGTTTGAACTACTAGCTCTACCCAGTTTTTTCTTAGGCTTAATTTGAGGATTATATGTTTTGCATCGCCAAGATATTGCAATTTTACAAACTGTCTTTATTGTTAAAGGATCCCGCAAAGTTTAAATGGTAATTGAGTTTCACTCAATGTTTCTGAAATTTTTGATCGTTCTACCCATTGGGAAGAATCTACCCCCAAAATTTTCAGAAACGTTGAGTGAAACCCAATTTCCATTTAAAATTTGCGGGCTCCTAAATTTAAAATTTATATTAAATCTAACGTTGTATTACCACTTCCAACAACAACAACTGTAAATTGATCAATTGGAATCCAAGTTTAATTAATTTTTGTGCCATACTCTTCCCTACAACTAGATACAAACAAGTTACTCCTCAGATTGTTATAACTGCAGTTGCCTGAAAATATCACGAAATTATTAAATATTTTCGCATTGTCACAAATTAGACTCTTATCTTTAAGTGCTTATTAATAAAACACAAATTCTTCCATTATTTAAATCAAAAAATCGTAATAAATGTCCTATCGCCTAAAAATGCTTTCATGAAAATACCAATTTTTCCCACACCATGAGATATTTCATTCTTACATTTAACAGTCTACTAATAAACACAAAGTATTGCACTATTTAAGAACCAACTGGTCAATGTTTTCTAAGATGAAAACATTTTTGAAGTATGTGCATCGAAAGCCCCAACATTACGGAATAATAGATTTTCGTTTAAATTGACAGGTAACAGTTATATAGGACCCAACTGAACTTGGTACGCGTTGACTGCATAAGCCAAAATTATGTGTAATTAAATTAATTGTTATTACTATTATTCTAATCACTTCACTTAGTGGTTTTCTTTGCTATAGTAAACACCCTGTGTATAATCGCATCGAATAGTTAAAATTTTCAGTACCTACTGTAGGGAAGTTTATTATAACTGCAAAAAAATCCACAGGTGTTTGATTGGCTTTTCTTGAAGAATGTATATAGCATAACACACAAAAACTGTTGTTAACAAATTTTTAATCCTTAATTAATTATACGGACTGCTTAAAGTTGCAAAAATCGCAATTTTGTCAGTTCTTTGTCATTTTTCAGCAACCGAATGAAAAGTTCTAGTGTTTGTTTCATAAGTAATTTCAATAGCTACTAAAAAAAACGTAAAATATACGCAATTATCAGTTGTCCATAGTTATTGTATAAGATACGTTGAATCTTTCATTTTTAATCGACTTCCAAAAAGGAGGAGGTTATCAATTCGTCTCCAGATTTTTTTTTATGTAGGCTCAGTGATTATTCATAAACGACTTGGGCAAATTTGTTGATTTAAACCGCATTGTATTAAGGAATATTACAGAAAGGTACCATATAATTTTCTATAACGTGAGATTTACGGTTTTCCAGAAAATCAGAAAAAACAGTCATTAAGGGACTAAATGTCAGGGAATTTCAATAAATCTATACGGTTTTCTTTAAAACGGCTCAACCAATTTGAATATTTTAAATTGCATTCTACAAAAGAGATGCTCCAGCTTGATTCCGTATAATTATTTATGACGTAAAACATAACGTTTTTCCGAATATCCTAAAAATATTTGCAAAAACACGGTAAACATCAATGTAAATGTCACATTTTCATCATAAATATCTAGCTTAAATGTCAAGATATGCCCTGAAAGTATATCGAACAGGGTGTTTGTAACGATTTTCATTGCAGTCGAGTGAAATGGTACAAAATATTAGTGTATCGAAAAGAAGGTGAACGATGTTTTCTATATGGTATACGTTGATAGGTGTGTGCGTGTATCGAAATTCAAGCAGCAAGCAATGTGCGCGTAGTTGAAATATTGTGCGATGTAAAATTACAGTTAAACAGGTGGGTTCAAAAAATATTCCAAATTATTGTCATATTGGGTGGTGCATAAGCAGTTCCATATATAGGATAGTTGAAATATAAGGTGAAATAGAATAAAAGTTATATATGGTGGTTCAAAAAATGTTGTATTGGGTGGCATATAAGGAGTTGCGTATACAAGGTAAGAGTGAAGTAAAACTATAGTTATACAGAGTGGATAAAAAAAATAAAAAATGGTTAAATAAGCATATGCAGTAAGGATATTCGAGTTATAGGGCGGAGGGTTAAAAAAATGTTAGAATTATAGGTATACAGAGTGGTTAAAAAAAACTATATAGTGAGGAACATAAGTAGTTGTTTATACTTGGCATATTGGGCGAAGTAAAATTATAGGTACACAGAGTGATTTCAATAATAGAAAAGTAGTAGCAGTCAATAGGGTGGTTGCAACATCGTGTAGAGTTGAACAATAGTTGTACAAGGTGATTCAGAAACTGATACCAATATACAGACACATATACAGGATGGTTGCAATATAGGGTGAATTAGAGTTACACTTATACAAAGTGAGCCAAATAATAAACAAATAAAAAAGTATAAAATATGTGGATAATATAGAATTGTACCTTAAATCATATAAAAAATATGTCAGAATTTGAAACCAGTTGTAGTCAGTTCTTTTTGAATATACATTATTATGAGTTAAATAACTGGTAAGACTCTCATATTTTTTTTCCAGGGCTTTTGATTTTACAATGCTTCCATTTTGCGCTAAATTAATATTTTAACTATCTGAAAGGAACATGTTTTATTTTACGTAAAATAAAATATACTGATGGGAGAAGCACCTTCCCCTTATTTTACTACAGCGTTTGAACTGATTCATTTCAGGTCGCTTTGATTCTTTCCCTAATACAAAATGCGATGCCAACTGTCAAACTGTCTGCTGATAGCCCAGGAACGAGAAACGGTGGCATATTATTATTAGTCCATTGAAATGTTACATTTTTTACATTTTAGCGTGCATTTGTGTTAAGTTAAATCCAAGTTTGTGGGGTTGCAAACCTTGCTGCCATCTTGGAAAAAGTGGTCTAAATGATTTTGATGGTTTATCTGAGAAACTACAGGTCTCACGAAAAAAAAAAAAAAATTAACGAAAAATAAAATTGTCAAGTAACTTTTAGGCGTAGAACCATAAATAAAAGAGTTATAAGCGAAAATCAAGGAAAATTTGAGGAAAAAAATTCTATTTGTCAATATAACTTTTTTTCTAATCACTTTACAAATAAATTTTTATACATGGTGTTCTAAGGAATAATTTTCAGTATAAACTTTGTACATTTTTTCATTAGTTAAGGTTTTACAGCTCTGCGAAATGAATACTATTTTTAGGATTCATAATTAAACATTAATATTAATGATTTGCCATAATTATATTGTTGACTTTGGTTTTCTATTTACTGACTAATTATTTCCTATCTAAAGTTTTTTCCTTTTATATCGCCGAAAGTTAATTATTTTACTGCTATCGATCTATTTCAAATCTCCCACAATTAAAGTCAGCAAAACAATTACGAGGGTAAATCATATATTAACGGAAATTTTTTCATATACTTATTGAATAACATTATACAGAAATCATTGATTTAGCAGTTTTCAATATACCCTCCTGCATGATCTACACACTTTCCCACCGAATTGGGAGTTTCAGTATTCTCTGTTCATAGAATGTTTGAGGATGAGTTGCAAGTCAACTGCTCATGTGCTTCTCGACTTCTTCATTTATTCAATCGTTTTCTCCCGGTGATTCCTTCAGAGGGACGAACAAAAAATAGTTACAAGGACAAGGACTTTAGACGATGTGCTTCAAAAAGGCCTTCCCTTATTGCTGAAATCTATTTACGAGTCTTTCAACGATCTCCTATCTCACAGTCTTTTGGTTTACTGTCAACAACCTCGGAACCTATCGTGCACTAATTTTCTGAAACCAAGTTGATCAATGATAATTGATTGAAAACTTCCATAACTGACACCCAATTCTGAGGAAATTCTTCCATGGTTAATCGGCGATCACGTTCAATAAGCTGTCGAATACTATTGGCATTAACAGCTGTAAGGCTTGACCTTGTGCGTCGATTATCTCCCACATATATACACGATTCTGAAACAGTACTATCCCCAAACTGTGCCTTCAAATGATTTAGAATTTCTGAGGGTTTAACGCATTTAGTGGTTAAAAACTGTTGCACAACAGACGAATGTACCTCTAGCTTAGTCATGGTTGTACTCTATACTGACCACACGTTATACAATAGGTACTGACGTCAAAGTCAAGCATACGGGCGTACCCGGCTGGTTTCCGAGTGCCGATAAACCAATAACCATCTACTCCAAACAACATAATCTAGCTCGAAACTGTGTTCTAAGCAGAATAGAATCGTTCGATGACATGCTATTCTTGTTCTACCGTGAGGGGAATTCATGATCCCCCTCTACCAATAATTATGCGTTGCCGAATACCAAAATGCAGAATTTCAAATTAAATTTACAGACAATAGAACAAACCCAAAAGAATATTAATTTATGATGAGTTGTACCGAAAGATTTGATAATTACCATGTTCCATTCAGATTTACAAAAAAGTAATTTTATGCAGAATGGGAGCATTGTAAAATTCATCAAAAATAAAGAGCTCTCGATAAAAAATACATTTGTGAGAAAACCCTCAAAGCCATGAAGATAAAATTTTGAACAGTTATTTTCATAGGCAAATGAAACTTTTGGCCAAGTTTTATCGTTCTAAATTTTTTTGGATAAGAGTTACGAGTAATTGAAAAATACGCCTTTTTCACATTTTCGCGAATAACTCATTTATTAATTAACCAATCTTATCTAAAAATGCGGATACAACAACAACAACAATCTTTAATACTTTAAATTTTTATTATGTTGCTGAGAAGTCACAAAAATTGCCAACATTAGGGTTTTTGCTATATTAAACACCTAGTATAATTAACTCAGAAGCAAAATGTGTTAACAAAACTTTTTTTATATTATGCAGTGTAGCTTTTTCAAGAATAACCATTTAAACAACTGTGGATTTTTTTGCAAAAATGGTATTAAATTAGTGCTAAGTTCCCTACTATGCCTACATTTCCCGCACTATTACGTTGAACTTAAAATATTTATGAGGAAATGTCACTTCGATGGTATTTTTGATAGGAATATTGTATTTTTCGACGCTTTTCTGAAAATCTGCATGTTAGAAATCAGTGAAAAGTATATGAGACCACACTAACCACTGTGAAAATTTTCACAAATTTTAATTGACAATTGTTTCGCTCTGATGACAGGCTTCGTCAAAATTAAATATTAAACTACATGCTAAACATCTGAATATATTATATAGTGTTGTAAGATGAGTATATAGGTAGAAAGCACAATATGTTTACTGTATAATATTAGTGAAGGTAAATATATTAATATAATCTTGAATTTTGTATTATATAAGTATACTAGCCTTTACCCGCGGTTTCACCCGCGTATGGAATGTAGAATTCTATAACATATGAGCATATCCAATATAACAATTTTTTCTAACTTTGTTGAACCACCTTACATAAAACCATAAATCTACCAATCCCGAATATATTTCACCGAAACTGCAAGCACTTATGAGCCATCCTATATAATAATTCTATTTAACATTTTTTGGAATCACCTTGTATAACTGTAACTCTGCTTCACCCTATAGTGCAACCATTCTGTATAAGCTGGTGTTTATTTGTCAACCAATATAACATTTTTAAATTACCTAACTATAATTCAACACCAACCTATACGCTATATAACAATTATTTCCCTCCACCCTATGTTTTAACCATCCTTAATATGCTCCTTTTTCTGACATTGTGTTAAACACAATATATAACTATAATTTGCTTCACCCTATATGTCAGGTATTCCACATATCAGGATGCAACTGTTCATGGTCTACTTTATACTTATAGGTCACCCAGTATTACTTTTTTTGTACACTATAAATCCACCAATTCCCAACATATTTTACCAAACCGCAACTTTATATAGTCACTCTATGTAACAATATTATTCAGTATTTTTGAACTGCCTTTTATAGCTATAACTCTACTTCCACACTTCATTTAAATCATCTTTCATGTGCAACTTTTCTAACCTTGTTTGAATCACACTGGGTAACTATAACTTGACTTCGCCTCATATTTCAGGTACTCCATTTCTCTACCCTATATAACACTGTATAATTATTATTCTACTCCACCCTATACTTCAACAACCTTGTATATGCAAGTGTTTATGGGTCATATGTAATTTTTGCACCACCCTGTATACTTTCTAGTCCACCCTATATTTCATCTAACCGGTATATGGAACAGCTTGCAGATCAGAACATTCTATTATAATATTTTTTAAACCCACCTGTTTAGCTGTAATTACACTCTGCTATACATTTCAACCATCCTATATGTGCTACTTGTGAGCTACTTGTGGATATAAAACATTTTTTAACCACCCTATAAACTATAATTCCACTCCATCTTATATTTCAACCACCCTGTATAAACCACTACTTTTAACATTTTTTTCAACCCATTTTATAATTATAATAATAGCTCAAGAAAATTCAAATATCTAAACTTGTATAAATATAATTAATCTCCATCTGGTTTATGCAACTATTTATGATCTACACAATATACCTGTTTGAATCATAAAACTTGCTCAATATTTCACACAAATTGTATATATGCAGCTGCTTACGGACCACCTCATATGAATTTCACCAAAACTGCAACTACTTATGGGGCACCCCATGTAACAAGTTTTCAAATATCTTATCTGTGAATCTAATTATGAGCTACGCTATTTCCTCATATTTTTTAAGCAAAGTATGAAATATAATTTTTCTCAACACTTTATTTAAACCATCCTTCATTTGCAACTTTTTCTAACCTTGTTTGAATCACATTGTGAAACAATAACTTCACTTTGACCCATAATTCAGGTACTCCAAAATTTTTTTTACCCACACCCTATAATTACTGTTCTACTCCACGCTATATTCAAAACCTTGTATATGCAACTACTTATGGCCACCCGTTATAAGATTTTTTCACCACCCTGTAGACTTAGAATTCTAGTCCACCCTATATTTGAACTATCCGGTATATGAAACAGGTTGTTAATCATAAAATTTTTAATATTTTTAAACTCACCTGTAGATACAGCAGTAATTATATTTCAATCATCCTATAATATGCTACTTATGAACTACTTGTGGTTATAAAACAAATTTTTAACTACCCTATAAACTATATTTCCACTCCATCTCATATTTCCACCACCCTGTATAAACAACAGCTTCTAACAATTTTTCAACCCATTTCATAACTATAATAATAGCTCAAGAAAATTCGAATATCCTAACTGCTTACATAACATATTTTTTTTATCCACCCTGTATAAATCTAATTCTATTTTACCCTTGTTTCACCCACATTGTATATGCAACTACTTATGACCCTAACAATATAACATTTTCTTATCCGCCCTTATAAATATAATTCACCCGTTTTTCAACCACCTGGTATACACAACTTTATGGTCCACTCAGTATATCTTTTTGAATCACCCTTATTTCAACCACATTGTATATATGCAACTATTTACAGGCCACTTAATATACCTTTTTTCAAGATTTTTTAAATCCATTTAATTTTACCTATCCTATAGGTATAGGGAACACCCTATAAAATTACGAACCAATTGACTAATTGTTTACCTATCTATTACCGAACATGGTAGTAGATTTTTCCCTATATCTACTGTTTCTGTCAATGTAGGGAGATAAAATGTATACCAGATTTTAAGTCAAACTATAACCTTTGCAACAAAAAAAGATTCAGCAAAATCAGTTCAGTAGTTCTTACGTGATGAGGTAACAAACAAACAAACAAACAAAAAGACAACTACATTTTTTTATTAGATATAGATTAAGATTAAGTAAGGGAGACATACTCGTATTTGTATCAGTTTGGTCATTTAAAAAATGTGGTGAATATTTTTATTGATCTCAAGTGATTCTAAAAGAGTTAGTTTTTTACTTTTTTGCATTACTTAACAATTCCAACAACACAACAGATAAATATAGGGCATTCAATCTAATCTGCCATTCTATCAACAAAACAATTTATAATTCTGAACTTATAACTCTAAATTCAATAAAAACAGAATTAAAGATTATAATTTAGTTTTTACGAGCGCAGATAAAGGAAACATTGTGGCTATCGAAAGATTTGATTATACCAACAAAACAAACATATTGTTACAAAATTTACCAAAGCCGACCCTGTTTCATTTCAGTACGACAACGATCGCTTTGAGATAAAAAATTGTTCTCTAAATGACTCGGCAGCTGTAGGAGTGATGACTGATTTTGCGAGAATTACCTATGCTGGTTTTTTAAAGGAAGCAGCCCACGATCGCGAGTTAGTGATACAGAGACGACTAGCGTATACTGTAATGTTATTGTGAATCAGCTGTTCTGTATAATTTGATGTAAATGAAGTTCTAGAAAAGTGAAAGTGAATATTAGTTTTATAATTTTAAATTGAACCCACCGACTTTACAACAAAATTTGGTGATCAGAAGTAAAGGATTAAGTGCAGTTAAAATCATAATTTGATTATGGAAACTCGTAGCATGGAAAAAGTGGACGAAACTACCAAGAAAATAGTCGGGCAGGTTACGGAGGGACTAGACGAAAAATAGCCAAAATTCTAGAAAAACGTGACAAGAAGGAAAAAAACAACATCAAGAAGAAATTCAACAAAGGTTAGTAAAATCTATTGATGAAAAACGTAAAATAGAATTAGAAAATCTTGTCACTACGATGAAAAGCGAACAACAAAATCTTGTTTCTACAATGAAAAGCGAACAATAAAATCTTGTCACTGCCATGGAAGAAAAACAACAAAATTTAATGGAAGGATTATTCTCGAAATTTGCAGAAAAACAAGGCCAAACTGAAGAAAAAAGGCAACTACAATTTGAGTAATTAATGCAAATAATATCCCAAGTTAATGAAACGGTTAATGAAATAATGCAAATAGTTGAGTCAGATGTAAAAGAGATGTTACCGCTGCGGACGGAGAAGACACTTTCAACGTGATTGTCGAGTGAGGCTACCTGAACGATCACCGACTAGGGGTAACCAACAGAACAGCCACATGTCCAGGGACCGTCAGCCAGTCAGCATAAGGGGACGAATGCTCAGTGACCCTCCACCAGCCCCCAAAACGTTATCCATCCGGGGATTTTGCAGAGATAGCAGCAGCCTGGTCATCAGAGGCACCATCAATGGGCGAGCAGTTACCATCACCATCGATACCGGCGCCGCTGTGTCCATTGCCAAGTCCAGGGTTTTGAGACCATCAGAAATTCGGCCAGTTACCAATAACATCCAGCTCAGAACAGTCACCGGCGAGTCCATGTCAATACAGGGTGAGGCAGATGTCGTGCTGCAGATAGGGGACAACATGATCCGGCATAGGGTCCTGGTAGCGAATATTAAGGACGATTTTATACTGGGAATGGACCTAATTAGCCAACATGGATTTATGTTCGACCCGAGATATGATGTTCTTCGATTCCTAAATGAGGAATTTGTATTGACACGGCCCGTCAACAGTTCAGTCACCTCCAGAAAAATTGTGGCAAAGTCTTCAGCTAGAATTCCCGGTCGAACGGAACAGGTAATTCATGGGCAGCTAGACCGCAATCCTGCGTCGTGCTAGTTAAAAAGAAGGATGAAACTACCCGATTTTGCGTGGATTACAGAAAGCTGAATGACGTCACGAAAAAAGACCATCCACTACCCCCAATCGATGACACTTTGACCACACTAGCAGGCTCCCGTTGGTTCTCCACACTAGACCTAAAGAGTCGATATTGGCAGGTTGGTCTACACGCAAACGACAGAGAGAAGACAGTGTTCTCCACCAGTAAAGGGCTGTTTCAGTTCACAGTCATGCCCTTTGGGTTATATAATGCACCCGCTACATTTGAGAGGCTAATGGAGTATGTATTGGGCCGGGTTAACATGGAGGAAGTGCTTAGTATACCTCGATGACATTCTAGTCATGGGTCAGACATTCGACGACCATCTGAAGAACCTGGGCGAAGAACTCTCCAGAATTAATAATGCCAACCAGAGACTCAACACGACGAAAAAAGAAGTAGAGTTTTGTTGAGGGATTTGCCACCATCGCCGCCCCTCTACATTGGAAGACCACTGAGAAAGAGACCTTCCATTGGAATCAGGATTGCGAAATATCATTCAGGCGACTGAAGGCAGCACTATGTTCCAGCCCAATCCTAGCCTTTCCTACATAGTCCGGCAAGTTCATCTTAGACACCGACGCCAGCAACACAGGTTTGGGGGCCGTACTATCGCAGGTGCAAGATGGCGAAGAGAGGGTGATCGAGTACTACAGCCGTGGATTCTCGAAACCGGAAAGAAATTATTACGTCACCAGAAAAGAACTTCTGGCAATAATAAGGGCTGTAGACCATTTCCACAAATATCTTTATGGTCGTCATTTCTTAATCCGGACAGATCATGCTGCCCTCAAATGGGTGCTGGACATGAAGACACCGGAAGGACAACTGGCCAGGTGGATGGAGAAACTACAGCAATACGATTTCAAGGTGGAACACCGTGCCGGCCGTTTGCACAATAATGCCGATGCCCTATCTAGAAGACCCTGTAGAGCAGAATGCGGACATTTTCTGAAGACGGAACAGCGAGAGGGTATCTCTATCAGGCAGATCCGAGTGCAGGCCAATGAAGACTGGACAACGGTCCAGGACCAAATGGCTGATCCAGACATCGAACCAACCTTGTCACTCAAATCGAGAGAGGCACACAGGCCACGATGGGACGAGGTAGCTAGATACTCCGGCATGCTGAAATCGTTATGGGCTCAGTGGGACTCTCTAAGAGTAGACAATGGAATGCTCAAGCGAGATTGGAAAGCGCTGATGGACGAGAAACCAAGTCCCAACTGGTAGTTCCTTAGAAAAAGGTACCAGCCATCCTGAACGAAGTACATGATGGAATTACCGGAGGACCCTAGACAAAGTTCGCCAGCGGTACTACTGGGTGAATTACTTCGAAGACGTCAGAGCTTGGTGCCGCAAATGTGCCACCTGTGCAGCCATTAAAAGCCCGAAGACCCGGACCAAGGGCAGAATGCAGCAGTACAATGTGGGCGTCCCATTTGAGAGAATTGGCATCGATGTCGCCGGTCCGTTTTCCGAGTCTGAGAGGGGGAACAAATACATTCTGGTCGCAAAGGATTACTTTAGCAAATGGCCTGAAGCATATGCGATACCCAACCAAGAGGCAACCACGGTAGCGACGGTGCTAGTAGAACATCTATTTAGCAGGTTTGGCGTCCCGATGGAATTACATTCAGACCAGGGGCGTAACTTCGAATCGAATGTATTCCAGGAGGTCTGCACGATGTTGGGATCAGGAAAACGAGAACAACACCATTACACCCACAGTCCGGCGGAATGTGGAAAGTTTCAACAGGACTTTGGAACAACACCTATCCAAGGTCGTCAGCAATAACCAGCGTGATTTGGATGAACATATTCCCCTATTCCTGTTGGCATATCGCTCTGCCGTACATAATAGTACAGGCCGGACCCAGCCAGGGTCCTATTCCGAAAGGAGCTGCGATTACCCTGCGATTTGGCTTTTGACTCCCCCGAAGAACCTTCCCAAGACATCGACGATCATGCCGACCAGCTCCGACATACATGCTGGCAATACACGAATTAGCCCGAAGGCAGATGTTGGCCACCAGTGACCTTATGAAGACGCGATACGACCTCAAGGCCAATTCAGTCGGGTTCCAAGAGAGGGACAAAGACTGGCTGTACAACCCCCAACGGAGCTTACACCCGCCTGGGATGGTCCATACGAGGTGGTCAAGAGGCTTAATGACGTCGTCTATCGGATCCGTCTAAACCCCAAGGCTAAATTGAAGGTGGTTCATTTAGACTACCATGGAGAGGATGTTTCTGATCGGGACGAGAGAGTCCCATTGGGCCCATAACGATTTCAGCCCGCCCGAGTATCTAGCTACCTCGTCCCATCGTGGCCTGGACGACCATAGAAGTATTTGTGGGAATGGTCTACAGCCCTTATTGTTGCAAGAAGTTCTTTTCTGATGACGCAATAATTTCTTTCCGGTTTCTAGAATTCACGGCTGTAGTACTCGATCACCCTCTTCACCATCTTGCACCTGAGATAGGACGGCCCCCGAATCTGTGTTGCTGGCGTCGGTGTCTAAAATGAACTTGCGGACTGTGTAGGAAAGGCTAGGATTGGGCTGGAACATAGTGCTGCCTTCAGTCGTCTGAATGATGTTTCGCAATCCTGATTCCAACGGAAGGTCTCTTTCTCAGAGGTCTGCCGATGTAGAGGGGTGGCGATGGTGGCAAATCCCTCAACAAAACGCCGGTAGTATGAACAGAAGCCCAAGAAGCTTCGGAGTTCATGCTTGTCTCTTGGGACTGGCCAATCACGGATGGATTCTATATTGTCTTCGTTGGTGCGGATTCCTGACTCGGCACGACGTGGCCCAAAAACTCTACTTCTTTTGGAACAAGGAGCACTTCTTCGGGTTGAGTCTCAGGTTGGCATTATTAATTCTGGAGAATACTCCGCCCATGTTTTTCAGATGGTCGTCGAATGTCTGACCCATGGCTAGAATGTCGTCGAGGTATACTAAGCACGTCCTCCATGTTAACCCGCTCAGTACATACTCCATTAGCCTATCGAATGTTGCGGGAGCATTATATAACCCAAAGGGCATGACCGTGATCTGAAACAGCCCTTTACTAGTGGAGAACGCTGTCTTCTCTCTGTCGTTTTCGTGTAAACCAACCTGCCAATATCCACTCTTTAGGTCTAGTGTGGAGAACCAACCGAAGCCTGCTAGTGTGGTCAGAGTGTCGTCAATTCGGGGTAGTGGATAGCTGAATTTCTTTGTGACGTCATTCAGTTTTCTGTAATCCACGCAAAATCGGGTGGTTCCATCCTTCTTTTTAACTAGCACGACGGGAGCGGACCATGGGCTGATGGATGGCTCAATAACTCCATTTTGTAACATGGACTCGATGTTTTCCTCGACTGCCTGTTGTTGCCCCAATGGTAGTCGCCTAGGTGGTATTCGGATGGGTTGAGCCTTCCCGGTATCTATTCGATGCTGAATGATGTTGGTGCGACCGGTGGTTCCATCTTGACTGTTAACAATTTGCCAGTGCTTTGTGATAAATTGCTTGGCTTTCTTCTGTTCCTCTGGTGTCAGGTGTGTCAATTGGTCAGCAAATAGTTGTAGGAACTCTTTACTGGGCCCTGTCTCCTTCACCGATGGCTGGTACCCTTCTTCGCAATTGATGATGGTCTCGACTGGCTTGAAACAAGCTATCTCTTGACCAATGGCAATTCTGATGTCGTTGTTGGACAAATTGAGGACCCTAATTAGAATGTCTCCTCCGGTTTTAACTATAGCCCGTCCAACTAAGTAGTCATGAGCTGAATGTACGGGTCCACCATTCCAACACAGCTCCCAGGATTGGTTTCTTGCTGCTCATGAATAATCTGTTCCGTTCGACCGGGAATTCTAGCTGAAGACTTTGCCACAATTTTTATGGAGGTGACTGAACTGTGACGGGCTGTGTCAATACAAATTCCTCAATTAGGAACCGAAGAACATCGTATCTCGGGTCGAATATAAATCCATGCTGGCTGATTAGGTCCATACCCGGTATGAAATCGTCCTCAATATTCACTATCAGGACCGTATGCCGGATCATGTTGTCCCCTATCTGTAGCACGACATCTGCTTCACTCTTTATTGACATGGACTCGCCGGTGACTGTTCTGAGTTGGATGCTGTTGGTAATTGGCCGGATTTCTGATGCTCTCAAGACCCTGGACTTTGCAATGGACACAGCGGCGCGGTATCGATGGTGATGATAATTGGTCGGCCATTGTTGGTGCCCCTGATGACTAGGCTGCTGTGTCGGCAAAATCCCGGATGGATAACGTTTTGGGGGCTGTTGGAGGGTCAGTCAGCATTCGGCCCCTTATGCTTACTGGCTGACGGTCCCTTGACCTGTGGCTGTTCTGTTGGTTACCCCTGGTCGGTGATCGTTCAGGTAGCCTCGCTCGACAATCACGTTGAAAGTGCCCTGTCCGTCCACAACGGTAACATACTCTTCTGGTATCAGCTCTCTGTGACTGTTCTAATAGTTTGTTCATACCAGCCAACAGTGCTTGAAATGGTGACTCTGGATCTTCCTGTTGAAGGAAACTGCTCGCACCCTCGGATTGGACATGTTCATGACTGCATTGGTATTGGTAACTGGCCGAATTTCTGATGCTCTCAAAACCTGGACACAGCGGCGCCGGTATCGATGGTGATGGTAACTGCTCGCCCATTGATGGTGCCTCTGATGACTAGGCTGCCGCTATCTCGGCAAAATCCCGGATGGATACTGTCCTGGGGGCTGGTGGAAGGTGAGTCAGCATGGCCCCCTTATGCTGACTGGTTGAAGTTTCCCTGGTTCGTAAGGCCGGTTTGTTGGCTACCTCTGGTTGGTGATCGTTCCGGTAACCTTACTCGGCAGTCACGTTGGAAGTGTCCTGTCCGTCCTCTTCGTGGTTGAAGGAAACTGCTCGGACCCTCGGCTTGGACATGTTCATGACGGCCTCTACTTCCAATGCCCGAAGTAAAGCTTCATTACTTTTCTTGACACCACTCAGTCGCAAATTTCTTTGTACTTCCACATGTCTGATGCCGTTTATGAAACTTTGTGTGGTCAACTGGTTTTTCGTTTCCTCTGGCAGGGCTGGGTAGGACAAGTGTACTAATCCTACCGGCTAATTCTGCTTCGAATTCTTGGAGGCTTTCACCGCATTTTTGCGTTTTTCCACTGAGTTGGAATTGGTATACCAGGCTCAAGGATTTATTGTGGTATCGTTTGTCCAAGATGGCGATGATCTTGTCGAAATTGCCTTGTTCATCGACTGGAATGCTTTGGAGGAGTTCTAGGGCCGGACCTCTTAACGAAATTACCAGAGAAGTAGATTTTTCATGATTATCCCATCCATTAGCTGTAGCCACGGCCTCAAATTGCTGTTTATAGATGGACCAAGATGAACTTATATCAAATGTGGGTGGTTTACTAAAGGAACCTTTGGTACTCACTGTATGCTGGTATTTCCCTCTCTGCAAATCTTGTTGCAATTTTTTAATTGCTGTTTCCACTTTATCTTGTACTTCACTGTGTACTGCGTCTTAAATTGAACTGATTTCAAATTTCACCTGGTTCTGGATGGAATCGATGTCATCTACTTTGGTTTCAAGAGTATCCACGGTATTTTTAGGACCTTTATGTCGTCGTTTTGTTTCTCTTATGTCTGATTCCACTATTTGCATTCGGTCATAACTGTGTCATTAACTTGCGATACTATTTGCATAATTGTTAAATTGTAGTTGTCGTTTTCTTTCTTTAATATTTGAGATTCGGTTTTTCTGTTAATTAAAACATGTCTTGTTTTCCTAAAATAACTTTTAAAATCATTTTGTCGTTTTACATCAATATGGTATTGTTTTTGTATCAATATTTTAAAA